>OY992859.1:13424255-13818515 GCA_963921415.1 Pyrausta despicata
ATTATTAAGGTTTATGTATGTTTAATATTATCTTGTCCATATTATTAAATACCTATTATTTATCTAGATAACTTTGAAAAAGACTTGCATGCCCTGACCGCCAATAGAGACAATGGAAACACAGGGCCTCCCCTGTGCTTTTGCCCAGAAATATGACATAAAATGGCTAAAAAATAATAACAAATATTTCGCTTAATGTAATGTGTAGCGTAATGTAGGGTATAATATTTATCTCTTTACCTTTTTTCCGCCACCAACTTACCATTCCCGCTTGATTGACTGGTAGAGAATGTCATAAGCAATTAAGTCCGCTAATTGAAGACTCCTTGTGGAATAAAGTTTAAATAAATAAGATCATCATAATTGAGAATAGATTTTAGCAAGAAATCATCTGCATGAAAGTGTCTCTGTTTCACGTAGTGTTGAGCAGTTTGTAATACACACATCAAAAGTGTCTAGGGATCAACATATATTTCTGCAATAACTTTTCTCCTGATTGATATTAATTAAAATTTTCTTTAAGGATTCATCAAATAAAGTGTTTTCGTTTGTCTACAGTAACGATAAACCAAGTCACCTATGCATTAATAAAGAAATTTGCCATTTTCCTAATAAAGGGATTTTTGACATTTGAACCACTAACATTAAAGTTCGAAAAAAAGACTGAAATAACAGTTTTCTTTAAAATTTTATTGGGTAACTTAAACAATTAATAATCCGTGTTTCTCCCTCGAACACTAACAACATAAGAACATCGGTTTGGCATACTCAAAATGGGTTCATCCAAATCACGCTGTGGAATGGCCGCCCATGTTCGTTGCAACAACAAAAAAAGGTCTTCTTGCGACTGGATACCCTCCATATTCGGCAGAGCTCTTCTCTGTAGCATATCCCATGCATGCTCAATCAGGTTCAAGTCTGGCGACTGAGCAGGCCAGGGCATGACATTGATGTTAGCTGCGGCGAGAGTCTGTCTTACAACTCTTGCGGTGTGCGGTCGTGCATTATCATGCATTAACTGAAATAAGGGACCGATTTGCACTTGTAGAGGAACGATGACGTCTGATACAATCGTCTCAGCATAAATTTGAGCGTTGAGGTTGCCTCTGATCCAAATCAACTCAGTTATTCCGCCGATCCAAATACCCGCCCATACCATGATGGTTCCACCACTATAAGGATGGACTTCCTGGCAGGATTTTAATCGCTGTTGGCGTCCAGGGGTTCTCCAGTGTCGTATACGTCTTGTATCCGGTCTCGTACCAAAACGAGACTCATCAGAAAAGCACACGAAACGCCATTATTCTTCTGCCCAATTTCTGTGTTCAAGAGCCCATTGATATCGAATCCTACGATTGTGCATTGCTATAGGTGGTACCCTTAGCGGTCTTCGGGAATGAAGGTTCACTTCATGCAAGCGGTTTCTGACTGTTTGGTCGCTAATTAAGTTCCCTGAAAAGTGATGAAGCCTCACGGCTAACATCATGGCGGTTATTGTTGGAACTCTTCGAGTTGTGATTTGAATGTATCGGTCTTGTCTCCGTGTGGTGCAGCGATACCGTCCTCCATGGCGCTCAGCCACGGTACCAGTGCTTCGGTAACGTGTCCAAAGTCGACTGATAACACTCTGACTTGTATTCAGAGCTAAATCAAATCAAATCAAATTTATTTATTGTGGAACACAGGTACAAAAAGCTCTTAATTAAAGTGACGTCTCACTAAAGCCACAGTACGTTGCCGGGAACCAGCTTCTATCATTCCCACGGCTCTGAGCATTTCTTCCCTGCTTAAATGACGTCGCCGCTCCATAATAACGTTGGTTTTAATCAGTAGTAGGGAAACAGTAGCACTAATAATGTCTCCAATGCGTTGTTTGTTTTTATAGGGAAAATATTGACAGCTGATTTTCATCTTTTACTCGAATTTGATTGACAGTTCCTGTTTCAAATTATGAAATGCACCAAAAAGGATCCATATAAATTTATAAAATCATAAATTTATTAAAAAGTTACATCTAAATCTCAAGAAATCCGCATAAAAATGCTTGATCCCTGAAACTTTTGATGTGTGTATTTAAAAAATGGAACGCAGTTCCATTTTGAGTTCAATGCATTGAGTATTTATTAAAAAAAAGAAAAAAAAATGACAACGGGCAGCCAGTCATTCGTTTTTTCGAATTAGAAAATTGCAAAGACGATTTTCTGCTAATAATTGTAAAATTGTGTAGAATCCATTCAATTAAAGTGTGCTTATAGTGAGAACACTGTTATTATACCTTGGATTTCTTATAGTTAGCTCAGTTTTTCAGGGACACAATTCTCTCTCATATACAAACTTTAATCAACCTTCCAAAACGGTGCTACCAAAGTCGAGGGCATAACCATAATAATAATTTCTCGCAAAAATGACATGGCAATGAATGCTATGGCTTTATGGAAAGCAGCATTACTAAGTTAACATTCCAATTCGGTACCTTACGCCATTTTATGAGCTAGAACCCGAATTGCCCAGCCGTCATCTTGAAAAACGTTTATGTTCTCAGCCTTGTTACCAAATGTTGTTAGTCGTGCAATAAAATCTACGAAGGTGATAAAAATGTTTTTGTCTTACCATGACAAACAATGTTTGTGTAGGAATAATGTTTTTATGTTGTCATTAGCTGTTTATTGATGGGCGAAGTAGTTTTTTGTGGGTAGTCTTTTCGAAAAGTTAGTAGGTCGTCAAATCTTTTGTTGATAAGTAGTGGATGAAGGCCAAAAGGTGTATAACGGGTCTCTTTAGATGAAATCTTAGGTTTTCAGGCACACAATATACGATTTTTGATACTTGGTATCAACTCTTTTTCATAACTTTCAAATAAGACACTATCACTATATAACGATTGAGTGCCAGAAAAGTTCAAGATCGCAGAATATTGACCAAGACCGCAGTACATACCTTATATTATTTCAACTCATTAAATACAGATAAATATATCTATTTAATGAGTTGAAACTGTCAGTAGACATAAAAATGGAAGAGATAAGAAGTTTTTATAAGACAGTGCGAACAAGTACGTTTTATTGTCTTAGCGAAAGGCAAAAATATTATGAAATTGCCGTTTTTGACGTGACTACGTCTTATAATTCGATGGAGACGGCTGCACGCACCAAAAAACATGACGCATGCGGTGTTACTTCGCTCTGAGGCGTTCCATTCAAGGCTTGAAGTGCAAGCGAGAGCGCGGAACGAGCGACAAAGAGGCAACGTGACAAAGACGTTGTCACGTTCAACTATCGTCAGTAAACCGACTTTACAGACAACCGATTTTACTTTGCCCTTGAATATCTTTTGACTGTGTGGGAGTTTAAAATTCAACTTAGTCTTAAATTTAAGCTTCAAAAATATGCATTTTAATTGTTTAACATGCTGTCCATTTGACTGACACACTGAATGACAGAAAAAGAGAACGACACAGACTTTGTAGGACTTGACAAGTTACGAAGTAGACAAAAGACAGAAACTTTATTATATTAGGTCCTTACCTATGAAATTGGCGTTTTGTATGGGAGGAACAAAAAGTCGAATTTTTTTTATATAGCATATTTATTTAATCAAAGTATGAGCCATTGTAATCTATGCACTTTTGCCATCTCATAGGTAGTTCATTGATCCCTTTACTAAAAAAACCATTCGAACGGGAATCAATAAAATCTTTGAAGGCGACTTGGACTGCCCCATCTGAGTTGAACTTTTTCCCTTGCAAGAAGTTATCCAAATTTCGAAAAAAATGGTAATCTGTTGGAGCAAGGTCCGGGGAGTACGGTGGATGCCTTAGAGATTCCAATTGAAGTTCTTCTAATTTGCTAGCCGTCTGTTGTGCAGTGTGTGGTCTAGCGTTGTCGTGAAGCAGCAGTGGCGTAGAGCGATTGACCAGCCTTGGTTGTTTAGCAACTAGCTTTTCCATCATGGTTTGCAATTGCTGACAATATATATCTGCCGTAATCGTCTGGCCAGATTTGAGAAAACTGTAATGAACGACACCGGCGCTAGTCCACCAAACGCTTACAAGTAACTTTTTATTGGTCAATTTTCGCTTGGAGCAGGCTTTGGCTGGCTTGCCAGGGTCCAGCCATTGCGATGAGCGCTTCCGATTATCGTAGAGAATCCACTTTTCATCACAGGTAATGATTCGATTTAAAATCCCTTCGTTATTGTACCGGTCAAGTAATGTAACGCAGCAGTTGACGCGCGTTTGCCGGTTTGCTTCACTCAATTCGTGAGAAACCCACCTTTCAAGTTTTTTAATCTTCCCAATTTGCTTCAAGTGGATTAAAACAGTTTTATCACTAACGCCAAAGCCTGCAGCTAACTCGGACGTGGTTTGCGATGGATCCGCTTCCACAATAGCCTTCAATTCTTCATTATCAACTTGGGTCTCCGGCCGTCCACGGGGCTTGTTTTGCAGGTCGAAATTTCCAGAACGAAAACGTTGGAACCAAAAACGCACTGTGTTTTCTTTTGCGACCCAACCGCCATACACATCATTAACCCTTCGAGCCGTTTCCGCAGCACTGGTGCCACGGTGGAACTCGTACTCGTAAATAACGCGATATTTCAAATTTTCCATTTTGTAAATTGAGCGATGCAAACAGAAAAAAGATAAGTAAAAAAACAAATGAATGACGGTTTACGAAACACAACTACATGTGGAAATAGCTGTATAAATTTGAATTTCGAATTCCTAACCAAATAGGAAAAATTTGTGATCAAAGTGGCCAGTACGACAAAACGCCAATTTCATATGTAAGGACCTAATAAAATATTAGCTGTGCCCGCGACTTCGTCCGCGTGGAATATTTATTTTGGGCATTATTTTATTTTTGCAAATTAATTTTTTGTTTATTATTTTTGAAAATTTATTTTTTTAGTTTTTTAAATCACATTATTAGCTTAAAGTACTTCTGCGTTAATAATTTTTCTAGTTTTATTTTCTTGTGTCAGAAGAACATATTAGTTTTGTCCGCAACGCGTTTGTAGCGATCTTGACAACGCGACATATGTGTGAGAAGCAGTCTTGACGTTAATTAATTCCTACGTGTTTAAATGTTTGCCCCTGTGATTTATTAATTGTAACGGTGAAAGATAGCATAAAAGGAAATTGAATTCTTTTAAAATTAAAAGGTAAATTATTTGGAATCATTGAGGTGCCAGGTATAAGCACTGTTTGACCAACTGCTAAACCAGTCTAAACTATTGCAACCATCACGTTACATATTGCGAAGAAGTTAGATTTGAAGTCGGGTCCCGGTGGTTAAGATTTCTAAGTAAAATTATTGGGGCACCTATTTTTAACTTGAGGGAATATAGGGGAAGGTCACTTGTGTTCAAATAATTATTTTAGTAATTTCGTCTACGCTACAGTTTCTCACTCCCAATATTGCCCATTGATGATCTTTTTTTTCTAATTCGCTTATTTCAGGGTGAACTTTCGATATAAAGTCCTCAATGTTACTCACTCTTAATCCTTAATCTCGTTCAATTGCAATTTTATTTTCAAAGTGAGGTACTTTCCCGTCTCCTATTAAAAGTAACTTTGAAGGAAAAGTTATACTACCTCCCTACCACTGCCTCGTTGGTATAGTGGCAAAGTTTCTGCCTAACATCCAAGAGGTCCTGGGTTCGATTCCCAGGTCGAGCCAAAACTGTTTCTGAGATTTTCTGTCATGAATCTCTCAAAAACAGCTCGGAGTCGAGAAGTAGGCGGTGTTACACCCCCGTGCCTCGGTTCGCACGTTAAGCCGTTGGTCATGCGCCTGATCTCTCTCCGGTCATGTCGGATTGCCGTCTCACCGAACTTTGAGAGTGACGGAACAGTGCAGTTTGAGAGTGCACTTGTGTATTGTGCTTGTGCACTATAATATCTCCTGCGTACTTGGCTGATCTCTGTTGAGATTGGCCGCCGTGGTCGAAATCGGCCAGGAGGACTATTTCTACCTCCCCCCAAATGTGCTCTACAATTTTAAGATGTTCACAAACTTCCATATTGGGTTTTTTTTTGAGCAAGACTTTACAATGTCTGCCCTTGTTCCCGTTACTATTACTGGAACAGTTTGTCGAAAGTCCCCCGCAAACATAACAGTAATTTTATGATGATGATTTTATCACAGCTTCTTATAAGAGTCCTATCTAGACACTCTACATGAGCTCTATGGATCATGGAACATTCGTCCCAGATTATTATACGTGGTCACCTGATCATTTATCGTATCAGCCTGTTACAGTCCACTGCTGGACATAGGCCTTCCAAGTAACTACCAGCTGCCTTCTTCAGGTCGTCTGTCCATCTAGCCGGGGGGTGTCCCACACTACGTTTACCTAAGCGTGGTCTCCATTCAAAACCCTTCCTACTCCACCTCTCGTCGGTTCTGCGACAGACATGGCCAGCCTACTGCCACTTTAGCTTGCTTCATTTTTGGTAAACATCTTACCTTAGTCTTATGTCGTATGACCTCGTTCCGGATCTTATCCCTTAATGAGATCCCCAACATAGACATTTCCATAGCATGCTGAGTGTCGTGTAGTCGGTGAGCCAGCTTGACTGTCATGTTCCACGTTTCGGTTCCGTAGGTTAAGACTGGTAGGACGCATTGGTTAAACAACCGGCTTTTTAGGCACTGCGGCAAGGTCGACGTGAAGATATGACGCAACTGGTCATTAATTAAATCTAATTTTGGTTCATCATGGTGTAACGTTGTGAAATTTTGGTTATTAATAAGGATAGTACATTTTGTGTTATGTTTTGGATGTATGGCATTGATCCCTTTGCCCAAAAAGAAAGTGGATTTGTGACAGCTGTGTTGTCTATGGCTTCGTGTTTTGACAAGTATAGGGTTGCTGTTTAGGGAGTTTTCCCCAAAAGGTGGGAACTTTAAGGGTTTGGTATGCTTGTTGGATAAATTTTGGTAAATTCAGATATTGGTAAAGTTCAGTATTTTGGCTTAGTTTAGATAAAGGAGTTATGATATAGTAATAACTTTGATTAAAACAGTATTCGCCATTTTACTCTGTCTAAATTACGGGATAGGGTTGGAAGTGTTGGCGGTGGGTTTCTGGTCCATCAGAATATTAGACATTGAGAATTTGTTTCGGGTCATTGGTTGCCATTTAAGGCATATTCAGGTAAACCGGAAGTGCCAAAGGATCCAGAAGGTTCTGGAAGGTTCGAGAAAATGGGAGATTTCTGAACCTGGTATCCCTACATTCCTGGGGAGGTGGATTTCCGTTTTGAAAGGACTCTGGGGTAGGACGCTGCAAAAGAGTATGGCGTGAAGAAAAAGTTAATAAAGTGCCCCAGAGTCATGCTTGTTCCTTGGTGAATTAGTTTCGGCCGCGGCACATATTTTTTTTATCATGATTTTGTTTTCAGCAATTGTTAAGTATTGGTCCAGGTTGTTCTTGGCACATTAGTATGTTGAGCTGAGGCTTGGTTCAGCAAACATGTAAGGCAGCATCATTTAGTAACCTCGGTGGCCTTCTTCTGCTTCTTCCTTTTTTCTTCTTCTCCGGCTTCACCTTTTGGCTCGGGGCTTTATTTCTGGAGTTTGCCCTGGCCGTTCTTATGAAGAAAGAAAAAACCTCTACGGAACGTCTTCCTCCGTGAAATTGTTGGAGTTCGAGTTAGCTGTTAAAGAGGCTTCGTTGGTCAGCTGATTCAGTCCTGGGAGCTCAGCTAAGTGTTAATAAACTTAAGATTCCAAACTTATTTAATAAATAATTAATAATTGGATTTCTTGATATAGTTTAAAGCAAAGACAAGGTGGTTTTTCTTTATTAGTCATATAATGTACTGAATTTCTTAGATAGCAACTTTCTATAGAACCAGACCCAGTATCTACCGTTCTGAGCTATTTTTTAGTTTTATCAGAGGCCTTTGGCCTATGTATATTGTTCAGGTGTTAATGGTGTAAACACGGCTCTGATAAAATATATCCTACTAAATGCCCATCTCGGCTATTATTCAAAACCTTTACTCCTTTTAACACACTTTGTCCGGGGTCAGCCGAGCAATCCTGTGACAATGGTAACTCGTAGAGCTACACCCCCTCTCCGCGTCGCTCGCAAGTAACGCCTCTCTTCCTTGCACCGTCATGTTTTGCACATCATGCGGCGCGGGTGAATTTTATATTGGTGTTATTTTAAAATTGTAATATCTTCTAAGATATTCATTGAAATTAAGTGATGTCAAAGACAATTTTGTTCACAATTAAATACTTTTTATTAACAACATATTTATTTGGATAAAGATTAATATTATTACCTTGATACAACTCTTAACAAATAATGCATTAATTTCGGCCAAATTTGATTACCACTAAAACGGTTCTAGTGACTTGATCTTAAAAGATAGACATATACTGTCGCAGACATTTTTTAGATCATTTCAAGAGGAATAATTATTTTATACAAATATTTTTGGTATCTTGAACCGTTTTCGCAGCGTACGAAACGGAAGCCCTCAAGGAAGAATAATTTTCCCCGTTTTTTTCACATTTTCCATGATTTCTTCGCTCCTAATAGTTGCAGCGTGATGTTATATAGCCTATAGCCTTCCTCGATAAATGGTCTATTTAACACAAAAAGAATTTTTCAATTCGAACCAGCAGTTCCTGAGATTAGCGCGTTCAAACAAACAAACTCTTCAGCTTTATAATATTAGTGTAGATTAAAATTTCTTATGATTTCAAATCATTGTGAGAATGTACGACGACAGTACGCATCTTCTACTGTCCAGATAACTTCTTTATAGGTTTCCACGATTACAGTACGGGTAACCTGAATCTATGCGTTTCGTTTTGTTTTTAAATTTGTGTTAGATTTGTCATTTTATCCTGTAGTTATTAGCGATAACTAAGCGGGTGTCGAATTATGATGTTGCCACAAATATTCTAAGCCGGCAGTTACAGATAGACCAATCGCATATCTGTGGTATGATGTCGTTGCGACTGTTTATATTATATTGATGATTTTCGTCAATAAATTGTTATCAATCAAATACATTTATTACTATCACATATGGACTTCATAAAATCCTGTTTTAGGCATACTGAGTATCTTAACCTAAATATTATTTTTAGTCGTTTGTAATTATTATGAGGCAATTCAATCAAATTATTACCACCATCATCAGGTGGCAAACGCCATTAATTCTGAGAGATAAAAGTACCAACTTTCTACATTGATTGATTTTAAATAACCGTCCATCATGGTGATTAATTACCTCAATTCACTTAGTTATTCAGGACTTTATCATCTGTTCACGAGTAATAAAAACTTAACTTGAAATTTGTTTTATAGTGAGATTTTTAGTAAAAAAGGTGTCATTATAACATTCAGTTTGGGTGCACCAAACTACATGTTAAAATGACACATTCACAAGAATCAAAGTTTATTCAACGCTGCATTAAAAAAATGGTCTGGAAAACTCAATTCTTTTCTGCAACTCAAAGACATTTTATAGAAAACTAGTGGACCCTGCAGACGCTGTCCTGCCCGCTGTTTCGCAATTTTTCAATATTTTTTCATCGTTTACACTTTCCCTGGACTTCCATAAATATAATTATTGAAATGGGTTAAGCCATTCTCGAGTTTAAGTGAACAAACGAACAGCTTCCATTTTTATATATAAAAAAGCGATCGGCCCACCTGAATTGTCCTAATGGGATGCGTCATTTTGCCGCGGTTAAAAGTAGCCTATGTCCTTTCTCGGGTGTGAAAATACGAGTATCTCCATACCAAATTTCATGCAAATTGGTTCAGTACTTTAGGAGTGGTTGAGTTACAGACAGACTCACTTTCGCATTTATAATATTAGTATAGATTGTGTAACAGCTGCTATTTGCTTTGTATATGAATAAGCATAGGAAGTCTTGATTTTTTAATAGTCAGTTTAAGCGTTCCATTCTTAAATACGTATACAAAGATGGCTGACGTCGACGTACTTCGCGCCTTAAACTTGTCCTACGTCTCAAAAATTCTTCCGTATGCCAATTTTATACGTAACACAACGAAAGTTGTTTATACGTTCGTAATATTATGTTATATACGAGGCGTGTACGTAATTTATGTTGACGGAACACAATAAAGTTTTTACGTAGAATGGAGAGATTGCTTGGGAGAAATGTTTCAATTTTAACCGGGCCTCGGGTATGATTGCCTTATGCAACCTTATTAAGGCTAGCAGTACTTTAAGATGTGTTTCAGGTCGTGGTTAATTCTTTCTGGTGTTCCGTGAAGTAGTGAAGTAACTGAAAACGTTACTAAACAAGGTTTGGTCTGGTCATAACATCATTATCACCTAATCGGTGTCTTTGTTACCATTAGTAACATTTTCTCAGTTTATTTATTTGTATATAGTTGACAAATTGTCTAATCGTTATATTAAAGGAGAGGATAACTTATTCTAAGTCAAACTAAAGCGTGATAACTTTTTTTTTCTTTTTTTTCTCGCGGGGAATGCGTTACGTACCTTAACCCTGTCCTAGTAGTTAAACAAGGCCGTGTGTGGGGCTCCCGGTGTCCCATGAGACACTGCTCCTGGGAATGTGAACCCAGGGGTTAACCACTAAACCCCGCGGTACTCCGTCATCGCCTTGACAGGCGGCCACGGGCATCAGTGATCCTTGCACGCGAACCACCCAGCGAAGCCTTTGAAGGTTCTTCTTCTTCTTGCCCTCCAGCGTGATAACGACTAGCTTAACCTAGCCTAGCTTGTAAACTGATTTGGGGAACTGTAATTATTATAAAAATTAAGATTACCTAGACATTGTTAAAGTAATGACTAGCGGACTCTGCAGAAGTTGTCCTGCTTGTTGCTTTTTTGTTATATGTTAAGGGTCACCCTCATCTCTAAGGAGTATGAAACATAGATGTGGGCCGATTCTCAGACCTACTCAATATGCTCACAAAATTTCATGAGAATCGGTCAAGCCGTTTCGGAGGAGTACGGGAACGAACATTGTATCACAAAAATTTTATAAACAAAACTAATGAATACCCATCTTTCGACTAAAGTGAGTGTTAAATGGTACGGAAATCTTTATTTTCATGTGCTTGGGCAGTTTATTTGGGTCACATCCGCGAAGTAAAGATGTTAAACAATATTTCATGTTATCCGAAACGTTGGTAGCAGCTGCGATTGACTAACGTTGCATTTCATCTTTCAAGTTTGTTAGCAAAGTGCTTTTGAGGACAGAAGGTCCTTGGATGTTTATAGTCCAAGATCTTCTAATAAGAAAACTATCTAATTCAACGTACGGTACCATTTAGTAGTATATTCGTTACATAAATCAATGGTTTTGCTTTGAAAGAACAGGACATATGTAGGTCGTAATTATATAGTCTTAATCTACTTAACTTGTTCACCTACCTACCTAAAAAGCCAACACGGTGTACAAGGATTTGGCGGCACTACTCTAACTAAAAATAAAACCTACACGATCTGATCCGTAATCGCCTTTCCTTACCTCGGAACTCATTCAATTAGACGTTTAGAATACAATACTGAATTAACAGCTGATCTTGCTACTGAGAGCTTTCATAACTTCCTCACGATGACACTGAATTTTTAATTCTCAAAATTGTAGGATAAAGTCAACGTTGAGTAAAATATACCCAAATACCGATCACATCAGAAGCTTATTGGGAAAAACTATTCGATTTGATTTGAAATCTAGTAAAACACGTCTAGCATTAGTTACAAGTAACGGCAGATCAACGGATCGAAAGATGATAGTATTCTACTTTAAGAAATTTGTAAAAATGTTAAAACACAATTGATCCTTTCTTCAGTTAATAGCAAAATGTTTTACAATTTTAAAAAACCTCATCTTAAAACCAGTATTAAGTATTTGGCAATCCTTGCAAGTATCTGTATCGTTTCCAAACCTATAATTACTAAAGCTGAAAAAGAGGCCTAATTATAGTTGAATGTATTTTGGATCCTGCGCTGGCGTCGTTCAGTGGAAATTTAAAGCAAAATAATCCACTTTTTTAGCTTTAGTCATCATCATCATCATCATCAGTCTATATACGTCCCACTGTTGGGCACAGGCCTCACCTCAACTATGAGGTGGTGCGAGCCATACTCCACCACGCAGGCTGAGTGCGGATTGGTGGAGGGGTGTGTGTAAGGTAAGTGACCAACCTAACTGTCAGATGTTATTAAGCCGCCCTAGGGCCTCCGACCTGGCTTAACGACTAATATCTATCGATATTAACCGGGACCAACAGCTTAACGTGCCTTCCGAAGCACGGAGATGCTTGTAAATAGACGTCACTTTTATGGTCAGAATGGTCACCCATCCCAAACATGACCGCGCCGTAGGTTACTTAACTTTTAGTAAATATTACCACCAAAGCCCTGCAACCACTGCGCCACAAGCACCTCTGCTTTAGTCATGCTTTCATGCCTGAAATAAATTATTTTTATTTTATTTTATTGATTTATTTTTAAAAGTACCTTGATTGATCCTTCTAACTACGTAATTTGTCCCAAGAACCATTCGTTACAAACAACATCACACTAAACCGTATTACACGAAATTCGTTTGTATTTTTAGCTTCGAAAATCGAGTAGCAAGCCAAACGGCAATCTATTTGCAAATATATACGGTTCTTAAGGGAGTTAATTAAGGGACAACTAGCTAGATCATTAAAGCTAAGGACTTTGCAACTAGCGGATTATTGGAATGCTTAAACTTTGCGGCCTAAATCCATCTAAAATAATTGTATTGTTGTTAATTTAGTTTCAACCGTTACGTAGTAAGTTATCGCGTTAGAGAATGATTTAATGAAGTTTATCGTGCTATCCTAAGATTTGTACCTTTTAGGGTGCTGAAATTAAATTTTATTAACAGCTTTGTAAGAAATTACACATCAAAAGTTATAAGGTAACCTTTATTACTTCTTATTACGGTATTTTAATACCTACGCTAAGCTTCTTAACATTTAGTTGAAAAAACTAGAGCTGGAAGTCGCAGGACTTACAATACAACTCATAACGTGACACAGATTGTTATATGAGTCCTGCGACTTCCAGCTCTAGTTTTTTCAAGTGGTTACAATTGGATGTATTTCGGTTCTTGCGATGGCGTCGTTTAGTGGAAATTTAAAACAAAATAATTCTCTTTTTCAGCTTTAGTCATGGATTTCCGCAAAGTAACGCCTGATTCCATCAACTATAGAAAAAGACAATGACAGAAAAATCGCAGATTCGCTTTTAAATCGCTCAAAATGCATTCAGTATTCCAGCAAGTTGCATCTAAATCGTATTTGGCATCACAAACTAGTAGTGTCAATAAGAACTATTTTATAATGGCATGCAAATGTTCCTAAAGTGTGTTAAATTTTGTACTGGAATGTTTGAACCACATGTTTGGTCAAATTCAAATTCAAATCATTTATTGCATGTCACATTACATCAAGTTGGTATAAAAGTTTTAATGATATTGGTACATGTGACGCCCTGCACAGGGCATAGCAACATTTTTAGGGCTAACTAACTATCGCATTATTATTATATTATAATTATCGCACTAGTCAAAATAGATAAAATATATTTTGACATAATATCTGTATACTTCTAATTATATCTCAAATTAAACATTAACCTGAGTCAAATATTAACATCAAATATCTATAAGATCATACACAATTGCTGGAACGGAAATAAACTGTGTCTTGTTCTACAGCTGCTTTTGGTCGGTTTTTTTCAGGATTATGTCGTTCCTAATTTGAACATTTAAGCGGCACACAAACATTTTTATGAAAGACATTAATAAGAAAGAGCCTAACGTTCAATTTTATGCCTTATTTAAAATGAAAAAACAGGGATATGTTTTATAAATTGGAAAAATATCTGGTCACAGAAATAATACAAATGGTAAGAAGACTGTGATGCATTATGTCTTGTAGATATAAAATTAAGTAGTAACCATTATTGTAATGTGATCTGGAGTTGACACTTCACAGTCACAGATACAGACAAAATATTTTTACTTAACTCATTGCAACAGAAATCCCAGATTTAAAGCCTTCAAACCAGATGAAAATCACTCGGTTTTCAGTCAGCAATTCGTCGCCAAAGAAAATTTAGAGCACAAATCTCATTTCCAAAATTGGTCTGAATTGAAATAGAGGCGAATGTCTGAAATCTTAAAGTATTTCAAATTCCACATAGGACGGTCACGTTTGCAAAAAGTTCGAACATAACTTCGAACGTTTCAGATGTAAACTCATAGTTTAGAATTCAACGAAAGAAAATTTACTTGAAATCCGAACTTGTTAAAAGTCCTACAAGTTTAGCATCTTTTTTTTTATCTTTATACGAGTATTTTGGTAAATGAGCCATAAGACAATGAGTCCTTTAAACACAAGTTCAAACTTAAAAGTTGATTAAACCCTGTGTTGCCAGCTAAACTTTTAAAATTAGCTTTTGATAAGAGCTTCGAATTTCGAAAACACTTTAAAAATCTTTTCGGCTCCGGTCATCGGGGAGAATTCGAACCCCCGACCTTTGGAAGTCCGGTCCAATACTCTAACCACTGAGCTACCGAGAGCCATAATGGAGTCTTTGAATTTTGTAAGTGCTTTTTTACGCTTTGAGCCAAAAAATAGCGTTGTGAACGCAAAAAAAAAAAAACTTAACAAATAAGAGCTTTGCTGATCAACACGGTTTTCTCCATATTTTTAAAATTAATATTTTTTTAATCTGGTATTTAAGTATGTAAGTACATTGACTGTAGCGTGTCTTGATATTTTGGTTTATGTTGTTTGATTACATAAGCATTAGTCATTATAATACTTTTCGAGATACTCACTCTATACTCACATAAATGTTTTCCTTATCCTTGTTAGCTAAATCCACAAAAATATATCCTGAAATTCTAAGACTCATAATCCATATTTAAAGCCGAAGTTAAAAATAGCCTTAATCTAACCTTCTTCCCACACACCTCGGTAAACGTGTCCCCAATTTCTACGTGAAGCGGGAAAATAACTAGGGAACTAATTAAAACGGCGTTAAAGTTCATCCCGAGGGAGGCATGAAAACTTTTGCAAGGACACCCTGAATACTCGTACATTTGTGTTGGTCTCCGGACGAATATCTATTTATACATGAAATGTCAAGTTAGTTACACCTCTTGAACTGAGAAATAAACAAAGAAAGGATTTTATGGTCTGAGGTTCACTAGGCTTTTTTAATTTAAAATATTGACTCATTCAGCCGCCTGGCTGGCATTTGATCGAATCTGGAACAATAATTTATCAAATGTAAAATAAGTTTAATTGTGGAACATAAATTGATAGGTAATAAGGTATTTGATATAAAATTAAAAATATTCCAAAACTATCAGCGGTTACAACGGTTCGTATAAACTGACAATTATCAATCTTTCGGATGTATTTCCTGCAGGCTGGAGGCTTATGCCCTTAAAAAATATACTTGGCTGGGTTTTTTTATGATACCTTCGTGGTTTTTGATTCCCATTACGCAAGTGCTTAACTTAATTTCTCCTTTGGGATCAGAGCAATACTAACTTCGAAACAACACTAACTTCGTCAAAATGACATGTTCACTTATCAACACGTGAACTCATTATTTGCTTACTTAATAAAACAGTGCAACAATACCATATTAAGGCTGTTATTTATTTCATAAAGTTTCAAATAAAATTTTGAAGTGGTAACTTAAGTACAGTTACGTTGAAACCGAGTACTAAGATACAAGGTTCCTCTCCAATACACTTCACCCAAAGCTGTTCCACCCATTAACCATAGTAAAAACATAAATAAAATCTAATAAATCTTTACGTATGACCTATTTTCGTTCCTTCAGCGTAATTGTGCCGGAGGGATTAACAAGGAATTAATTACGAAATCTTCCATAAATTGGGTGTTTAAGAAAACTCAAGACTTAACATCAACCTTTAATGAAATTATTTAAAATTAATGAATACTTTACAAATAATTATGTACATGAACAGAGTTTAGCTTGTAACGGGAATTATGATACACAAACTGGTAATCATTTTGGCAGGTCTTAAATCTTCTAGACATATTATTTTGAAAAGTACCTAGGTAGGTACTTACGATTATATAAATTAATCTTTATTAACGTTTCAAAGTTGTTTCCATCACCTTTTGGAAGAGGCCTTTTCTCAAGACGTTGTCCTTAATATAATTCCTTTTCTAATTTTTTTTAAGTATGTTAAAAATATAAGTTTTAAAAAAACAAAGTTATAAAACTTGAAATATGTAACAGATTTTCAAAATGTGAAAAAGCTGAGCCCTCCAAAATGAATTAAAATAGTAAAATGAAATTTAAATATTTAAAGCTTAGATTAAAGTATAATACGCATAAATTATGTTGGATTATGGACATATACTATATAACAATATCGTTTTTAAAGTCTTTGTGCGAGACTTTTCGATTTATAGCCAAAAAATAAGCTAAAAGCTTAAATTTTGCCTTAGCAACTAAAATCTAAAATAAAGGTCGATTTAGTGATAAACTGATATCAAAAGGACCGCAAATTGAACTAAAATGTTGAATTCAATCTATGTTTGATTTCAAAACAACCCCATACGTGTTTTGCATAATATAACTTGTGTTAGTAAAAGCATTGAATTGTTATCGAAGTACATATTTCGAATCATATTATTGAGCAAACATTCCAGACAAAACCTTGTTATTGCAATTTGTCGGTATTATTACCGGTAATAGGAAAATATCAGAGAGGGAGAGCTCTCTATATTTACCAGTAACTACATAAAAATTAGGGTTTTTCAACAGTTTAGTGATAATAATATGCCTAACAAAAAACATAAAAATCACAATAATATGCAAATGTTATCAGCTTTAGTTTTGAATCAATACCATCAAATAATTTCGATTAAACAACATTAAAATTATGCAAATGGAACTGACTTTGGCTTCCCATCTGTGTATTTTAGATTTGTTTCATAAATTATTCTGGTAGTAATCAATTCGTTTGGGGTCGAGCGAATTCGAAAAACAGAATTTGAATAGAATAGTTTCGTTGAATAAACCATTGCTTCTGATTGAGTTTGTAATAACAAGGTTTGTAGAGCTGTCCTTATCAAATTTAATGGAAGTAGTTATGATAGTGTAAACTGATACTTCCTATTGCACTATGATTGTGTTTAGTGTGTAAAAAGTGGTTAATCAAATTAACAAAATGATATTAACGTAGAATTCAATAATTATGTGATTGATTACCAGCCTAGTTGAATTTTTCAATACATTTCTCACATACAAAGTGTCTGATGTTATCTTCATCATAGTTCAGAAAAAGATGCAACTACAAATGAATTTTACTCAAAACAGTTATTTGTTTTTCAGTTTTCAGTACAATATTAAATTTAATTTTTGAACAAACAAAGAACGCATACAGTTTTGGCAGCGGAAATATACTACTCTACAAAGTAATGATGAAACTGGTATACTTTACAGAGATGTGTAGCGACGTCCCTGCCAAATGTCCCCATTAAAATTAGTTCTACAATGATAAAAGAAAACCTTGACATCTTCGTACAAAATAAATCTTAACTTACAGAGTAAGGAAATTTAAGATACAAAATTTAAGATAGATTCTTATTCACATAGTAAATTTAGAGTATTTTTAACACAATATTTACAGGACAATCCAATATTTTATATTATATTTCATCTAGTATGTACATTAATATTTTTAAACAAGAAATATCTGTTTCTTTATTTCGTTAAAATTTGTTATTTAGATTTTGAGAAAATTAGTTTTAAGTCCTGTTTGGATTCCTCGAATTCATATTTAAAACATATCGCACAGTTAGACTTATATTTATATCACATTTTTACATACCTATGTTAATATTTACATATCAATAGTTTATATGAATTGTTTTTGTTTTTTTTTTTCAAATAAAGATCTGCGGAGAAATGCGACAGGATAAGTTTTGTTTTCGTCAACAGAAATGTCGTAAATATTAATCTTCAGTTTTACATTGAGTGGTCCATTAATATCTTAGGAGAAACGAAACGGTAAACAGGAAAATCGAAAGGCTAACGTTATTCGCCGCTGACGTCGAAGATTGAATGAGATTTCTATAATCCTTTGCCTCGTTCTGTGATGGGTGGGTATATGTCCTATCGGTGACAGTTTTGACGTCTTGGGGACACGGAAGCAACTCGACGGGAATTTGAAGTAGCGTCCTCTCATTTTCCTTCCTAACCAATTTCGGTTCGTCGGCGTAAGCATCATCTATTTCGTCGTGAAAAATATCGTCCGAATTATCCGAGTAATCTTTTATTTGACTCTTGTCGTCTCCCTCGTACAAATTGTTGGAGTTTATTACGCTCCGCTCGAAGTAGGTAAAATGTGAATTGAGGGCGGGATCAATGCTGAATTTGCAAACGAAATTCTCGAGAGACGTTCGCACTTTGATGCTCTTAGCCTCGTGTCGGAGCTTATGCATCCAAGCCAGGTGACAATCGCAGGTGAATTCGTTCCCTGTAACAATCCAAGTCTTAATTAAGTCTGCTAATTGGAGTAATGATGACTTTTGAATCGGATTCGCTGGGACTAATTGATTTTTATTCGATAATTGAATTCGCTTCTATCTCCTTGAGACAATTCTAAAATTGGGGCGAATATTAATTTACTCGACCTTACGATGTTAATCCGAGAACCAACAAAGAATGTTTTAAGTCTGTGTAATTAACAAAACTTGAGTATTGTTTTTTCTTGTAGACTTATTATGGCGTCTTTCTAAAGATTCATTTAAAAAAGTATTCGAGTGATAAATTACATTTAGATGTTTGTAATCAAACTGAGTAAGGTCATTCGTCTGTCTACTTAAGAGGTAAACATTTGAATAGAAATGAAATTAATATTTTGCCAATTATTATTTTTTAAATTAATTGTTAGATTCAAAAGATTATTTAAATAGAAAGTACATGATATCTTACCATCTAAATAGATGTAACTGTTTTCATTCTTGAGATTGTCATAGATGGGTCTTATGTTGTCGTATGTGAGTCTTTTTAATTTATTGTGTCTCAGATCTAATGCTGCCAGTCCCCTGACTCCTTCAAAGAGTCCACCAGTCAGGGTGACAAGCTTGTTGTGGCTAAGGCTTAATTTTCTTAACTGTGATAATCCATCGAATGTCCTCTGAGCCAGCATATTTATTTCGTTGTAGTCCAGCAGCAATGTATGTAGGTTCCACAATTCAATAAACGTGAAAGAATTCAATTCAGCGATTTTATTCCTTCTTAAGTCCAGTCGCTTGAGATTTGCGAGTCCATCGAAACATTCCTTCCTCAACTCGCTTATATTATTCCTATCCAATTCTAACTCTAGTAAATTTATAAGACTCCGGAATGCCCCATCTTGGATTATAGTTATATTATTACTAGTAAGGTACAGTTTTTGTAAAGCTGGGATTTCGAAAAAAGTGTCTGTAACCAGCTCTTTTATTCTATTTTCGTCTAAAGTAAGTACAGTTAAGTTAGGTAGATTATAAAATGAGTATTTACTTAAGTATACTATTTGATTCTTTGTGAGTGTCATTTCTTGGACTGCTGTGAGATTTGAGAAAGTGTAACTCTCTATCTTTGGAATGGAGCTGAATTTTATGCTAAAGTTTTTTAGTTTCCTGACGTATCTGAACACTTTAGATGGGACAAAGTCTAGCCCGCCGTCAGCTCGGACGTTAAATGCTAAAGTTTCTATGTTCGATTGGGAAGTGAAACTTGTCCATAGTGGATCTGATTTTTCTATCCCTCCATTGAAGACCCAGCATTCCGTTTTGACTGCTTCGTTGATTTCTTGGCTGAATTCGCAGTAGCAGTGTACTTTTGAGTCTCTATCGTTGATGTCGCATATGTTGATGATGGTTGGTATGATCTTGTCTTTTTGTTTCCTCCTGTTCGCGTCGAGGGCTTCTATTGCAAAGAGCAACAGAAGCAGTGTGGCTGGCACTTTCTGGGTCCGCATCACTTCTGCCTGAAACAAATAGAAACATAACATCAATATCAATCATGATTACGAAGCCATAATCATGGAGTAACTGATTACTTCGTGATTACTTGCAACAGTACCGAAATATCGGGAACTCAAAATATCAAGGAACATGGTAGAAATCTCGTTAATAACTATTCTAATAAAACTAAAATCATAGTTCCATTTGATTAAAAACGTTTTCACTTCGTATGAACTATTTAACTAAATAGCAAAGAAGAAAACACTTTGCTAACAAGATGCGAAAAATGAAAAGTTTACGTAGAATTCCAATCATCTACCTACACAACTGAGTATAACGTCTTATTTGTGTAAGTATTTTTTTTGATGGTGAGGAATATTGTAACAAAAAAGTTACTCGTTGAGACCATTACATAATTTATCCGCTGATTTAGAACAATATCATTACCAGTACAAAACCATCGTTTCGAGGAAATTAATAAAAAAAAACATATTTTTTATGTCAAATACAGTAATAATTATTGTAAACTTATACGCCATATTATAATCGGCAGCTTGTTTAACGCATCCAATAGAAATTACCAAATACTTTTGTGTCCATAATGCAGGTAGATTTTATTAATATCGTTACTATTTTACTCAAGTTTTGACGAGGAAATGAACCGTAATTTACAATAAGCATGAATTATTTATTCCACAGTTGAAATGTGGAATAGGTAATGTAAGATAGTGTTTTTCTCGAAAGATGCTACAGAATTTACGTCTGGCCACTACTTGAGAATCACATTCATATTTGAAAATTACTCGAACTCGGCCACTCCTTGAGGTCCTATTCTAAACGCTGTCCACATTTCGGAATACAGTCGACACTGTCACTCATACTGATTTGGTCGTATGAGCGATAGGGACAGCGATAGTCACAGTCGAAAATAATATGGAGCGTTACGAAGTAGCGGACCTAAACCACAACCTCTTGAGGTTTGGGATGTAATCAGTCATTCGGAAACACGGAACTCGGATCGATTCATTTCCCTGTGGTGGGAAATACGGCATTAGGAATGCCGTATGTTATTCAATAGGATACCTAATACTTAATAATAATACCTTTTGTTATTCAATAATAAAATTTTAAAAATAGCTCTACATCGATTGGCTGAATAACGATTTTCGATAGGGCAGAATTTTCCTAATGTTGTCAGAATAACCGATTGAGCCCCTCTCCGAATTCGGCTCCATACCATAGACTATCAAATATGTGTGTGATTCTCACGATTATTTGGTTAGATGTGATCCGATCAAATACAATATGACTGTTTATATAAAACTAGTGCCCCCCCCCCGCGACTCCGTCCGCGTGGAATCCTATTGTTAACGGTATAATCAATATTCTATGTCCGTTTCCTGGTTCTAAGCTAGCTCTCCACCAATTTTCAGCCAAATCGGTTCATCCGTTCTTGAGTTATAAATAGTGTAATTAACACTACTTTCTCCTATATATATATATATATATATATATATATATATATATATATATATATATATATACCTCTAAATTAATATTGCTGTGTCCCTTTGCTTTAATTAAGCTATTAATTAAGCCACTCAAAGTTTACCGTCACGGTAACTCGGCGGCCTACGCGTAGGTCATAACTTTAATATTGTCCTTTATGAGGTCAACGTAATTCGGTAGGGCGACTAATAAGTTTTAGCTTTTTAAATCCACTCGACTTTAGAGAAAACATGAATAAACTAGTTACTTGACACTTCAGTTCATAAAAACTTTGTCAGGCAGATAGTATGGCGGCTGAGCGATGCATTAAGTAATTTTATGAAAATCTCACAAACAAAACCGCGCTCCTGTTTAAAAAAATCTCATATAACAAAAATTAACCCGTTAAAAAAACTTTATATAAAAAAAACAACTTTCCCGTTAAAAAAACACCCGAATGAGCTAGGAAATCAGGTGGTGAGTTTCAACCGCTAAACTGATTTTAACCAGCTATAGCTAGGAACCACCGTAAATCAAATATCTTTCGAATTAAAAAGCCGCACTAAAATCGGTCTATCCGTTCGGAAGCTACGATACTGAAACACACAAAAAGACAATCACATACACACAAACAGACATAAAGGTCGAACTTATAATTTTTATTTTTTTGACGTGACAACGTCTTATAAATTGGTTTGCCGGGTGACACTTCAAGAAACTGCGTTACGCTCCGCTCACGTTCCGCGCTCACAATGAGAGCGAGTGAGAGGCACGCGTCCTTTCGACTCGGGCATGGTTAGCCCGCCTAAGAGCGAGTGAGACAGACATAAAAAGTGAAAGGCACGCGTCCCTTCCACTCGAGCACAGTTAACCCGCCTAAGAGCGAGAGAGACAGAGCGAGAGAGAGAGAGTGAGAGAGATAGGCATACACACCGGTTCATGTTATACGAATGAATATTTTTAATATGAATAACGAGACATTTGGCCGCGATCTCACCTGATGGTAAGCGACGATGCGACCGAAGATGGATCATGGATGGCTATTAACAGCCTATTCACTCTTTTCTTGAAAGCATCCAAATCATAATGTTCCGGAAATATTTTAGGCGGCAGCAAATTCCACTCCCTAGTCGCACAACTCTTAACATAACTCTTTTTCGTTGGGGTTTAAAAAATAGATACAATTCACTAATTTACGTCTGTTTCATGATAACCTTATTTTACTTTAACCTCAAGTGATCTTAATGTCAAAACGAAGATGGATCTAGAGAGGATAATGTAAAAGAAATAACTCTTAATTATCTTTCAAGTGTCTACTAGCTTGACGTTGAATGAAAAATGAGATGGCAAAACTATTTAGAAAACACTGACCAAAAGGAGATCGATTAGGCCTCAGTTCTATGATGAAAGAAGATAGAAAACAGATTCTGAAGATCATTCCATAAAGTGGTAAAAATTATGGAAAAATTTTCAAGTTTATTTTTGCCTAAATCTATTTTTATTTTTATTTTAGCTCTGTGTAATTCGTACACTTATGCACAGTTTTAAAATCAATTCAAATTATAAGATAATTTTTATAATATTACATAATTAGATAAATTATTACATGATTTTTATATTTTGTCACGTTTACGTGTGACTTTAAATCTGCATTCGAACTAACCAGTTGATAATAAAATCTTGACAATATATTAAACCGTAACTTGCTTTAATCTACCTGGATTAATTATGTAATCACGAAGTTATTACGGAGACCATCTATTTGCTTTAGCCGTCAGAACTAGAAATTGCCCTAATTTACACATCAGAGTAAACTATTTAAACTGAGAAACTGGGGGTCTACTCGATGATGTTGACATTTCTAATTTAAACCGCTATACTTGCACACGATATCATTACACATTTCAATCCAAAAATCCGGCAGTGTAACATATTTTTTATAATATTAATAAATATTTTTCTCGCTAGAAATATATTTAGGCTAGTGACGATGATTTCCTTTACTGACATAATTGCAATTTATTAATCAACTAGCTGTGCCCGCGACTTCGTCCGCGTGGAATATTTATTTGGGTATCATTTTATTTTTGCAAATTTATTTTATTGTTATTATTTTGGACAATTCATTTTTTAAGTTTTTAAAAGAACATAATTAGCTTAAAGTACTTCTGCGTTAATTACTTTTCTAGTTTTATTATCTCGTGTCAGAAGAACATATTAGTTTTGTCCGCAACGCGTTTGTAGGTCTGATCTTGACAACGCGACATATGTGTGAAAAGCATTCTTGACGTTAATTAATTCTTATGTGTTATTTATTGATTGTAACGGTGAAAGATAGCATAAAAGGAAACTGAATTCTTTTAAAATTAAAAGGTAAATAATTTGGAATCATTGAGGTATAATAATTTGGAATCATAAATAATTTGGAATCACTGCTAAACCAGTCTAAACTATTGCAACCATCACGTTACATATTGCGGAGAAATAAGATTTGAAGTCAGGTCCCGTTGGTTTAAGATTTCTAAGTAAAATTATTGGGGCAACTATTTTTAACTTGAGGGAATATGGGGGAAGGCCACTTGTGTTCTAATAATTAATTTATTAATTTCGTCTACGCTACAGTTTCTCACTCCCAATATTTCACTTTGACACATCCATTGATACTTACTTACTTACTTCGCTGGCTCAGTGACCTGAAGTGGATCTTGGCCTCCGACATTAAAGTGCGCCATTCTTGCCCATTCTGTGTCAAATCTGACCAGTCGGACACTTTTAGTTGTTTCAGGTCTTTGGGGACTTCGTTCTTCCAGCGATATCTTGGACGCCCCACCGGCCGGCGCCCGGAAGGTTGTCCAAGATAGGCTCTTTTTGTGGCTCGATCCTCTCCCATCCTCTCTACATGTCCTAGCCAGCGAAGTCGGGAAGATTTTATTTCTCCGATGATGTTCGGCTCAGACACAAGATCTTCTATCTCTCGGTTGTACCTACGCCTCCATACCCCATCTTCTCCTCTTGTTGGTCCCAGAATTTTCCGCAAAGTGGCAGAACGAAAGATTCGTTCTGCCACTAAAAGTTTATTCTCCTCCTTCAAAGTTAACGTCCAAGTTTCGCACCCGTACATTAAAATCGGCCTAACGACTGTTTTATAAATCCGAATTTTAGTAGTTCTGCTTATCAACTTGGACACTAACACCTGCAGCAGCCCTTCACCGCAACTGCATAGTCAAGGCCCTAAGATGTATCTTAGGGCCTTGGCTATGCGGATGTCGATTTCGTCCTCCCTCTGATTTGTGTCAGTAATCGTACACCCGAGATATTTGAACTTGTCGACACCCTTTTATGTTATGCTATTCACATGAAGATCTTTTCTCCTGATCCTGGAGTCTTTGTATCGTTTCATGTGAAGATATTCAGTCTTTTCGCGGCTGATTCTGAGACCCACATGCTTTCCTTCTTCCTCCAGTGTCTCCGTCAATTTGACTACCTCCTGTTCACATTGCCCAAGAACCGCAAGGTCGTCAGCATATCCTACGATTTTGTGCGTTCCGTACAATTCTACTCCCCCATCTATCAGTAAGACTTTTCGGACGATGTGTTCGAGAGCCAAATTGAACAAAACAGGCGAGAGGGCGTCCCCCTGCTCGAGTCCGGTAACCACTTCAAACTCCTCAGTCAGTTCCCCTCCAAATCTAACCCGCATTTTACTTGTTCCCATAGCTATCTTGATCATTCTGATAAGCTTTTTCGGTACTTGGAAAGATGTTATTATCTGGTAGAGTGTTTCTCGGTCGATACTATCGTATGCTTTGGTAAAATCCACAAAAAGACAATGAACACTTTGGGCATACTCCCACCGTTTCTCCATAATTTGTTTCAGAAGAAACATTTGGTCCACTGTGCTGCAGTTTTTGCGGAAGCCACATTGATAGTCCCCGAGTATTTGCTCTGCATAAGGTTCTAACCGGGCAAGTATAACGTACGATCCATTGATGATCTTTTTTTTCTATTTCGCTTATTTCAGGGTGAACTTTCGATATCAAGTCCTCAATGTTACTCACTCTTAATCCTTAATCTCGTTCGATTGCAATTTTAGTTTCAAAGGGAGGTACTTTCCCGTCTCCTATTAAAAGTAACTTTGAAGGAAAAGTTATACTACCTCCCTACTCGTTGGTGTAGTGGCAAAGTTTCTGCCTAACATACAAGAGGTCCTGGGTTCGAATCCCAGGTCAAGCCAAAATTGTTTCTGAGATTTTCTGTCATGAATCTCATAAAAACAGCACGGAGTCGAGAAGTTGGCGGCGTAACACCCCCGTGCCTCGGTTTGCACGTTAAGCCGTTGGTCATGCGCCTGATCATCCGCCTCCGGTCATGACGGATAGCCGTCTCACCGAACTTTGAGAGTGATGGAACAGTGCAGTTTGAGAGTGCACTTGTATATTGTGCTCACACTTGTGCACTATAATATCTCCTGCGTAGTTGGCTGATCCCTGTTAAGATTGGCCACCGTGGTCGAAATCGGCCTGGAGGACTATTTCTACCTCCCAATCGTGCTCTCATATTTGTAGTTAATTTTAAAATGTTCACAAACTTCCATATTGGGGTATTTTTAAGGCAAGACTTTGCAATGTCTGACCTTGTTCCCCTTACTATTACTGGTACAGTTTGTAGAAAGTCCCCCGCAAACATAACAGTAATTTTATAATGATGATTTTATCACAGCTTCTAATACTACGTGAGCTCTATGGATCATGGAACATTCGTCCCAGATTATAATACGCGGTCACCTGGTCATTCATCGTATCAGCCTGTTACAGTCCACTGCTGGACATAGGCCTTCCCCAAGGACCGCCACAGCGCACGATCTCCCGCTCTTTGCATCCAGTCACTACCAGCTGCCTTCTTCAGGTCGTCTGTCCATCTAGCCGCGGGGCGTCCCACACTACGTTTACCTTAGAGTGGTCTCCATAAAAGAACCTTCCTGCTCCACCTCTCGTTAGCTTGCTACATTTTTGGACAACATCAGTTAACCTTTTTTTTTTTTTTTTTTTTTACGTCTGGTAAAAATGCATTGACGCATACCCGTCGGCCGCGGGGGCAGCCGAGGGGTTATGTGGGACTCCCGCCCTGATAAGGGCGTCCTACCCACTAAAAATTCCAGACGACGTCCGCCGGTGCCAGTAGTGGACGAGTGCCGCGGGTGATCGCTTAGGGATAAACCCCAGGCATACTTCCGCTGTCTCGTCCTGGCTGTGGCTCGCTTGACAGCGAGCGCCACCCGGTCGCGTGGGGAGGTTGGTCTCCCTTCCGCCCTCCTACAACGGCGTGTGGGACGCACGCAACACCGCCGCGGGCCTCCTTTAGCGGGCGGCCGACTCCCCCGAGTCGGTCGTCCGAGGCCCATCGAGAAGTGGCATCAGGAGGTTATACTGCCTCCTGCGGCGCCCAGTGAGTCGGCGGCGGATTATCGGGGCGTCAGCCGAGGCCTCTCGCTCCCTCTCCGCTGCTTCCTTCTGCGAGACGACTGCCTCGCTGAAGGTGAGCACCGCCTGCCACTTCCCTTCGTCCTCCACCATCTGGGCTACTACTGCCCGGAGTGAGAGGTCTTGCCCCACTGCCGCAACTAATACACTCCGCTCCCTCGCCCAGGCCGGGCATGTCTCGAGGGTGTGCTGCGCAGTGTCCTCGTCGCAAGAACAGTGGTGGCACGAGGCGGACTCTTCCCGGCCAATGTGGCAGAGGAAAGCGCCAAAACACCCATGGCCCGACAGAAGCTGGGTCGCTCTGAACGTCAGGCGACCATGCTTTCGTCGGGCCCACTCCTTCAACACCGGGCAGATTGCCGTCACGGTGCGTCGCCCTGCTGTGCCATTGCCTAAACGGCTCTGCCAGCCTTCTAGGGCCAGGTCTTCCAACCTGTCCCTCTCCGCATGAACCTCTCTAGGGGCAGGCCGTAGATCCTGGGACCTTAGGTCTCCTCGCCACTGGTAGACTGCGGCGAGGACCTTGGCGTCGAGGTCCCAAGGTGGTGTCCCCGCGAGAAGGAGGGCGGCATCTGTCGCGATTGTTCGGTACCCCCTCACCGTCCAACATCAGTTAACCTAGTCTTATGTCGTATGACCTCGTTCCGGATCTTATCTATTAATGAGATCCCCAACATAGACCTTTCCATAGCACGCTGAGTGACGTGTAGTCGATAAGCCAGCTTGACTGTCATGTTCCACGTTTCGGCTCCGTAGGTTAAGACTGGTAAGACGCATTGGTTAAACAACCGGCTTTTTAGGCACTGCGGCAGGGTCGACGTGAAGATATGATGCAACTGGTCATTAATTAAATCTTATTTTGGTTCATCATGGTAACTCGTAGAGCTACACCCCCCTCTCTGCGTCGCTCGCAAGTAACGCCTCTCTTCCTTCGAGCGTCATGTTTTGTACATCATGCGACGCGGGTGAATTTTATATTGGTGTTATTTTAAAATTGTAATATCTTCTAAGATATTCATTGAAATTAAGTGGTGTCAAAGACAATTTTGTTTACAATTAAATAATAATAATAATAATAATAATAATTTATTCATAACCTTATTACAGATAACATGATAACAGATTTTTCTTGGGTGTGTACAGGGTTAATTTAATCATTTTGCATCATGAGATTTATATCCCTGACAATGAGACTAGTAAGAACTGTATCTTCAGTGTCAGTGACTCCTCGACATTTTTCAAACTGAATTACTTTAGAAAAAATAAAATAAAAATAAAAGATATATATATACGAAATAACAATTGTAGCATGTGTGTGTGTGTTTATGTGTGTGTGTGTGTGTGTGTGTGTGTGTGTGTGTGTGTGTGTGTGTGTGTGTGTGTGTCTAAAAAGAGAGAGAGAGAGAGGGAAAGGCAAAACTAAGTCCTATGTTGGATATTATGTATAAAGGAGATTTTCCGTTTCTAAATACGACATCTTCAGCAAACATGCTGTGGTAATCCGTTTTACCTCGAATCTGTTAAGGGCATAGATATGTAAGATCTTATGAATACTATTATATAATTTTGAAGACAGGGCAGGAAATTGATTTCTGGTAAGAGCTATTCGGCATTTTACTGAAGGACATACGTGATAGTTGGCCTTTCGACGGTTGAGGATGCTCCGATCAAGAGGAAGAGAGGCATGTTTTCGCAATATACTTCGAAGAATATATAGTTGTCGGACTGTTAAGACCTGACACTCCAAGTATAACAGGTTTGTAGAGTATCGAAAGTGTTTGTGTGACATTATCTTAAGAATGGTTCGTTGTGCCCGCTCTAAGTTAAGCATTACAGTTTTGCCAGCTCCTCCCCAGATCGGGATGCAGTAGGACAAGACGGATTGACATAATGCAATATATATATTTTTGGCTGTGTCCCGATCTACCAAGTGTCTTACAATCTTAAATATGTAAAGTAGCTTACGCACCCTACCAATCAACGCTTCAATTTGTGGACCCCATTTTAGGTTGGAATCAATAATGACACCTAGGTATTTTACGGCATCAGCAATTTTTAGGGGAGGACAGTCACATGCCGCCGACGGTAGACCACAAGCATGCACTACGATATTGGAGTCAACCGGCGGGGGAGAGGTGGCAGAAGAAACGTAAAAGGGGAGAATCTGGGTCTTATTTAAATTCAAGGTGAGGAGATTGGTTGAGAGCCAGTTCATTATAGTTTCAAGGGCATTCTGGGTGTTTTGCTTTGCAGACTTCCAGTCATCACCGTACACCAGACATGCAGTGTCGTCAGCGTACGCAAATATACTGCAGTTAGTAATTTTTAGTTTGCAGAGGTCGTTGACATATAACTGGAACAGCGTAGGTCCCAAAATGCTGCCTTGTGGTACGCCATAGTCAATAGATTGCATGTCACTGATGCATGGACCAAATTTGACGCACTGCTCCCTGCCCAAGAGATAACTCCGGAATATGCTCAGCTCGCGACCACGAATGCCATGACACTCCAGCTTGTTGATCAAGATTGGGATTGATACAGTGTCAAAGGCCTTGGAGAGGTCCAGAAAAACACCAAAACACTTCTTATTAGTATCCAGCTTGTGTATTACTTCACCTGTGAAAGAAGCAACTGCATCTTCAGTTGACATGCCAGACCTGAAACCGAATTGATTTTCCGCTACAATGTTGAATTTTGCCAAGAATTTTACAAGAGCATTGTTTAGTATCCTCTCCAAGACCTTCGAGAGGACAGGCAGAACTGATATCGGTCTGTAATTAGCCACGTCTGTTTTGTCACCCTGTTTAAATATAGGGCTAACTTGTGCTATCTTCAGAACCTTAGGGAAGACACCGGTAGATATTGAGAGATTACACATATGTGTAATTGGGGGTATCAGGACATCTTTGGAAGCTTTCACTATTGCAGGAGAAATTTTATCCCAACCGGGAGAGCAGTCATCTCGAAGACCACAAATGATGCGTTCCACTTCTTTATGATCGACCTCAGTAAGTACAAGGGAGTTACTTATAATTTGTTTGACGGGTACCGATGCAAGGTTAGATACCGGGGGAGTTATCTTAGCAGCCAGATCTCTCGCTATGCTCACAAAATATTTGTTAACAGTGTTCAAGGCTTCTTGGGGGTCTGTATGTTTTGGCAGTAGTTCCCGTGGAGAATCCACATCACGAGTAGAGTTGGTCGCTTTCCTAATCACCTTCCACATTGCTTTGGGGTTATTTTTAGACTTGTTAAACTCAGCTGTCTGGTGTTCTCGCTTAAGTCGGTGAAGTAGGTTATTCAAGAAGTTGCGGTATCGTTTATAGGTTACTTTGATAATTTCATTTTCAGGATCACCCCTTAGTTTCATATGCATTTTATCACGGTTTCGCATGCACCTGAGCAGACCCGGAGTGACCCAAGGCTTTAGAATATTTTTTCTACGAGTTTTAACAACCGTTGTTGTACAGGAGTCTACAGTGCTGGAAAGAATGGATACCAAACGATCAGCCGCCCGATCCGCATCAACAGCACACATGACAGAAGAGAAATCAGTTTCATTGAGGACTCTTTGAATGGCTTCATAGTCCGTCCTAACGATTGTCCTTAGGACGGACTATGAAATACTTGTAAATACTTTTAATCAACAACACATTTATTTAGATAAAGATTAATATTATTACGTTGATACAACTCTTAACAAATAATGCATTAATTTGATAACTACAAAAACGGTTCTAGTGACTTGATCTTAAAAGATAGACATATACTGTTGCGGACATTTTTTTAGATCATTTTAAGAGGAATTATTCTTTCATACAAATGTTTTTGGTATCTTAAACCGTTTTCGCAGCGTACGCAACGGAAGCCCTCAAGGATGAATAATTTTTCCCGTTTTTTCCACATTTTCCACGATTCCTTCGCTCCTAATAGGTGCAGCGTGATGTTACATAGCCTAAAGCCTTCCTCGATAAATGGTCTATTTAACACAAAAATAATTTTACAATTCAAACCAGCAGTTCCTGAGATTAGCGCGTTCAAACAAACAAACATACTCTTCAGCTTTATAATATTAGTGTAGATAAGAATACATATTCGCACGCTGATAAAATGTAGCTAATTTTGGTGAACTTTAACTATAACTTTATCTACAATGGTGCTAACGTAACAAATTCAAATTCGTATAGTCGTATTCGTATATATAGACTAAACGCATTTGTATAGTCAGCACATATAAAACGAGTAGGAGTAGTTTCCCTTTTCTGTGATAGTCAGCCAGAATCCTCTAACACTGTGGTTTGAGGATTCTGGGAGGTGCCCTCTTCACTTCTGCTTTATCAAAACTTTACATCGGGTGTGATAATGACTAAGTTTTACCTCTTTGGGTAAAAAAAATCCTAGCTGAAACGCGTGGATTCGGAAAATTGGATTTTCGCGTTCAGAGTAGGGGCCGGTTTGGTCGGCCAAACAGACCCAGGAATATTGCCCTTCGCTTTCAGGAATGGGCTACACAGGGACTCCAGGTGAAGTTACGGCTTCATTAAGTTCGTTAATGGAGTAGGGATTTCAGGTTCTTCATATTTTCGTGAAACGCTTTCGGGTAATTTAAGTTCGGAACCCAATTTATGTTGACCAAATAATGATATCGTCTTTTTGAAAAAATTACCGTATAAATTCCTTTTCCCTTTTGAACTCGTGTCCAAGTTATAAATATGTTATTTCTTTGAGTGCCGATGGAAAATTTCTGTAACGAACTTCTGTTTTCGTATAGGAGAAGAAAAAATGTGTGTTATAAACCCAAACCAATTAATTTATTTACCAAAATCCTCGCCTTTGAGATTTTATTTTGACCTGATTGTATGATAACCCTTAAAACGTCAGCTTCAAACTTGAATAGAATCAGATCTAAGCAGTACCTGTTTGTGGAAAAATCCAACTGATTTCCATCAAAGCTACTGCTAGACGAGGGTCCCACACCCAAACGCGCGGTTTACCAAGTCATAAATTATTCAACCAAGCACTCATAACCAGCCAGTGTGCCTGAGAAAGTTGTATCGGGAATTTATTGTCAGAAGTTGCGTAGATACGTATAAATGTTACATTCATGTAGATTTGTTAGGGTTGAGGGGAAATTTAAGGTTAGACGCTGAACGTAAAGTAATTTCTAATCTTATCTAATTTCGGGTTGAGTGTTATGAGCAATCTAAGACGAGGCTAGACGGTCACTTAAGTCTGACGAGCCTTTGATGATTGAACTAATTATTAGAAGATCTTAAGAGAACGTTCAGTACTATAAGCTTTGGTATGTGCTTAAAAACAAGATGAGGATGGGTCAAGATTAAACATTAAATACTAAATTTAATGAATGATTAAGCCAGTTAACTAATATTGTCTTACGTTATTTACTGTCTAAATACAAGATATCATCTCTGTATAATTCTTATTTAAATCATCAAACATTTGAACATAATTTTAGGACAGTCGGTGCTGCGAAAAAAACGTCCAAGACCACTCTATCTGTTCATTTTATGCTATGAATAACACCACACAGATACTCTATGATAGTGATTGAGTAAGAAAATCAGAACTTTTCCTGCCAATTTGATTCTGTCAGTGTAATACTTCCATTATGAATTGAAAAGATATCATTTGCACCACTGCAGCGCTCTCCCGAGTCAAATCGAATCAAATACAGGATCTTGTGAGGAACGCTTCCCTGAATTACGGGTAATAACATACTCGGAATATTAAATTGAGAGCGTAATATTATAAGAAAATACGGTCGTGTTGCTTTAGGACGAAAATGTTATTACACATTTGCTGTTAAAGCCATTTTACAAATGTATGTGGACAGCAGCAGGATTTAAATTATACTCGGATTTTATAACGAAACTTAAATTCTCACGGTCATTATAAACGTTTAAGCTAAAACAACATGTGGACGACGATTTTTGAATGAATTCTATAAACTTTCTAGCTCTAGCAAGTCTTGTAACTAGTTTTATATAAATAGTTTATATTTAGTTATAATAATAATATAGAACAACATCACATACATTGAACGACTCCGTAGTAAGTAGCTAAAGCATTTGTGTTACAGATTTCAGAATAAACAGTGGTATTACAAATAAACTTTAATAAATACATATAACACCCAGACCATTACAAAACAGACATGTTCATGCACACAAATATTTGTACAGTGCGGGAATCGAACCCGCGACCTCTTGGTATATATGGAGTAGTCAACTTCTTGACCATTACACCAAAGTGGTCGTCGGAATATACTTGTAAATTGAGTACACGAAAGTGCTTGACAAAGATTCACTAATAAAAGGCTCGCTATAAAAAACTGTATAATTTTAAGTAGTAGGTACATAAAAAATCTTGTACGTGACTATAGCATGGTATGGTGTCTGGAAAGGTAATGGCGCTTGGTCCACGGCGTTCGCAAGGAATACTTAATATCTGTTGCAGGGTTCCTTAGTTGTAACATGTGATACGTATTGTCAACAATAGGCTAGATGATAACTCCAATCGTTTATTATCTGTCAAGGCGATCTGCGTCCATAGATTTTGTATGAGAATACTCTAACGTGACGTCTCGTTAGAGATCAGAAATGGGATTCAATCGACTGAATATTTATTTTGTTTAATAAAAAAAACTGTTTCAACAGCTTTTTAGAGATACATTTTGTTTTTTTTTTACTTCATTGAGCTTTTCAGTTATGCTTTTTAAATGCTACGGTCTTGAATTTTCTCATGATATCATGCCTATTTTGGTCTTATTTGATAGCAGTTTCTTAATTACCAATCCGGTTTTAGTTTGGGTGTGATTAGGTTTTCAATGTTACACGCAGGTACATAAACGCCTACTCACACTTAACATCGTGCCCGGCGTGCCTCAACACCTGCACGCCAGCGGATTTAATGAACTGCAGCCGATCCGCAATACAAGTGGCTGAATTCTGGGCTGCCACGGTGTAATTCCTCGTGTTCCATCGACACGCTAAGAAGAAGAAGATCAACGCCTACTAAAACACGCCTGATCTTCCAAAACTGTTTCGCGCACAAACGTATCGATTGCCAAGTAAAATGAGCACGGTGGAAGCTGGCGAGATTATTTAAAAGTTTACGCTCTTCAGGAGCCTTTAAAGAAACTCGAAGATTACACGAAGGTTTGCTCGGGACCGCCTCGGGTTTCGTATCTCGGTTTTTACATAAACCCGTACAAAAGTAATCGAATTCCAGCGGTGAAGTTAAGTAAGCGATATTTCATGATAAAGCTGTGGTGTAATGGCTGAGTTGTGGGTTAGCGCGGAATATATGTAAAAATTACTGCTTGTGTTTAGGATTAGACTAGAATGTTTCTTGTCATAAAGGCGGATTCGTGTTTGTGATGTCTACCGTAATGGAACAGGTATAATAACGAATAGTCTGTCGAGCGGGTTACGTCTGAAATAGAAAATACAGATACATCGAATTGCGTCAGTCGTTACATACAGCACTAGAAATAGGATCAAAGAATCACCTGCACTCCCTCCGTTTATTTCTCACTTGAGGTTTAAGTGTAGCACTTAAAAAGTTGATGGCCTCATTTTGCGACCAAAAATATAACGCTGTGCGTGGTCTGTCTGTACTACATAGCCAACAGGATTACAGACTCATAAACGTCGGGAAAGTAAATACTAGGGAACCAGCACCGCGCGATAATAGCCTCTAGATACATAAAATTCTCGTGTCACAATGTTCGTTTCCGTACTCCTCCGAAACGGCTTGACCGATTTTCATCAAATTTTGGGAGCATATTGAGTAGATCTGAGAATCGTTTGCTGATTCTCAGATTTATCTATTTTTCATACCCTTAAGTGATAAGATAAATAATTTATATAGCAAAACAACGTTTGCTGGGTCAGCTAGTAAAAATATAAAGAGAAAAGATTTGATTGCTTGTTTGAATTCAATCGGCTCCGAAATTACTAGACCTATAAAAAAAATATTACCATTAGAATTATACATTATCTCAGATGAATATAGGCTATATTGTATACTAGCCACCTGCGAGGACTTAAGTTACTTTCACACTGAGTTTCATGCAAATTTGCAACCCCAATTTTATCCCCTTGGGGGTAGAATTTGACAAAATCCTTACTTAGCGGATGGCCTACGTCTTAACATCCACCTGCATGCTAAATTTCAGCCCGGTTCATCCAGTGATTTAAGTTGTGCGTTGATAGAGAGTGTTATAAAAGTAGGAGTAGACAAATATAATCAGAAATCATGGAACTGCTAAGCTATCGGGAGTTACACGTGTTATTGTTAGACAACCATAAAATATAGACATTATTATGCTGTTTTTTTATATCATTTGGCATAAGTTTGCTCTTGACCCAAGACTAAGTACAACGAGGCAAAGACTGAGTCTACGATGGAGCAAGCTCACCTAGAAGATGCCTGTTCTCTCTAGCTTTTGAAGATTCCTAGGTTGTAATTGCAGGGAAACACTGACACAGGTAGTGAGTTCCACTCTTTTACACTGCGCATCAGGAATGTAGATGTAAAACTGTCGTAGAATATTTTTTTTACAATTATAAGGAGAACATTTTCGTCATAGGTACATGATTCCTGTGTAGCTTTAACTATTACGGGTGCACGTGGAAAAATTAAGAAACTTCTCCCGTTTTACCAACATTTCCCTTTACTGCTCTGCTCCTATTGATTGTAGCGTGATGAAAGTATACTATAACTAGCTCAGGACTATGAAAAATAATTGAACTAAGTTTTGTTAAAATCTGTCGACTAGTTTTTGTTTCTTTAACGGTTATACAGACAGACAAAAATTTACTGATAACATTTTTGGCATCAATATCGATCCCTAATCACCCCCTGATAGTTATTTCGGAAATATATTTCATGTACAGAATTGACCTCTCAACAGATTTAATATAAGTATAGATGTAAATAAAACCACTTATACGAAGCTGGTTGCTACTTTTGTATAACTAGCATGACGTATACCCAGGTGTAAGTATTTTGTGGAATGTAAAGTGTATACACAAGTTTAATTACAAATGTTGCCTTTATACCAGCCTCGTAATGTGTTATGCAAATGTATATTAGAACAATGTGATACTAAAATTTTAATGAGTAACACCTGAATAATGTGTTTTTTTCGTGAAAATAAAATCTAAAAGCAAATTCTCAGTCATTAGAATAGGAAATTCATATCTATCCATTTTCTGCTCTGTTTAATTGATCCATCATTTAATGGGACACGAACTAATATTACTGGGAAAATATAACCAATTGGTTACTGATATACCTAGCTTTCCGTCATTGGCTGTATGTTTTGAATGTTAAAATACTATATATAGTGATAAAATAGTCCTGCCATAATGTTGCAGAGCTGTGGATTTTGTTGTATGAATAAAATAAAATAAAAACAGATTTACAAGAAAGCAAAGAAAATATAGGTACCTAAGTGCAATTCATTTAAAAACAAAAAAAATGTGACTTCTAAGTAAGGTGTAGGTAGTTTGAAAAGAGACGATTTTTTTTATCATCAAACTGATGAACTGTTATCATAAAATATTAACTAGGTCACTTATTTAACAAGCTTCCCGCCAGTAGCTTTACCTGAGTAGAATTTGGATTTCATATAAATTAAAAATGTTATATACATAAAAACCTTCTTATTGAATCAATCAATCTATTAAAAAACTGCATCAGAATCCGTTAGGACAGACACGGAAAGTGACTTCACTGTATATTTTTCTAGCGGTGGTACGCTACGTATAAAGTGAAATACTTATTCAAAAAAATGTTACAAACAATGTAATAAAAAACCGTTCTACCGATTTTATACAAACTTTACATAAACCATCAACTAAATAGTCCGAACACAGCCTTAGCCTTTGGTTTGGATAGGTAAGCCCGTTGCATTAATATTTGTAGATGTAGTGAAGTGAGCCTTCTGACTCTTAACTTATTGTAGCAAAACTCTGACCTACAAAACTCGTACATTCGTATCGGGCAGTTTCGCGCATATTTCACAGTTATTAGTTGGCCCGAATACGTGCGGGTCGGAACGCGAACTATGCTCGTGCTAATTGTTGTGCAAAATAATAAATGGTAAAACAATTTTTACTGTACCTACACAACACGACAAAAGGGTTGTTGACTGGAAATATGGAATGATCACATTTACATGGTTAAACAAAGGAAGTTTTAATAGTCCGTTGGTTAGAAAATTTTAAAAACGAAACTAATTTTTTATTTTTTTTATTCAAGCTATTTTTACAAATGTAAATGGCGTTCAAGCGTAAATGGCGATGGATAGGGAACACGCTGCGTCAAAGTATGTACAATGATGCATCGATAGCCTGCAGGTCTACTATGGGAGGATGTCAAGAGACAAGCGCAGGACATGGGAAGATGGCGACAACTCACGAAGGCCCTTTGCACCACAGGGGTGCCATAGGACTCCACAACAACAAAGTTTTTACAAAAACATCGCTTAAAGTTATGGGGGTTTGCTACAATACAACTAAGTTACAATCGTGACTAGTCGACACGCTATTAGAATTCATCAAAAACCACTATTATAGCAAACTTAAAGAGTAAGAAAATTACAAGTAACCTAGAAATATTATTAAAAAATACATTTTATAAACCACAAGAAAATCTCGAAGTTATTATGGGAACCACGCGTAAGTCCGCATATGTATTGAATAAGTCTTCTTGAACCCAAGCTGGTGAAGTATATTGTAGCTACATTATATTGTAAGGCCTTAAGAATTGTTATTTTATACAAAGAATACCTAATATTTCAAGTCGTGAACATAATAGTTTTATGAGTCACAATTAAACTATCACAAGTGACAGGGTGTTCGATAAATGAATGAATGAAATATTCATAATGTATACACAATCCTTATAAGTGACATACACACTATACACTACATTGGTAGTCACCCCGCTTACTATAAAGCTGTTCCACCGACGACGAGGAAACGACTACCTATCGCCTGGTTTCTCGCTCAAAAAATGTATAATTGACCAGCCTAATAAATATTGAAATAAGCTAAGAACTCTTTAGGCTACGTCCGCACAGGCAGGAGGTTTGCATAGCGCCTAGAGCCTCGAGACTTGCCGTCTGGCTACTTGCTAGGATACACGGTGGCCGCACTGAAGGTGCCTTGCGTAGTGGTTCGCCAGGAATTGGAATCGGGATTGGATCTGTTACGTGGCAGAACAACTCATTGCCTGAAAACATAATCCAACGCCGTACCTGTCTTTCATAAATCTGTTCATAAAACAAATAAATAACTTAGTATTTAAGTACCGTCTTTTCCTACTTAGACTGCTATGTCTTCCCATTGCTTCTTTATGACAACTACATTTTTATGGAGTTCATTAGAGGGATTCCACAAAGGTTCCCTTGTAAAAACTGTTGAAATTAATATTTCATCCATCATTAAAATGCTCGCGCCAAAAAACCAACACGTTTGTTCACTTGGATACACGCTAAGCGACTAGCTAGGCGCCAAGCGCGCAATGCGGCCGTTCGCGAAGATTCTAAAACGTTCGTTTTATTAAGCTACTCGCTTAGTAAACTCGCTAGGCGCTAGGCGCTAAGCAAATCTCCTGCCTGTGCGGACGTAGCCTTAGAGATAGAAACAAACCCCTCTACTACATAAGAAAAAGGTAGTGATTATCACTTGTTTAAATAAAAGCCGGCTAACTCAAATCGAGCTGTCATCATAACCTAAGAAGGCATACGTTTTAAGTTGGTAACGTGTTATGTAAGCAAGGGATAAATACTGCCTTTTTTATTTTGTAGTAGAGGAGAGATTATCTTGTGCGAGGCAGCACGTGTTCGCTTCATACATCGCAGTTGCGACTTACGTAAGAAAGCGCGTGTAACACGTGTTGACCCTACTCCTTTCTCCACTCACCCCTATCTAACATCTAGAATACCCGGCCAATGTCAAAGTATACATATAAACTAAAGCAGTATGGGAACAAAGAACAAAAATTTTAAAAAAGACATACGCACAAAGACGCTTGTCTCGCAGTACTTATATTGCCAAACAATCAATGTGCCAAACCTGCCTGTTGAGACGTTCGTACATGCGCGTGTTTAATTAATATGTATGTATTTCACGTATTTTTTTAAGCTTGGTTACTTATTTATTATGTTAACACTTTATTGCATTAAAGGTGTACAACCATATAATGTAACACACCTAGTATGCAAAAAAAAAAAAAACTTATGACTACCATAGCATTATCAATGTTTGGGAACCGTTTAGGAGTACCAAGTATCTCTGATAACTTACTGGGAAGCCTTTGCGTAAGAATTGTTATTAAATATTCTTAATTTTTTAAATATTTCGATTTTTTTAACTGACCGAGTGAGAATGCAGAAAAGTAAAGTTTTCGTACTGCTTATCTATTCTGTGTCTCCATCAACGTGGATCACACATTTTGCGATTGTATTGTATTCGTGAGCAAATCAGTATTCTCTATGCACAGGTATAAACAAACCCTGTTACCGGAGTACAAGTAGGTACTCGACGTGTCTAATATATTACCAGAATAAACAACAAAGTGGGCACTGCTAGAGTTAACACGGAAGTTTGTTGACACAAATGAATATGAGTGGCTGAATGTTTGCTGAGTACAGTCACGAGAAATGAAAAGTTTGCAGTTGGGATTTAATGACATTGTTATATGGTCTTAAATCTTTGTGAGTATAAAGATCTTAAACCTTTAATACAATGCGCTAGGTAACATTAGATAGAGATACAGTAGATAGTTTTCATAGCATCAAATTGTATTTACTAGCCTCTATTTTAAGCTATTTTTACTAACCCATGGACCCATGTAGTCTGTAAAAAATATTATTTGATTTATTTTGATTTTGATAAACACCCACTTGTCAAATTACTCACCTTGGACTCACTTATATTAATATTTAAACAATACGACAAACTCGATCGTGCAACTGTATATAATATCTATAAAAAGTTATACTCAACTTAAATTGTACACAAGTTTCTTAGAAATAGCCAAAGATGTTTTAAAGGTTAGAGCTTTTGACGTTCTAAGAGTGCTTATCTCTTGAGACTAGAAATAAGTTTCTTTGTAGATTAGTACTGTTTTTATGCAAGTACTTTTAGACAAGTTTTATAAAGGCAAGAATATTTTATTGCCTAGAACTTTTGTGACCTTTGTCACATTTTTTTTTCAAAGTCTGGTGTTCTAAAGACCTTAGTGTTACTATAATAGATTATTGAATCACGCAAAGCTGATACAATAAACATGTTATTCAGTTTGCAAGCTATTAACCACTTTACAACTAGTCAAGCAAACATTAACTTTCTAATTAATACGTACAATTCGGAGAAGTAGCTGTATCGATAGGACTGGTTTAACTGTACATATTTCTTTGTAAAGTTTGTCTGAAACTATATTTTTCTGTTGTCTGCTCCAAAGAATAATCTATTGATTTTCACTTTTGTGAGATGAAGTTTTAAACATTGCTTTTAAAGGTTGGCCATAAATCTATCTCTCATATGTCTCTCAAATAGAGTATCAAACTGCAGCTGTCCCGATAATGAATGTTATCCTAACTTGGATTTATGGTCACAGCCAACGCAAGTTTCAGGCAAACTCGAGCTGAAAATATGCATATAGGACAAATTTTATCAGGGACGTTTTCAAACTTTAAGCTGGAAAAGTTGCGCAAACAAGGATGTTATTTTATCTATATATTCTTACCGATAGAATAAATGCATTGCTATACTTTTTATTTATTTTTTTGTTTAAAAACTTTATTGCACAAGTAATGTACAAAGGGTAATTTTATGGCAATGATAAACGCCCGATTTCATCATTCTATACCTTTACGCAAACTTTTAGATTTAGAACTATACTATTCTATTAAAAATTATATTAAAGTAGATTAATATTCTTTTAAATTTGTTATGTTATTTTTATTTCGAACTTTAAGATTAAGATTCAGTTTCAATATCCTATCTACCGTAGACTGATAGTTAAATAAGTTTCAGTTTAATTCTTAAAACTATCAGAGGTGACAACTAAAATATAATATATAGATAGTAAACTACAATAGTAATAAAATTTATTCAGTTTCAAAAGGTAAATAACAATTAAATTGGGCTTAGATTCAAAATTTACTGGCTAATTACTTTCTTTAACTATGAAAGTGACAGATATCTAATTTTCAGTAAACGGTGGACAGAATGTTAAAACCGGCCATAAGACAAATAACTGACAGATTCTTACAAACAGCTAATACCTCAGATAGTTTTTGGTATGAAATAGGAAGTATTACTTTCAGTGCTTGTGGCACAGTGGTTGCAGCGCTTTGGTAGTGATACCAAAAGTTAAGCAACCTACGGCGCGGTCATGTTTGGGATGGGTGACCATTCTGACCATTTAAGTGACGTCTATTTACAAGCATCTCCGTGCTTCGGAAGGCACGTAAAGCTGTTGGTCCCGGTTAATATCGATAGATATTAGTCGTTAAGCCTGGTCGGAGGCCCTCGGGCGGCTTAATAACATCTGATAGTAAGGATGGTCACTTACCTTACACACACCCCTCCACCAATCCGCACTGAGACCGCGTGGTGGAGTATGGCTCGTACCACCTCATAGTTGAGGTGAGGCCTGTGCCCAGCAGTGGGACGTATATAGGCTGACGACGACTTTCAGTAGAAGGTAGATGGAACCGGTCATAGTAAGTCGATTTTGACTTAAAATAATATTGAAAAAGCACCAGTGTTATTTTAAACCTTGTCCTGAAAACGTTTAAAAAGAGACACCAGATTTTGGTTAAAGATATATTGGCGCATTGACCTATTTACATTTTCCTTTTTAATATGAAAAGGCTGCTGCAATTTGTTCTGGGTTTGATAAGAAAAAGAAAATTCATCGTATTTTTATTAAATAAAAATTCAGTATAAAACTTATTTTTATCGACCTATTAAGGTAGATTATTTCATTTCCTTTGATAACTACTTTTTGTTTTGTTTTGCAAATATTAGCACATTGTTAATCTTTAATAGGCTTATGGAAGTTCAAAGGCGACCAAAAACATTGGATTAGAGAGAAGTTACTTGTTTTTGCGGTATCAGGAAAAGAAAAGAATCTATTGATACATTTCCCAGCGCCAATCGTGCGGACATTACTGTAAAAATAGGGTTGAAAACGGGAAAATATCGGGATTTCGTGTTTTATTGAGTAGTTCGAAAAATCCGAGAGTTATTTGTCTTCATTTCGTTACTTATAAAGCTTAGTTATCTGAATAATCGAGCTGTAACTTTACCTAAAAATATTATAGTAACGAAAACTCTATTAGATATTGAATTTTCTATATAATTAATCCGAACGGTTTTTTGTGCATCTAGACAAAAATCTTAGTGGTTAAAAGGTAAATAATAATAAACTTTTTTCTAATCGATAGGTTATCAAAATTAACCTTATTTATTAAGGCAAGCTCAATCTCGACTTTGTATTTTCCGGCTATATTTACGATATGATAGTAAGATTTTTTTATACTGACATATGAACCAAGAATCAATTCTAATTTCGAATTCACAGAAAAAAACATTATTGTCTTATTGCTAAAAGTAATTTGATAATATTGGTTGTAAGATGTGTTTGAAATAAAATTTACGGAAGGTCGAGAAAAAAACAGTGTATTTTTTTATTTATTTGAAATTATATCAAAAATGCCTACGATGGAGACATATTTTAACCTGATTTTAGACAGCTGAAACTCCTCCTAAGACAAGAGAATTACGAAATATTTTAAGCATTTCAAACCTTTGCCATAGCTAGGAAAGCTTTCATATAAAAAAAAATCAGCGAATAAATAAGGTACCTGTACTTGGATAAATATTATATCGGATGTATATAAAAAAATGTTGTTTTTTTTAATTTTCATTTCAAAACTCGTTTTTTTTAAACCCTGCTTTTGTTGTAGTGAACACTGGCTCATTTCACCATCTCTATATATATAAAATTCTCGTGTCACAATGTTTGTTCCCGTACTCCTCCGAAACGGCTTGACCGATTCTCATGAAATTTTGTGAGCATATTGAGTAGGTCTGCGAATCGGCCAACATCTATTTTTCATACCCCTTAGTCATAAGGGTAGTCCACCCTTAACAATTATATGGCAAAACAACGTTTGCTGGGTCAGCTTGTAGCATATAAATAAGCGGAAATAGACACGACAGAACATCATCACAAACAACACTGTGACATCTAATGTAGTTGTAATAAGAGTGATTACGCAATAAAAATGTTAGTTAACCTTCCTAACCTTCCTAACCAATCGGTTAGTTAACCTCGGTGTACAGGCTGTACACAATGTAGGTACCTCTCGCATCAATGAAGGGTCGGCTACGGTGTAGTCAGTATGAATAATAATTTTCGTAGCAGTACCATGCTACGAACACTAAGCGCGGCTACGGCGTACTTAGCCTTGATTTCACCAAGGTAATTTAACCAACGTTTTAGTAAACAGCCGATTTGTGACAAATTTTAGTATAGATATTGACACTGACACTGTCAAAAATTGGCTGATTAAGTCTTAACCGGCCATTTTAAACTCCGTGAACTTGAGCCTTAGTATGGACTATTCATCATAGGAAAGCAAATGCCGTAGCTAATAACCACTTTTACTAAATGATTTTTCGAATATTTGCTATTTAGAATATTCGCTTTCCCCTTGCGAAAGCATTTAGACGTGTTTTCGGTGTTTCTCAACATAACTGCGACTTGTGCTGACTACTCATATGTTCCTGTCCTGCGATTCAGAGAACCGATTGAATAAAATACCTGGGTGTACTTCTTGACAGATCCCTTTTAATCAGTACCCACTTTGAATTAGTAGCCGTTAGACATCAAAAGCTTATTTATATTTTCATAACTCTTAGGCACGTTGCTGCCTGATCGATCACCAAAACTGTATTCTTCGCAATGTACTCACTTGTATTGCGTCGTTGTCTGAGATGGTACGGCTAAAACTCACTTGTTGGTTGCGGAGAGAGCGCATCGTGTCCTCCTTAAGGTTGTAGCCGGACCACCTTATCGCTATCCTACGGTGCACCTGTATAGGTAATGGGTTCTCACGTTTTGGCAGACTTTTATACTGCGAACTGCTTCAAACGCATGCACTATTACCCATACAACCCATGGACGCGGGGTCGATTGCCGCCTCAGACAGTTGATTATTTCTACTACAAATATATTATACGAAAAATAATTGACCGTTAATTGAATCTGAAATCATAGGTAAACTTTAAAGAAAGTATTCTAATATTTACAAATAAATAATAGAGTGACGGAAAACGGCTTTTGACAGATGTCTATTAAATATTGAATCGAGTATTTTTCACGTTAATAGTTTTGCACATAAAATACAACCGGTGGATTTGGATATAGAATAAACAATCAAGGTTTTTTAAAAATACATTAATCTTTTAACTCTCTGTTCGTATTGCAGTGTCAAAAACGCACTGAATTTAAAATTAAAGTTTAAAATTGGAATTGCACATAATTAAGGTACAATCTGTAACTATTCAAATGTGAAAAACAATATATATAAATATACAGGGTGTAAAAAAACCTTAACGAAGCCGAATACCACATATTCTACCAATTGTTACGATCATTTTTTTCCTGTACACCATACCTGGGAAGTTAACGGTTACTGAGATATTAATGGTTAAAGTTTGAAAAAAAAATGATGATTTTTACAGAAATGACTTCTGTCCGTTATAACTCAACTTTTCTCCAAAGAAACATGATACAAATTTTCAATAGTTCTTTCATAAAAATCCTCTAAATGGCACACTCCGCAATGAACAGCGCACAGTCGAACCGAACCGCGTCGCGGCGGTGTAAAGCAACACGCCCCGCGGTGACTTTTCTGCGTGCGCGCTGTACATTGCGGGTTAGAATTAAATTATTTTTTTTGATGTCAAAAAATGAAAGTTGTTTCCCAGCCAAAATTTATTTTTCATACGATTTGGTTTGATGTACTGAACGCGTGGTTGACGGTTTCGTTAAAGTTTTTTTTTACACCCTGTATACTAGCTGTCCCGGCAAACGTTGTTTTGCCATATAAATGTTAAGGGTGGACAACTCTTATCACTAAGGGGTATGAAAAATAGATGTTGGCCGATTCTCAGACCTACTCAATATGCTCACAAAATTTCATGAGAATCGGTCAAGCCGTTTCGGAGGAGTAAGGGAACAAACATTGTGACACGAGAATTTTATATATATAGAGATATATAAAATAAAAGATGAATCAAAAACATCTTATGCACAAATTTACAAACGCTAAACGCTTACAGGTTGAAACAAAAAGACGCACTTAACTTGAGAGAGTCCCAGGAGAGCTATCTTGTTTACCTCCATATAAGTTTTACGTTACTTTATCGTCAGTTCGTTTTGTTTTGTTTGTACAAAATGTAGTCAACGATAAATAAATGACTACCTAAATATTTAAAGATTTGATATATAAATCTTTTATCGCTAAGTCTACCTTTTGAACTCGTTATTGAACAATTGGGTTTGCAAAACAGTATAGCAAAAAGATTATACTATGCACTATCAAATGAATTTTAACTGACATTTAATACATAGTAATAAAGGTACATTAAGAACGACACAGTTATATCATAAAATTACCATAATTGTAATGTAGCAACATTTTACAGCGTTTTCTGTTATAACTATGTACTCTGCGTATATAATGTGTCAGTAAATAAAACAAATCCAATATCAGTGTTGTTACATAAACACAACAGTGCTTGTATTTTGAGTAATGGGTTTGGGTAAAGTTGGCGTCATATGTAAAATCTAACCTTTATTATAAGACACATATAGCTATAGTGTATCAGCTGAGATATGAAGCATTTTATTTCATAAGTTTTAAATACGAAACGAACTTTGGAGATAGCAATTTTCGTTGCTTTTCTGCGGGATTGAATCAGGAATGAAGAAGACCTCATGTTACGCACATAACCCAGCGTATATGTCAGTTTCATTGATAATGGGCAGGTCACATAGCGCGGTTAACTTGACCGTTGGGTAAAAAAGCTCTATATTGGAGACCAGCAGATCAAATGGCTTCGCAGCGAAAGACCTTTACCGACAAGATGGATAAACGATCACTTAAAGGTCTTACAGAATCCCGATGGGGTGTAAATTCGACGGCCACTTTGGTGTAATGTTTAAAAAGTTGACTATTAACCAAGAGATCATGGGTTCCATCCCCGCACTGTACGAACATTTGTGTGCATGAACATGTCTGTTTGTACTGGTCTGGGTGTTATATGTATTTATTTAAGTTTATTTGTAATACCACTGTGGATTCTGATATCTGTAACACAAGTGCTTAAGCTACTTACCATCGAGTCAGATCAATGTATGTGATGTTGTTGTTGTATATTATATAAATTGACCTCATGTAAAGAACTCTAAGGGTAAGTCTACAGACTTCGATGGGAGCATTCCACTTCATTTTAAGAACACGTTCTTTGGGTGCTTGCAACTTGCTTGCACTATGAAAATATAAGTAAGCTGTTTTACAGCTGCTAGCGAAATGGAGTTTGTCACTAACTTGACATGAGGTGACATAGTGGCATTATCACAGTAACGAAGTAAGAAAGCTCGAAACTAGCTTTATGGTTGCTGTTTGAAAAGGACTTTACTCGATAAATTGATACTAAGCGTACTTTTATGAGTTTTTTAAATGTCATTTGGAATACCTAGCCTATCCTGATTTGCTCTTGACCCAGGACTCACCCCGACGAGCCAGAGCCTGAGAGGGTGGAGGTGGATAGTAAAAATAGACCTTGTGTTTTTTTTTTAATGGAACCTTTTCCTTTTTACTACCGCAGTCTTCTTTTAGCTGTCAGGTGGTTAGAGCAATTTTAACTACTATCATATGTTTTTAAATCAAGGTGCTATAAAACATTATTAAAATTTTATCTGGCCGATGAAAAAAAAACGCCACGGGACTTTACAAAATTACGCATTCCCCTTTGCAAAAAAAATGGGCATGCTTATGTGATGTCGCCTGTATATACACCATTTTCGTACAAAAGCTTTTACCTAGCTATTCGGGCGCTGGACATTAAAACCAAGTGTTTTTTGGTTCAAGTCCCGTATGGAGCCAATGTTTCTCTACATAGAAATAAATGGAATCAAACGTCTCTTGTTGATAAGTTTTGTATGAAATTCTGAGTAGCGTACTCAGTAACCGTGTTGAAAACTACGTAAATATTTGAATGGAAAATGGCAAAATTCCGCATCGTATCACTTTAGACGGAATATTTGATAGAATCACAGGCGGTCGCACGCGAAAATACGGATGCAAACAGCATTTACGATGGAAGCAGGGGCTTTATAGATATGTCAATACGGATACGGATATTGGAGTAGTCGCTTATTTCAGATTATCCACTTTAAAAAAAAATAGTTCGGTTAATTTCACAAGTACAATAAAAAAGGTAACATAATAGTTTTATTTGTAGGTCTTCAATTGAAATATGCGCATTATCATCAATAAATTGATAGATAACTACATTCAGTCTATGAGTTCTAATTAAAGCTGCATATTTTTGTAAATTTTGAGTATTATGTTCTCTTAATCAAAATAAAACATTGGTAAATTCTGACTTTCTAACTACTATTTTAAACACTTGTGTCAGATTAAGTGACATAATTGGATGTATTTTATATCGGATATCTGATAGTTGCGGATACAGTTACGGAGCTTCTTAACATCCTTATGCTAGATGAAAGTATAAAAATGCAACGACTATTCAGAGGCACGCGTACTGTCGGTCTGGTTTCAACTGTGAAACCTCTAAAGAGCGCTAGCAACAAAAAAATCTGTTGTTTAAAAATCGATGCTATTTTTTTAGTATTAAAGTTGAAAAATAAAATAAGTTTATAAAATTATGTAAAAAAAATTGTAAAATCATGTCGCTAACAGCTGTAGATGTTCTGTGTAAAATAACATTATTTTGAAGAAATAACTGTACGAGCTGTTAGGTTTAAGTAAATGTAAAATATAAATTTGAGCTTAAATGCTACTTTGTTTTATCTTTATCTTGATTGTAAATTATTTAAGACCGAAATGTTTAGTAATTTAATAGTCTTAACATTATTGACTGAAGTTTAGGGACTTTAATTCTAGACATATGTTCCACATTGTGGCCAGGAAATGATATTGTTTTCTTCCATATTGTATAACATACTTAGAGAGATCGCTCTTAGCGATAAACTTAGTTGCCAGAATATGATTACTATAACAGTACTGCAGTTAATGGCAGCACGTGTTTTTCAGACAGAGCAAACCTTAATTAATCGCCTTTTTTTGTACCTATCCCATAATTTCTTAAAAAAAAAGAATTTCGTTCCCTTTAGTCATCATAGCATTAATACAGCCAAGCTAATCTCATCTAACACCTTGATCTCAGAGTCCATTGTTATACGGCAGATTACTTTAATATCTCTTTATCACTCCGTTGGATTACATTACACAAACAGCGGACATTTCGTCTCGACCCGCTTAGCAAATGGGCCTAAAGTTTGGGTAATGGTGACCACACGGACCGGCCCTTCCCGGATATTATCCGGGACAAGGGTGCCGTAATTATAAGTAGGGAAATGGCGGATAATATATTATTTGAAGTTTACCCACAGGATGCAATTCTGTGGTGGGCACAAGATTAATCTTTGAGTTAACAGATTGCATGGGCTTATGCTGGTAAGCCGTCTTTAATTTCATACCATAAATTCAAAATGGCAACAAATGTTTCAAACACAATGACCTGCATTTTCCAGAAAATATTTTACTTCAAATTGAATTACGGCTTCTACCAAACAGCAACCGAAAAGGGAGCTTGACTTCAACACAAAAGAATTTAAGTCCGCCCCGCTGCCGGTAACCTAAAGTCTAATCACGCCAAGTAAGAGAGCTCACATAGTACATTAACATAATAATTTATCACGCAAAGAACACGCCGCTATCTTCATCTTTTTCACACCTTTAAGTCAGATTATCAGAGAGGGATTATTTAAAAGAAAAACGTTTTGTCTAACCAATAAAGAAACGAACTTTACGTATATATCCCGCACAGGTGAAATTCCCTGCAAGGCTCAAACGCGTCGAAAGCCCCACTCATTTCTGACTAAAACAAGCCATTACTATATCAAAGCTTACGGAAATGAACCTGACATCGCCCAGAGAGCCTATGACAGATTAAGTTTGTAAATGGACAAACGGCATTGGAGGGGTTGAAAAAGTTGAAATCATTTTGTGATGGTCAGACCATTTTAGTACGACGTAACAAAGCAGCACTACTTAGTAGATGTTTATGAGAGTATTTAGTTGAATTGGAAATCAATACATTTTAATAGTATCCTATTCCCGTTACCGCTTCTCGGACTTTTGGCTGAGTATTCTATTCCCGTTACGCAACATAAACAAACTGTTGAAAGTTAAACCTTAATCTTTTTAAAACAGATAAATTTCACAAGAACGTCATCAAATATATGATGATATTTTTGGAGTAACTTTCATGGCATTGACTGGAGGTTACAACTTATTACATTTCTTGCGGTTTTTTACTCGTATTAGAAAGATAATTTAATCCCGGTGGTTTTAAGCTTATCGGGTGAAATTCCAAGCTCACCAGCTAATTTTCCAGGATCATTCAGAGTTTTTTTTAATTGTAAAGTTGGTTTTGATTATACATCTTATACCTAAACAAGCGTTCAACATTTCGAGATTATTTTCAATCAGATAGGACAACATCAACCTTTAAGTACCCAACGGCAAATTAAGTTAATGTTTTTTTTAAATCATGAGCATGGCATAACGTAGTAACTTAGCAACATCGCAATAAGAAGAACCCAATGATTTATTCAAAGATTAATTTTCTGACTCCGTACAATTTTTCTGCCAAATATTTACATTACGTAACGCACAATTTATATGAAAGAATCCATCAAAATTCAATGGTTCATAACTCAATTGTATACAATTACACGAATACGTTTGACGTGAATAGCACCATTCGTACTCACCAACCGGTACTAATTGGGTAATCGATAAATGTGTTAGCTCTTACAGAATCGGTTACATTTTCAATTACGTTATTCTGATTGTAAATTGTGTTTATGTTTTATGTTTTTTTTAAACAACCTCATCATATACCTATCTGTCTCTGTGGTAAGTACCTTGCATTAGCACATGTGTTACAGATATCGCAATCAACAGTGGTATTACAATAAAACTTAAATGAATACATACTTATAACACCCAGACCAGTACAAACAGACATGTTCATGCACACAAATGTTTGTACAGTGCGGGGATCGAACCCGCGAAGTCTTGGTTAATAGTCAACTTCTTGACCATTACACCAAAGTGGTCGTCAATTGTATTTTTATTTATTGAAGTGAAAACTTCTTTAGCGGCGTTGAGCACTTTTGTGGCATGGGTAGAATCTGTGAAACTCGCGTCAGGTCACGTGATGCTGACCGAAAAACCGTAAGACGGTTCAAATAAATCAAAAATGCACAACGTTAATAATCAAGTTTTCACTTCTGCCGGCACTCCCGGAGTGCAACCCGTGTTTTTCATTGAAAAGGGTTATTACTCAGATAAGTTGTAAAAAGCCGGACTTAGATAGGATTTCCTGCCAGTTTAAATTTATTTAGTTCATGCAAAAAAAAAAATAGATGGCAATGGGTAATCATTATACTTCCTTGTAATATTTAGCCACAAAGTGGAAATGAATTGCTTCGTGGAATAAAACATTTTTCCCGTTGTGGTTTTATAGCCTTTTAAGATACCTATATGCTATTACTAAGCCAGCGGCTGCTTAGATGCTTGGTACTTAAAGATCAATCATGTGAAAAGTTATTGAATAAAAAACGGTAAATATAAAAATGTGTTTCAATGTCTTTCATATAAAAATAAATTGCTGTTCGTTAGTTTCGCTTAAACTCAATAGCGGCTAAACCGATTTGACTTATTTTAGTCTTGAAATATTAGTGGATGTCCAGTAAAGGTTAAAAAGATGAAATAGAACGGGCAGGACAACTTCGGCGGGTCCACTAGTTTTAAACATAAAAATGAATTGATATTCGTTATTTTCGCTAAAACTCGAGAACAGCTGAACCGATTTGAATAATTTTAGTCTTGAAATATTTTAATAATATTTTATTTTAATTTAATTTTAATTAATAATATTTGTGGTAGTTCAGGAAAGGTTTAAATAATTAAAAAGTTGCGAAAACAGCGGGTAGACCAGCGTCTGCCGGGTCCACTAGTTGAAAATAAATGTTATGGTTATGCTACGCCATATTTCTTATTTTTTATTTTCTTGTTATCTTTTTTTCACATCACGCAAAACAGATTAACGTGACACAAGCTATGAGGTCAACACCTAACAATACATTACGTGACTTGTCATAAAGCGATGGAATTACAGATTCGTAGTCAACGAATTTATGAATATTTTAATGTCTGCAAATGTTATCAAGATAACGAAATACAGGTTTATTCAAACAAACCACTCGGTCAAATCTTGACAATTTTTTTTATAAAAAAATATACAACAAGTAAGTACACATATTGATTTGACTCCGTTGTAAGTAGCTAAAGCACTGTGTTACAGATATCAGAATCAACAGTGGTATTACAAATAAACTTAAGTAAATACATATTACACCTAGACCAGTACAAACAGACATGTTTATACACACAAATGTTTGTGCAGTGCGGGGATCGAACCCGTGACCTCTTGGTTAATAGCCAACTTCTCGACCATTAAAGTGGTCGTCAAATTTGTCAAAAACAAATTTCACGTGCCACTTTTGTCTTAGAATTTCTGTTGGATATTACATACATGCAATGGTGTTCAATCGTAATAAATATTTAAGTTCCTTTTTTAAACACGCAGTATGTTTCTTATAACTAAAAAATCTTCCACCATTAGTACTCGTATAAGTTCTGCCCGAGCAAATCTCGTTTTGTCATACAATTATGCGTTTTTCATACGGGGTTTTGGTTAGAAGTATGAAGACAATGCATCAAATTAATAAAAAGTAGGTTACACAAAATTTTTTTAGCTGTTCTATGGAGTTTACACATTTTTATAAAATGAAATTAACCTCTAAGAGGGTGGATCGGTAATTCGGTTACTTACTGTTTACACGGTGTCACTATAATGCTATAAGGCCTGGAAAATATTATGCTGATATAATTTACATACATATAAATTTGTCTTACAAGTATTATTTATAGGCTTACCACAAATAAGACAGTGCTACTTAAAAATAAGACAGTTTTAATAGTATTTGCGTTTAAAATTCCATTTGAATTACTTTAACATTTTATTATCTTGACACTTGTTACGGTCTGGGAGTGGTCGTGTCGATTTCGCTCGACGTGTCCCCAATCCGTCGCATCCGACTAGCTCTTTCCTTTGTCGGTGAGCACGAGCACTCTGTGAGCGGGTCTGCAGGATCTTTCCCTCCGTGGCTGTTACTCTCGAGTTAGAAAAATGGGGTTAGGGTCTGTTATACTAAATTCTGATAAGGGCGCCACCAACACTTAAGCGTTGGAATTAATTACTAAAGACATACATTCACAAGATATATTCTGAAGTTATTTTTTACCACCAAATACAGATCTATGACTTTTACTGTAGGTTTATTTTTACTTGTCACAATAGTATTGACTTACTTCTCTAAATAGTTTCTTAATTAAACAGATTCTCGAGTTGTTACTATGTTCTTAAAATCATATTCCTTAACTCTAAATTTACATACACTTTTAGTACAAAATAAGAATCTTTATCTAGGGGAAGCGTCCTTCCAATTAAATGACTAAATCCTTATATTCTATGATCCCTGTTGTGGCTCCGTTATTAGAGTGAATATAAAAATCAGGAAAAATTACATACGGTAGACATCCAGTGACAACTTTACTTATTCCGAGACACTACAGCCATGCTTGGGTGTGATCCCACACGAGTAACTGAAGACCTCGACACGTGGTGAGTTTGAGTACCGGAGTTGACCTCTAACTAGGTCACGCCATGTGGTTTATTCTTGAAAATATGGACAAAATTCGATTGATCGGCCGCAAAGGCCCAATTACATCTTGAGAACGTAAAAAAAAAGGTAAAGAGTAGATGTTGTAGGAGAAATATTAAAGAGGCGGTCCGCTGTAACAAACAAAAAAGACAGTCAGACCCTTGTCGAAAATCGACCGACAAAAACAATGAAACCCAAGGGGCGAAGCTTACCAAAAAGGCCGCCCCTAATATTCTCGTTATCCTGGAGCGTCAGGAGTAGGCACACAGGCCTTTCCTGGTGGTGTCCTCGGGTATTCTGGCCACATCTTTCTTTTTTGTTCCTTCCAAAAAGGCCAAGACAAAGAAATGAAATTACGCGAGTCATTCACCATAGATAACGTAGGTGATGAGCAAAGACAATCTGTTTAAACCAAAAATGTTCGATTCTGTTACCAATTGATTCCAAAATAATAAACGAGCCTATTTTATGTTTATTGACATTTTCTATCAATAAACAGCAATGTATTTTGATGTAGTAAAACATTTCTTTTTATAAACCAAATTTGAGCTACATGGTCCGAAAGCCATTTTAAAGGTAAATCGAGGCACCAGTGTGTTTCGGAACAAACTTTGAAAACTTCCAATGTCATGTCATCGACCTGTCAAAATTACGAAAAATAAACATAACCTCTTTTGTATCGAGATAATGTACCAAAATTCGTCCTAAAAAATGCAAATGATGCTTCAAAAAGACAATAAGGTGAGTAAAATAACACGGTTACGCGTTTCACACGTAACATTACCTCCTTCACAAGAGCGAAAAAGGGTTGAGGAAGCGAAATCATTTTTTGCCAAACATGAACACATGAACCTGTGGGAGTAACACAAGTGACGAAATTATTTGAGGTAAACGACTGACAGCACAACATCAGCCAGTATATTCTAAGAGTGTAACATGTAAACATTATATAAAGGTGGCAAATGAGCAACAGAGTACCAACGATATCTTGTCTCAGTGGAATTATATTCTAGGTGTACCTATGGAGATTTTCTTTTAAGTTATTTTTTCCAGCCCTACGACCTAAGTCTTGGGATCGGCATAACACCACTGGAGTGAGGAATACGTAAGTCTGCCTAAGTAAGTATACTAAAGCAACGCTTCTAATACTCTATCTTATAGTAACCTAATCATTGTGAAGTGTAAAGACACATTTTATTCTAAGTGTGTAAAGACACATTCTATTCTGTGAGTGCACGATGGCAACTCTTCTTAATATTGAAATTCTCTTTTCTTACAGCACATATTCATATTGCTGTTCCTTGAATATAACGTGAGAAACGTTTTTAACCCATTATGAGTATTGAAAGAAATTTTATCCTAACTTAACTTATAATTAAATGTCAAATAGAATACAGAGTGAGGATGAGTACCTAACACTTTCATACCATTTATTTAAATCGAAGAAAATATTTTGTGCACATAAATTTTTTAAAAGTTATCTTTCATACTTCCATCTAACATTCTTCTTCTTACGTTCTCACTCAATACCCACTCCCCATTCTATAACACTGCTTATACCTAAGTACTAAATCTACCTAAGTGCTGACATGTATGATGTCTTTAATGTGTGTCAGACCTAACTTCTTACCATTAAGGGCATGTAAGCGATAAGTGAGATCGCCCACTTTCTCTTCTACCACACATTTAATGTTTCTAGGGGCTAACTTACTAGAAGTAAGTCATCATAGTATAGGTATACGAGACAACACTTTCGGACGTGTGTTGACTCCTGTTATAGATTTCTTTGAGTGTCTTCCTATCATAAGATGAGGGAAGAAACTCTTCTTTGAGAAGCTTTATAAATTCTTCCCAACTGTCACATTCTTTACCGTAAAAACGATACCAGTCTAGGGCCTCACCCTCTAAGAGTTGTGAAATGCCTCTAAAAAGTTCTTTGATTGAAACATTCTTGTTTCTTCTAAGTTCGTCAAGTCTTTCTAAGAAAGCGTGTAAAGTTAATTTACTATCTCTACCTGAGAACTTAACGTTACACTTTGAGACATTACGAGACGGATCGATGGTAATCTGCAGCTCACCTGACTGTATGGCCGATGCTGTCGCCGTCGCTGCCGCTGGTGAAACAGGAGAGTCACTGACCGGACGCTGACAACTCGGGTCCGCACTACTGCGTGCCCCGCTATCCACATCAAAGTAAACTCCTGGGTCACCTGGAATATAAACGTTCAAATGTTTAAAAGTGTTCTCTGATTCTTTCTTCAGAAGGGAGATTCTTTCTTGAGTGTTCTCATCATCTGAGACAAGTCTACCCAATCTATATTGTATGTGAGTCAATCTGGAAATAATTCTTTCTTTGTGTGAAGGGGTCAGCGACTCGGTAGAAACTATCTGAGCTAGGTCACTGAACTTGTTCTCACAGGTTTCTAATTCTGATTCTATTTCTAGTGTGGCAGGATCAATAGTCACTGCTAGACGACCAGTTTTTGTTAATGAGGCGAGCTTGGCTCGCATCTCATCGACTGTTTTTATATTCTGAAAGCCTCTGATGAGGAGTTCATATCTCAACTCATCGCAGAGTAAATGGTAAAAGTTCATTTTGACAGAAGTCATTCTGAAATAATAAAGTTTCTAGATTCTTGAAGAGAATAAACAAAACAAACTAGACAAAGTTTCTAAATTTCTAAAAAACAAAACAAAACAAACACCAACCTCAAATCTCAAGATACCAAGTGATGTAGTCGACAGGCGAAGAACTATGTGTCACACCACTGGGCCACACGTTGGGTACGCCAATTTATGTTACGGTCTGGGAGTGGTCGTGTCGATTTCGCTCGACGTGTCCCCAATCCGTCGCATCCGACTAGCTCTTTCCTTTGTCGGTGAGCACGAGCACTCTGTGAGCGGGTCTGCAGGATCTTTCCCTCCGTGGTTGTTACTCTCGAGTTAGAAAAATGGGGTTAGGGTCTGTTATACTAAATTCTGATAAGGGCGCCACCAACACTTAAGCGTTGGAATTAATTACTAAAGACATACATTCACAAGATATATTCTGAAGTTATTTTTTACCACCAAATACAGATCTATGACTTTTACTGTAGGTTTATTTTTACTTGTCACAATAGTATTGACTTACTTCTCTAAATAGTTTCTTAATTAAACAGATTCTCGAGTTGTTACTATGTTCTTAAAATCATATTCCTTAACTCTAAATTTACATACACTTTTAGTACAAAATAAGAATCTTTATCTAGGGGAAGCGTCCTTCCAATTAAATGACTAAATCCTTATATTCTATGATCCCTGTTGTGGCTCCGTTATTAGAGTGAATATAAAAATCAGGAAAAATTACATACGGTAGACATCCAGTGACAACTTTACTTATTCCGAGACACTACAGCCATGCTTGGGTGTGATCCCACACGAGTAACTGAAGACCTCGACACGTGGTGAGTTTGAGTACCGGAGTTGACCTCTAACTAGGTCACGCCATGTGGTTTATTCTTGAAAATATGGACAAAATTCGATTGATCGGCCGCAAAGGCCCAATTACATCTTGAGAACGTAAAAAAAAAGGTAAAGAGTAGATGTTGTAGGAGAAATATTAAAGAGGCGGTCCGCTGTAACAAACAAAAAAGACAGTCAGACCCTTGTCGAAATTCGACCGACAAAAACAATGAAACCCAAGGGGCGAAGCTTACCAAAAAGGCCGCCCCTAATATTCTCGTTATCCTGGAGCGTCAGGAGTAGGCACACAGGCCTTTCCTGGTGGTGTCCTCGGGTATTCTGGCCACATCTTTCTTTTTTGTTCCTTCCAAAAAGGCCAAGACAAAGAAATGAAATTACGCGAGTCATTCACCATAGATAACGTAGGTGATGAGCAAAGACAATCTGTTTAAACCAAAAATGTTCGATTCTGTTACCAATTGATTCCAAAATAATAAACGAGCCTATTTTATGTTTATTGACATTTTCTATCAATAAACAGCAATGTATTTTGATGTAGTAAAACATTTCTTTTTATAAACCAAATTTGAGCTACATGGTCCGAAAGCCATTTTAAAGGTAAATCGAGGCACCAGTGTGTTTCGGAACAAACTTTGAAAACTTCCAATGTCATGTCATCGACCTGTCAAAATTACGAAAAATAAACATAACCTCTTTTGTATCGAGATAATGTACCAAAATTCGTCCTAAAAAATGCAAATGATGCTTCAAAAAGACAATAAGGTGAGTAAAATAACACGGTTACGCGTTTCACACGTAACACACTTTTGTGAGAATATTAAATTGAACCAGTGGTCAGTGACTTTCTTGAAATAAATGAATTTTTAATCTTTTAAGAGAAAGAGCCTGTACAAAGAACTGCCAGAAAGTTGTTCTGGGAAATGACATTTAACGGAATAAGGGTTTATCACTGTAGGTACTGTTGCTATATTTTTTTTTCTAAGATTGTTTTTTTAATTCCAAATCAAGAGGTTATGGGCTTACGACACGTCAAATTTTTTTAAGCGGACAAATTTGATTAGTTTTAAATTTGATTCTATGGCTTACAAGTTTTTTTTAAACGAGTATAAATATATTTTTATGTTTTTATAAGGTAAGGTTTTTATGTATATTTGTATAGTTCATTTAGGTTCCCGTATACGAGTATGTAGCAGTAACTCATTAAAAATTTGTGCCCGATTTAACGCATTAAGAAAGTGGAAATGAAATGAAATCTTTAAAAATAAGACCGTTTAACATTTAAAAAAACTTTAGGTCAAACTCTAACCCAAGTGCAGCAACTTTCAAAAGTAGGTTAATGTTCTTAGTTTGTAAGTAGGCATTTAATTTATGGTAACCAAAGTTACCTCTGAAAGCAGGAAAATCCCCTCCCCTCTTAATGTACCGTGTAAACAATTCTGTCTTCAAGGTTGGCATTTAACAAATTGCCTACTGTGGAAAATGATAATATTTTTTTCTAAGGCTTATAAAAGAATATAATATATAACAAAGCAAGTACTGGTTAATGACTTCTATTATTTCTATGATTCTCAGTCACTGTTCGCGCATCAACGCTATGCGGTAAGAACGCAAAACTTTGCGGGACGTACCCGAGGCGCAGTGAGCGAGGAATCGGCGCGCGGTCCATTTTACGCGTAGACGGCACCCCTTATTATTGCGTACTACCTATTTTCAAAATATTTTGTAGATAATCGTCTCATCTCAAAATATATAAAATTCTTGTGTCACAATGTTTTTTAGTTCCCGTACTCCTCCGAAACGACTTGACTGATTCTTATGACATTTTGTTAGCATATTGAGTAGGTTTGAGAATCGGCCAACATCTATTATTCATATCCCTGAGTAATAAGGGTTATCCACAATTATTTATAGAGCAAAATAACATTTGCCGTTTTTTTAAATATATTCATGTTCATCATATTAAAATATACGAGTTATTGAAGAGCACCAACACCAGCCTAACTAGAAGCATAGTTAGGAGATCACGAACAAACACTATTATTAAGGTCTGACACTTCAAATGGACGATTGAGATATAAATACCTTGTCAAACAGACACTCGTTTTAAAATTGAGATTTTTATACAGAATACGCGCTGCTTCTGCGCTAGATGACAAAAACCTTTTTCGTTTACGTTAGGCGATAATCACAAAGCACCGCGCTCCGTTGTTATGCTTACTCATTACAAGTAAGGTCGCGCGGCGACGCGTTGTCAGATGTTACCGTTCGCGTGTTTTCAATACAAACTTACAATAAAAAAAAAGTTCATCCCGCCTACCAGTTTATTTATTAATTTTTGGGAAACATACAGTTATAACATTACATGACAAAATAGGGATTTATAATAACACATAAACCAATTAAGTTTCCTCAGCTTAAATAATACAGAGAGTAAACCAGTTTTTTTTTAAACATTAAAATATGTGAAACTACAAAATTATAAAAATATGACATAATGGCAGAGAAACAACAATTACTTATTATTGCAGCAAGTTATGAATTTCTTTTTTAAATTTAACAAAAGTTGACGCAAAAATTTTAACTGACTGAAAATTATTATAATAGCTAAGACAAGTACGAGGCAAAAAAGAGTTACCAGCATACTTAGTCCTATACAGTGGCACATGAAAAAGACACTGATGACGGGCACTAAAACGGGGACACCTAAAAAAATAGCAAAAAGATAAGGAGAGTCAACAAGATTATGCAGCAATTTATTAAAATAAAAACTAGTCCCTTTCAAAACGCCGACTATGTAACGGAGGAACGAATTCAAGGTGGGTGCAAGATGTAGGGTTGCAACATTTTAAATAAAGTATTTCATGAATATCGATGTATTTCTTATAATGCGGATTCCAAACCACAGACGCATATTCTAAAATTGAGCGTACAATACTAGCAGCCTAGCAGTGTAATAATCGACTTAAGGTTGAACAAAAAACTCGAGTTTTTTTGTACAACTGTAATTTCATATTGCGTTGGACAATTATGGAGGTTAAAGTTTAAAACGAAATAAGCAGTTAAAACATAAGCTTTTCCAGTAAGCCTCTATGATCTTAACGTGATTCAACATAACTTTAAACCTGCAATAAAATGGTTTATTGGTTTATAATAAGAACTAAAACATTTTTTTTAAATTAAAATAGGTTTTCTCTTGACTCAAGATTAAGCCCAACGAGGCAAAGACTGAGTCTAGGATAGAGCGAGTTCGCCTAGAAGATGACTGTTCACTCTAGCTTCGAAAATACCTAGCTCGTAATTTAAATAATCCTTCATACTAGTTCATCCATTAACTGAAATGAACACAGTTTTACTGAATCGCCAACGACTAGTACTAATCCGTCCCAACTCCATCGGTTAGTGCTTTCGCAAAGTTTCACGAGCTTTTATAGCTACCCACCGAAAGGAGACTCGTTGGTAGAGTAATTTATACAGGCTGATTACTAAATCGTGAAGTTTAACCTATTATATCATATAAAATATAATATTAAGAGTATTTGGTTAATTATTACACTCACATTGTAGTGTGTGGCACACCTCGACCTGAAAGTAGCTATAAGTTATACGTATATATTAGCGCATGGTCGCACAATAAACTGAGCATTCAACAGAGATCTGTCTTTTCATTTACACGCCAGGCGCGTCCCATCACTGCACTATTTCCAATGGTGAATTAATTTTGACATTTATATTTTGACGTGACAACGTCTTATAAATTGGTTTGTCGGGTGACACTTCAAGAAACTGCGTTACGCTCCGCTCACGTTCCGCGCTCACAACGAGAGCGAGTGAGAGTCACGCGTCCCATCGACTAGGGCATGGTTAGCCCGCCTAAGAGCGAGTGAGACAGACATAAAAAGTGAAAGGCACGCGTCCCTTCCACTCGAGCACAGTTAACCCGCCTAAGAGCGAGAGAGACAGAGCGAGAGAGAGAGAGTGAGAGAGATAGGCATACACACCGGTTCATGTTATACGAATGAATATTCACATTAAAATTATTTTACCACTCAAAGTCGTTGTCACGTAAAAAAAAAACTTTCGCCCGTATACCGACTTTACAGGCAACCAATTTTTTAAAGAAAATATATGTACGGTGGCTAGCACGTCACGGTTAACACTGCGTTCTCTTATACACTTGTGATACGGGTGATTTTGCAACAAAAATGGGTAGCCGGGTATGCTGGCCACTACAGGTACAACCAAAAGGACAAGTGTCTCGTGTTTACTTAAATCGCTAAGTCAAACTCTAAAAAACTCATTTTAAGTTAATGGTTTACGTAAGAATTACCTACTGATATCAAAAAGGTAAATAACAAACAATTTATCTTTCAACGGGAACAAACGTGAAAGGGGCTGAATTGTACTAAAAATACATGTAAATAGAAATCATAAACTAAGCGCACAACCAGAGAAAGCTTAGCATAGATTACGAGTATCTGACGTTATAATTTGTCTTAAAATATTTATGTCTATCCAAAAGACTGCCTGACAAATGTTTGCGGTAATTAGGTACATTTTCTTTTCTCATAGTGATGCTATTCTCTAAATAATACACCACGGTAGCACTTAATCGTATTTAATTAGTTTCTACACAAAACAAACAAAAACTGTAGCCAACAAAGAAACATCCTATTCTTTGTGGTTGACAGGAAACGAACCACCATAATATACCTACGCAATACAAAGGTTTTTTTTCCAAGGAAAATCGTTTCAACGTTCAATACAATTTATACCGTGCGATGTTCTAATAAAAAAACCGGTCAAGTGCGAGTTGGACTCGCGCACCGAGGGTTCCGTACAAACCTGTAGATAAGGAGTAGTAACTTTGAAATTTTCAAAATTGTCAAAAAGATTTTTCAAAAAGATTTTTTTTATATATGATGAAACTGAAAATTTACGGTTTTCGTAATTTTTCCTATATCTGTACTATAAGACGTGACTTCGTACTAAATTTCAAGATTCTAAGTTTACGGGAAGTACCCTGTAGGTTTTGATTCCCGTGCGAGTTTCGAAAATTTGCGGAAATTTGCGGCCTGAATGGCTGTATCTTTTGATTGCGATGGCTTAGAAGGTTGATTTTCCTACAGCTTCCAGGGACAGTAGACCTAAGTATCATATAGAATTTTCAGTTTGATACCTTCACGCGTTCCTGAGAAAAACGGTCTTGACAGACGGACGGACGGACGGACAGACGGACAACAAAGTGATCTTATAAGGGTTCCGTTTTTTTTTTTTGAGGTACGGAACCCTAAAAACAAGGAAATCTTAAAGAGTATTTAGTCTTTTTATATTTTTTCCTGATTCAGAGATAATAAATGTATATTTTTTTACATTGCTTGGATATTTCTGTATTAGAACTCCAAGCAAAAGTCAACTGACATATTTTTAAAAGCTATCTGACTCATAAGAGGGAAGATAAATAAATAATGTCTTTATTATCTCTTCCACAAAATTGATCTTACATCTATATAAAATCTAAATAAAGTATTCTACCGATTATGCAAGCTGATACATGTGTAGTTCCCAATTTTGTGAGAGACTGGTGGCTGATAAAGGTTTTGTTAATATTGAAATATATTAGACCAAAAGATATTGCAATCCACATGGTTGAACACGTCCAAGTGTAAAATGAACAATCCAAATCCATGTAAATTTCCTATGAAAGTTGTGTGGTGGCACGCAGGGCTTTCTACGTAACAATTATCGTATGTGTCTTAAGAGAGGGAAAATAGAAAGGTTTTCTGTTAAAAAAAGATCTTCTGAGTTTTTGAAATTACGTAGGTAATAATTAAGAGCACACTGCCAACAGTGGCTGTTCTTTTTTGACGCAGGGGATGAAAAAGTCCGCAATGGCCGTTGAAATTTATTTATATTGACTTATTTATTCATTTTGTCATTAAATCGAATCGACGCGTATTGAATTGCATTAAGATATTCTCTTACTTTTCTTCCATCTTTATCATCTATGTTATAAACAGCAACAAGTCCAGTCATGAATGACGGCATTGATTTTACCAAAACTGAAAAAGTGTTCAATATTATACAGGTCTATGACACAACAAAGTTATGTTTTACAATTTCTACACTATACCTTCCATCCTCCTCTCCAATCCATACGAATGCGGCGTATGGTTCCAAATTTGTTAACCTAAATAAGGCCATTCCATATCGCGAATGTAAAATAGAATAATAACATTGTTATTACAGCCATACAAAGTTCTGAATAGCCCAAATATCTAATAGCCGAGCTACACAAAGGCTAATGACCATTTTAAAGACCGCTGCATCGCATTCGGTCCATGGCGGTGCCGAAATTGAATCGTTTATTGGTGTACCGAAATAACGAGTTGTAGTAATCATTAGTGTAGTTTTCTCTATGAATGTACATGAGTTTTTGAACACTAACCTTATATTTTTGTAATCGTGTGTGTCAAAGTAGGTGCTCTGAGTTACTTTTGACTTTACCATCCACATATGATGTATGCATCTTACTTCATTTTTTGACGTGACAACGTCTTATAAATTGGTTTGCCGGGTGACACTTCAAGAAACTGCGTTACGCTCCGCTCACGTTCCGCGCTCACAATGAGAGCGAGTGAGAGGCACGCGTCCCTTCGACTCGGGCATGGTTAGCCCGCCTAAGAGCGAGTGAGACAGACATAAAAAGTGAAAGGCACGCGTCCCTTCCACTCGAGCACAGTTAACCCGCCTAAGAGCGAGAGAGACAGAGCGAGAGAGAGAGAGTGAGAGAGATAGGCATACACACCGGTTCATGTTATACGAATGAATATTCACATTAAAATTATTTTACCACTCAAAGTCGTTGTCACGTAAAAATTTCGCCCGTATACCGACTTTACAGGCAACCAATTTTTTTCATCAGCCTATATACGTCCCACTGCTGGGCACAGGCCTCACCTCAACTATGTGGCGGTCTTACTTAATGGCAATCAGTACGCAAATAAAACACATAAGTGATTGTATGTAAAAGGAGTAATGAAGCGTATTTGCACAAAAGGCCCCAGCTAAAGTAGAAGTTTATGATAAGTGCTAAACCAAAATGTCCCGCTTCTATTAGCTAATATTAACCGCGTTTAAAAGAAAGTCTTAAGTTGTACACGTTCTCATAATTAAGAACCATCCTTTAATTTGTATAGTTGTTTTGCTAAAGTGTCTGTGTGTGTGCTGTTATTTTTTTTCCGTTATTTAGTTTACAAATGGGAAGTGACGTTTGTTTAAACAAAACAAATAAAATGCAAATCTTAAGTTACTAACATACTTCCTATAATTCAGTGAACACAGCATGCGACATGTGAAACTTTTTGCGAGTTTGATGTGGATAACTAGGTATATGAATGTAGATGTATAAAACTCAAAGAAAAACTAATTATTTTTTCCTTTGCAGAGGCAAAGTTTTTAATGACCCAGAATTAATAAAATCTATTTGTCTTTATTAATTCTACTTTTACATATTTTATGCAATTATTATTGGTTGCCCGTAATTATAAAAAGACTCAATATTCCTAATTGATTCATACTAACAAAGATAGACAAATACAGGTTTTATACGCATCAGATGTTAATTTGTGAGGCAATATCTAATTAATATATTCGATATTATTTTACGTAGAATATTCATTGTTAGTATGTGCTTTTAGTTAAATTAGTCTAGATATCATTTGGATTAGTAATTGCCTAGCTCAGTGATAAATCTAAGCAATAAGCATCAAATTAAGTAATGTAGTTAAAATATATTATTATTTTAATCAATTTTTTTTTTCGATCCTAGCAAACAGCAACTGAAAATTCACTTATAAATAGCAATTGCTCTTACTGCTAAACTTACAGTGTATATCGCTTATTAAAACCCTGAAAAATAAAACTCTCCAATTGAACCATAAAAGTCGAAATGATATGCAAATAAGACCTTTTTAAAAGTAACAGCCGACGTTGACGTCATAAAAAATGTCCGTATACATTCCGGGCAAATGGTCGAGCGCCAACAAATATATTAAGTCAATTCCACCTAAAAGCCAACGGCCAGGCCCATCCTGCGAAATGTACGCAGTTAACACTTTTCCTGCTTTTGTTTTGAGACGTGAAAGCTTCTTAAAGTAGTAAGGCGGAGGGCACAACAGTATGCCATTTAACCGGTCATGGGTCTAAATGACCGAACGCAGTCGACCCGGCTAAACGCTCCGCCCTCGGTTATAGGGTTGTAAGTAGTCTGACTGTATGTAGTATTGTATATATTTGTATACTGTGCGAACTTGTTTCACACAAAAAGGGGAAACTATGAGTTAAAATAACATTGGCTTTTTTTTGTTTTGGGAAAAAAGGTCTTGTAACATTTTCAGTCGTCGTATGAACATCGTGAAATCGTGGGGGTGAATGATGAGTGATTAAGCAAAAAAAACACACAGGCAGACACAAACACACACAAACAGAATAGGGGTCAAAATTATTTACAACTTCCAAATTTTCCTACAAGAGTATTTTAAAGAAAGCAAGCTGTAAGCAAGTACGTTATTTTGTTTTATGCTAACAAATAGTTTTGATACCAACGCTAATGTTTTTTTCTTGTCAGCTGAGTATTTGTAAAACACAAACAAACACTCAAATATTTCCGCTTGCTAGAAAAACGTCACAACCCGGCCCTTTCATCAGACCTTTTAAAAATTGGAATCAATGACAATTTGAAGACATGCCACCCTCTTCTCGCGTATAATTCCAATTTAGGAAATTACTCTTAATTGGCTTTCACGTGGAACTTGAATTATGTACAAAGGAATCTTAAGTTACTTGAAAGGTGTTCAGTAAAATAATTTGCATTTAACTGAAACTTTACGAGAAATGTTCGAATGAGTTGGGGCCAATTGTATTGGAGTTATAAGGAAAGATATCTCTTTCGAGAATATTTTACTTTACAAAAATTTATGTATAGTTTAGTTTTGTTTAAGGAAATTTTAAAACACTATTATTTTTCAATAACTTCTTAGAAATTGATGTTGCTAAAAGACACTTAAAGGAAAATATACAATTTTATTGGGTAAAAATTGTAGACATTGAATAATTTAGACTGGTTCTAGAATGAGGTCTAGGTGCTATTTTTTCCATTTAATTTTAGGCGAAACAGATTTAGAGTAAGGAAGCTAACTAGGTACCGACCGGTTGTTACGGTCGGAAATTTAGTTTCGATGGATTCACCTTGATTTGTCTATCTACCTCTATATCATTCTGGATCTAAATGTTTAATGCCGCGGTTCATGCGCGGTTCTAGACTTACAGCGCCATCTAGCCTATGGAGCCGTATCCGCGCTCTCTGTGGTGCTTGCCAACGATAAGCATGCGTTTGTGATGGCAAACGGTGGAGGTCGCCACAAATTCATTTATAACTATAAAGTACAATTAAGTCACAATTTTCATAAATTTATGAATAATTAATCACACAAGTTTTCATTATTTACGACTCCATAAATAGGGTACACTGAATTAGAACCCTAAAGAATCAAACTTACAGACTAGAACTTTATCGCATTACCTCGAGTCGAAATTATTTAAATTTGCTTTGGCAAGTTTTAACGAAGTGTAACGGAGTAGGTAAATTAACTTTTGTTTACTTTTTCAATCCAACTTCTCTCTAAGAACAAAGGGTGAAATTGGAAACAATCATAAGTACATAAAGCCGACTGAATAAATAAGATACACTGCGCGATAGCGAATTCAAAGTACCTTAAGTAGGTACTTTTACTTCTAAATAAATTTTAATAAACTCATGATATCGTGATCTTTGTTACTGCATGAAATGTCGATTTTGAAATGGAAATATTAAAAATGAATCATTTAAATGTGCAACAAGATTAGTTTAGTTTGTTTTCATTTTAATAAAACACATATATACCACCGGGTTTCAAGAATTTCTTCTTCAATATTGTACCTAATCCAAGCCCTATCAAGAGAAAATCTATCTACAAACTATCAAGAGAAAGTTTGGCTCTGTCCTGCGTGAGCGGCGCAACGCGACAAGTGCGATGCGAGGCGACGCGACCAATACTCAAAGTCAATGTCAATCGCACGGTGTCGTTATGTAGTACACTATCAGAAACGTACATTCATACGTAAAATCATTGTCCGTGCAAAGAACGACGGGCCAAAAGTGAAATTCAATTTTGTACATCGATCTGTATATAGGTGCTTTGACAATATTTTCTTCATGAGATCACCACATTCAATGCTTATTTAAAATATATATTTACATCCCAAACATCACTTTAGAAAATCTTGCTCCTGATAGTCTGAAGCACAGGTTAACCCTAGTTCAGACAGAGAAAATACTTTCTAGCCTAGATTATTTATTTTTCCCCTTTTGTATCAAATTGAATTTCCTTTGTTTATTAATAAATGGTTATTATGGTTAAAATTAACTAAACAAAATCATTAATAAAAGTTATTTACATATAATTTACAAAAAAAAGATTCATCTTCCAGACCCACCCCAATGTCAACAGTGCCAAGAACGCTGGCAGCGTTTCCTCGCTTAATGGCCAAGCTAATTCTTTGGCCAAGGTAGCTGCCAGCCTTCGATTCAGGAAACGCAAGGATAACTCAAAGAACAGTTTTTTAGCCTCAGAGCCCCATGGACCCATTGTCCCAAACTATATTAAGGATCTTGAAAAAAAAACGCCTTGTATGGCGTCACATGTACGTTCTGTTCATTTGATAACACCTTTATACATACAAAAAAGAAATTGAATTATTTACTAAATTCCTTAAAAAAAGGGGCTTCAAATTTTCGTTCAAGTAATATGACTCAAGAGTGGAATTTGGCCCTGGAATTTGGAGTTGGAAAAACTTGCAACGCAATGCATGCTTTCAATAGAAAAATGCCTTAAAATTTGTACTTCAAATTATACACAAGCTGAGCAACGGTATGAAAAAGTCAGGTATTTAGGTATTTAACAAAACGGTTTGATCTCCCAAGCCCTATAATGCAGCAAAATGAAAAATACCTGCGCAAGATGGTCTCGCCTTGCAATAGCCATGCCACATTTTTGGTAAAGACGCCTGTACATCAGATCAGACTAAACAATTTTATGGCAAAATCATCTCTATCACAGGTAAATAAGATACTGCAGTGTTAGCCTTGACGTGCTGTGATCCGCACATTGTCCCTTTAATTAAGTTTCTGACCGAAATTATTTGCGGAGTTTTGATGACGGAGTATGTCTGTACACAATATTTCATCAACGTTTTTCTCATTTGTCTTAGTAAGACAAAGTATCTGACAGTATATTACTTTATGTCTAGGCTCTAGTAATTACAAATACAATATAATATGAAGCTTGTTTATAAGGATAATTGATTGCTGCACATGAGTAGTTCGCACATTTTCAACATTAAGATTAGATAGCTATTAAAATACTTAGTACTTTGACAGTTGACTGCCTCGTTGGTGCGAATTTTCCGCATCAGATCTGAGAGGTCCTGGGTTCGAAACCCAAGTATAGCCAAAAATTGTTTCTAGAATTTTCTTTATGGAACAGCTCGGAGTCGGAAGGTGTTGCACCCGTGCCTCGGAAAGCACGTTAAACCCATTGGTCCTGCGTCTGATCTCTCTCCGGTCATGTCGGATGGCCGTCTCACCGAAATATGACAGTGAGTGTACCTGTGTATTGCGCTCGCACTTGTGTACTATAATATCTCCTGCGCAGTTGGCTGATCTCTGTTGAGATTGGTCGCCGTGGTCGAAATCGGCTTAGAGGAACTTTACTCTACTTTACTTCGACAGTAATAATTACCTATAAAATTAATTTATTCACATATTCGTCAAACTCATAACCATGATTTTTGCTCTGTCGGGTGAAAATACCTACTGGTATAAATCTTCTTACTGTAGAATCCATAGTATTTATAGTGTAGATAGTTAAAAAATAATAGGCCGTTGGAAGTCTCAATAACATCTAAAAATAAGGTTGGTCACTTTCCTTACAAACACTTCTCCAACAATCCGCACTGAGCCCGCGTTGAGTATGGCTCGTACTTCATAGTTAAGGTGAGGCCTATGACCAGTAGCAGGCCGTATATAGGCTGATAAGACCAACAGCAATACAAAGAGCTTACTTAATTACTCAAGACCTAGTAAGTAAAAGCTTACGAAATTTTCCGTATCACCAATCCCTATAACATCACCATAAGATACCCCAATGTTATTCTAAGTTTCATCTTTCTGTTTAAATTTAAGCCTTAGTACGTAAGTTTTTAAGTTTAGTATTTGTTTAAAGCTCAGAGGATGTTGGTTTCAAAGTTGCAATAATTCACTCACATATAACTCTACCTGAAATAAGCAGTCATTACTTCGTGTGCTTTCACAAGTCTCTAAGGATATAAAAGTGTCACACATTTCGTGTGGCCCGCCGTAAATAACTAAAGACGTTCGGTAAATAAGGAAGTCCCAGTAATACCACAATGTATAACTAAAACAGTAGGCTCTTTGTCATTTGTGTTCGGAGACTGTTGATTTTCAATTGAATGCTCAAGTAGTGGTAATCTACTAAAGCTTACTTTTTGAAACGGAATGTAGACTGCAAATAATGGCGAGAAAGCGGACATTTTTATCCAAATAACTTTAATAGCGGGGAAAGTACTAAATAAGTGGTGAGAAATTGTAAGATGTGTCTGTACGTGTAGATATTTTGAGCAAGTAGAATCTACTTTTGATATTGCATTGAACTCTAACTGGTAAGTGGTTATCTACCTAAATATATACAACTCAAAGGTGACTGACTGACAGACTGACTAACTGCCTGACTGACTGTTAAACTGACTGACATAGGGATCTATCAACGCACAGCCCAAACCACTGGACGAATCGGGCTGAAATTAGGGATTCAGGTTATAACGTTGTCATCCGCTTAGAAAGAATTTTGATAAATTCTTCCCCCAAGGAGATAAAAAAGGGGATTAAAGTTTGGACAATTGTAAACTGATCAGGCTGAGATTTTCCATGTACATAGCTAATATGACGTAGACATCCCTCAAGAAAGGAATTGATTAATTCTTCTCCTAAGGGCTTAAATTAGTTGTTGCAAGTTTGTATGAAACTCGACGGGAAAAACTAAAGCTCATGTGAATGACGTTGCGAGCGGCTGCTTGTAAAATTTCAATTTCCTTTTCTTAGAACATAATAATGTACTTAGTAAGTGAAATAAGTCTACTGGTATTTGTGTTAACTGTGGTTAAACGTTCGCGTCCCAGTATCTGGATTCAAAATGTATTGCCGACATGAATGATTGATGGAAACACTTAGCCGGTTTGAAAGGTTAATTGAAAATATATTTTCTTTAGGCAACAGCCTAAACAAATGTGAAACATCACATTTAAATCGACAAACAATCAGACCCGGCCCTGGCTTGTCATGTAAGAAATTTCATTCCTCAAGAATTTTATAAATAAAGTTTAGTAAGCTAGACTTAAGTACGAACGACCAATCTGCAAGAAATAAAGTTGGTTCAGTAAAACGATTCATGGTATTACTAACATCTGACTGAATTTGATCATTTCTTCCAAAAAAAAGTACAGGCAACTCTTTGCGAGATATAGATGAATGTTTAATGCGCAATCGCCCTTTAACGACGGCCAAGGGTACATTCTAACGAGCTGTGATCTGCCATTTGACATTCGGTTGAAAAGTCAATTGGAACACTGACCAATCCTCGCAACCGCGTCGCACAACCGTTACTTGTAAATTATGTCACGTGACGACACTGGTTGCGGTTGCCTCACTATCTCACATGGGCCGCTTGAAACCAAATGTTACCTTAAAGCCTGTGTTGCCGTGTTTTGCTGTTATTATTTAAACTAATTTAAAAGTGTCAATTCTTAAACTTGTTTCGTTGAATAATTTCACTCGAGACTCTTCACTACAAAACGAGAACTGACTTCCACTTAACAAAAAGTATGTTAACGCTCGGTGCTCCACATTCGTAGCATTTAATTTACTCGGGATGCAGGGGTCAGACTGATTGGAATTTAACGCTTAAAGACCTAAAATGTTGGACGAAAACCGAAAGCAGACCGCGAACGTTGTGGCGCTCAAAAAGTCGCAAAACGCAAAACTGAATTCAAACTGCGCTCTCTGCTAGTGTAAGTACAAAGTCTGTATAGATTTCAGTCCATAAATCGACGAGCTGTTGCGCAATCCTCTTTCAGGTGGCCAGACGAGGGCAGGGATAACTCTCAAAGTACTCGTACATATGCGGAATTCTGGCACACCGCGACTCGTGACTGTCAGCGATATAGCCACGGACATTAGTTGACATGCTGACAGCCGTGGAAGGTGGTGACAGAAAGTAGCTTACTCGTAAAATAAAAAAATATATACTCGTATATTGCAGTAAACAAAATTGTTTACAATATACGAGTATTAGAAATGAACGAAGTCACCTTTATAAACCTTCTTATCTAAATTAACAGGCTACTTGTTTAAAATAATACTAAAAAAACAATGAACGTATGTGTGTGTGTGTGTGTGAGTGTGTGTGTGTGTGTATGTTTGTGTGTGTGTGTGTGTGTGTGTTTGTGTGTGTGTGTGTGTGTGTGTGTGTGTGTGTGTGTGTGTGTGTGTGTGTGTGTGTGTGTATACGTATGTATGCGACACATGTGTGTTTGTTGCATTTGTGAATCTACACTATGCGTTTACCTAAGTATAGACTGTCTTATCGTAATCTATGGACTTCAGATATAATATGGCATAATATGTGCCGTAAGCCCATCCCAGGGCACACTTTTGGTATACTGTTGCCGCGAATCGCAACTAAAACTTCCAGCAGAAGTAATTAAAATAAATGAAAATAAAATTTGGTTTATTTCAGCATAGGCCATTAAAGTGTTAGTAACAAGTACAGAACTTATATACTAGGTTAGTGTCGGTATATGTGGGTTAAAATTGATCGTGGTGTCCTTTGCGAGCTGTACCCGTGTCCAGTGCTGCATAATAGAACTGTCTAAGTCCAGCCTCGCCGCCACCGTCTTCAGGAGGCTGTTAGCGCTGCCACCCACCCGCTGCGTTACCGACGCTATGCGTTTAATTAACACGATTAAAATTTTCTACGTTAGGTAGCACAAGATCAATGCGTGCTTCCTCGTCTGGTCTTCTTTGTCTAGTCATCTTAAGATTGCACACAAAATTGTAAGACGAGAACTAGCCAAGTTTCTCGATGCAGCTTTTTTTTAACCATGCTATTTTTAATCACAATAGATAGAATCGAATGTACGGATTTCTTAGGCCTACTCTGGCCTCGCTGCGGTGGGGCCGCAGAGGAAGAGGAGATACGGTGTGTCGTTGCCGTCCTCCCTATCCTCTGCGGCCGGGTGGTGGCGGAGCCCAACACCTTGCTCCGCCGCCAAGGAATTTGTGGCCCTCGGGCTATCAGCCGGGGTGCCGTGGTGAATGCTCACGCGACCCCATGGCACCCCCCACAATGGCGGAGTGGTGGAATGCGCTGTGGTTTTAGTGGGTATTACGGCCTTGCACACCAGCCGTTGAGTCCCACATACCCCCCTGCAGATGTGTGGGGGGCATGCGTAAAAGCATTTCCACAGCGAAAAAAAAAGGCCTACTCTGGCCTTTAGACCTTTTGGCGCAACTGGTTTCGAGTCGGGAAGCTAAAGGGAACGCTTCCTACCGATCGGGTGTTATGGTCGGGGACCAAGGTCCGAAAGACATCATCTTGATTTGTCTATCTATATTATTCTGGATCGCAATCTTATATACCTCGGTTCATGTGCGGTACTAGGCCGGTGCCATTTGGCCGGTACTAGGCTAACAGCGCCATCTGGCCTATGGAGCCGTATCAGCTCTCGCTGTTGTGCTTGCCGTTAGGCATGCACTTGTGATGGCGAATAGTACAGGTCGCCACAACCTCTACAGAATACAGGCATACTACACGTTTGGTCAAAATTCGCCCCTTTTGCAACTTCATAAGCTAGCACAATGTTACCTTGCTCTGTCGTTTTCACTTCACGTTTCGTTATTCACGAACGCCAAACAGGAAGAGGGAACTTCTTTTAGCTTAATTCATGAGTTTTTGTGTACAATCGCAAAGAAAAAACAACGTTTTAAAGGAATATGCTTAATGAAAGTAAACACTTTAATTGGTTTGGAATGGATCTAGTTAAATTTGATGTCGTCATTGTTTCGTCGACAAACTCGACGCGCAGGAACTATATTGAAATGTAATTCTTTTTTTTTCCTCAATTTAATTGATTTAGTAAGCAAGGACAAAGTAAATTAAAGCAAAGTAAATTAGTATCATCAGTATGTTTTTATTTTATTTTTAAAGACGCATCTTTGGAATGAAAAGTTGATTTGAAACATTTACACTTTTCGTTCTCCCGACTACGGCGAAGCGAAAAAGAGGATTATAAGCCAACGGGGTAGCATCAATCCTGGAGCCATTTAACGATCTTGCCTTCAGGTCACAGGCAGCATTCTTATTGAAAAAATAGAAACATAATTATGATGAGCATATTATTACTTCTCTAAAGACGACCACTTTGGCGTAATGATCAAGAAGTTGAATATGGCACTATATAGGCCTGTATCGCGGGTTTTAATTGCAGACTCATATCAGTGGGTATAATGACAGAAACCTTTCATTCTAGAGGCACAATAGAGAAACAATAGCCAGCACATGTGGGTCGGTGAGGGGTAGGTGGAGAGTTAAATCTGTTATAACGGCTCCATACGAATAATGGTGTGTGGTGATCGATGTCATTCATATTGGGTAGGTATCGTAATTTTAATTAATTAGAAAAATGTAACTAGCTTTATAAATATGAAGTTTTTGACATGTCTTGTCTTGTTCGTAAACAAAACGAAAAATTTCATGGCGACTTAACATCGCCGTGTTTTCATGTTTTTTTTTCTCTAGAATATTATTATACTTCTTTAAACCAAATAGTATTGACAAGTTTTTTATTTTATTATTAATCGTGCTTTTGAACTTCGGTACTTACCATTTTTAATTGGGTTACACAAAATTACATACAAATTCGCGGTTTGTATACATTATAAGAAATTCTAAGTAATTTTAAATTAAATGCTCATTTGCGTCCTTAGCTGGCAAACAGAAAATAAATAAACATAAATAAATAAACAGAAAAGAAAACTTCGACAGTAGTTTACTTCATAAAAAGGACATCACTACGCAAAAGTGGGTCATGTTAATATAAGTAAATAACCGTTTCATCTCCGTTAGCTGTCCCAAAGGTACTAAACCGTGCCCAGCGTGGAATGGCTTAAAGTTTGCAAATTATCCTCAAAAGATTTTTTGTCGTCGTCACAAGGATTTTTATAATGAAACTCTCGTCCCATGGGTAATTAATGAGCTGTTAATTACCTTTATGCTTTAGTCACTTCACTATTGTATACACACTGTTTGCCCGCGCCTTTGCTTGCTCAATTATAAAACGCCCAATTACACATAAAAAATATTTTTGGGTATCTTAAACGTCGCGAACACAGGTACAGCAATACATACAGAATCTTTAAAAGGCTTTATAGGTTTTTCTTTATTCGTAAAACATGAATACTTAAGCTTTCATTTGAAATATATTTTCTTTAGCCTTTATATGATAGCATAAACGCATATTTCAGGATTAAGCGAGACTGGCAAATGTTGTGAGGCATATAAGTATTCGTTAGTGAAATTTTTATAAAAAAGATACACGCTTGCTTATTTGTGAGAATTTCAAGGAATAACTTAAACCTTTATATTCATATTCCTTTTTTGAATTTTCAGTGAAAGTTTTCGGGTAACTTCTTAGTTAAAAATTTTTTATTGCTGTTCGTTAATCTCGCTAAAACTCGAGAACGGCTGGACTGATTTTACTAATATTTTATCTTGAAATATTAAAAAATGTAAAATGATACCTTTTCTTGATTAATTAAAATCAGTGGCTGGTTTAGTTAACCTGTTAGAATCATTGTTCTGGTAAAAATAAAAAAGCATTGTTCATGAAAAATACCAAATCGCATTTAAACAAAAAAAAAAAGAGTATATTTTTAACAATGAATGATAAAGCGTATACAATGGAATTTTACCCCGACTGTACTAAACATTGTTTTAATAAAGAGCTTAGCTGTTAGGCTTAAAACAATGAAAAGGTTTAGCAACAGCGTAAATTTAGCTTTATGTAAAATTGTGTGTAACATACTTAAGTTAACTTTACATACTAAAGTTACTTATATTGTGCAATAAAGCTAAAATAAGGAAATAAACTTTAAATGACTTTTTTGGTTGTAATGAATTTTCTGCAAACGTTCTTATACTATTATATATTAATAAATATGCTTATATGTTATTAAACATGCTTATAATATTACTTACACTTTATATTTCCATTTTTGTTATTGGTAACATTATCACATGAAGGTCGTTAAACCAAAAAATCTAAATTCTGCCAAAAGCTTATTTTACCCTGAAAAAATGTAGGCAGCTTGAATATCGAGCGCTTGAAATAATTGAAAACCTTTGAACTCAGGTGCAGGGTCTATTTACGGAATATTACCTAACAAGGGTTTGGCGGAGATGGAAATAGCGAAAATGAGGCTTGTACCACAGTGCAAGAAATTGAGTGTTTGTATTTTTTGACTTTATTATTTTCAACCACCGTCTTAATACAAGGTTTTTTTATGTTTGACCGCCTTGTCTGTCTGTCTGTCTATGGCACCGTAGGTCTTAAATGAATAAAATATTTAAATAAGTTGTTTCAACGAAAACACCCATTACCTAGCCCCAAACTAAGCGTAAGCTTCTGACTTGGTGACTAGACAAGTATAACTGATAATAATTAATGAATCGATTTGCGTATATTTCACCTGTAAGTTTCCTTTTGGTACTATACCATAAAATAAGTATTAAGCAAGTGAGCTTCTACGACATAACATTTTAGATTTAAGGTAAAGTTAGTTAATGAAATTAATAACGACGACCACTTTGGTGTAATGGTCAAGAAGTTGACTATCAACCAAGAGGTCGCGTGATCGATCCCCGCACTGTACAAACATTTGTGTGCATGACCATGTCTGTTTGTACTGGTCTGGGTGTTGTTTGTATTTATTTAAGTTTATTTATAATACCACTGTTGATTCTGATATGTGTAACACAAGTGCTTACAGATCAATGTAAGTGATGTCGTTGTATATTTATAAAAAAATACCTGGAATTATAATATTTTCTCACCATAAAAATTTCTTTAGATTTGTCACAATTTCCAAACTAACATCCACACGTTAGTTTATGAGCCTAAGTCTCAAACAGTGCTAAGATTTACAATTCAAAAACTAGACAGAGGTGAAATATCTTATCCTGAATGAGGAAACGTGACGTAGTTTTATGTGTGATGGGACCTCATTATTTTTTACAACCACCGAGACTCTGGCCCGAGTCGCTTTTTCCTGTATTTCACCCACCTCATTTAAAGTAGGAGAGAAAAATACATTATTGTGGCCGTGGTACAAGCAAAAAGAGAACAGAAAATAATGCAATACATTAAGCTTCTATATTTTTAGCATTAACAATAAGAATTTATTTACAATGTGCAATTAAAACACGCCCGCATTGCTCGCAAGCCGGGCGATTGCTTTACCAATTGATTGCATTGTTAATGCTAAAAATGTAGAAACTTAATAAATCAGCTGATTCATCTTAACCGATTGTTAAACAGCTGTATCTTACCACCACATTGATGAATCATGGCTGGCTGCAGTCTAAGGAGCCACTTTAAAGAAATTCGGACCGATAAGTAAGTGTCACGGTAGCTCAATTGATAGTGCTACAGAGGTGCGGATTCGAGTCCCGCCTGTACCAGTCCGTTTTTTTTTGCTTTAAGTGTGTTTTAATTTTATCATGCAATTAATTGGGTTTTTTTCTCTTGTAAGTTTTGTGCGGCAACGTACAGACGTCACCACATAAAACAACTCATGTTCGTTGCCAAATCACCTAAGGGTGATTAAGTAATAAGTTAAGTTAGCATAAGATGCCGCAGTAATTAACTTAACGTCAGTGTGCAGCGGCACCGCAAATCTTTACCCTAACAAATAATTGGACTACCTTTCAGTACAGTCTAATACGTACAAATAAGTACTGACAAAATGGTAATAAAATTAGGCTGATTCAAAATATTCGATTAAAAAGTTGACGGAATTTCAAATTAGTAGCCTCATAAGTATTGAATTGTGGTAAGATTGACATACTCAATTGTTTTGAAAGAAAGAAGAAATAAAGAAAATACATTGATTAATGTGAAATTAAGTCTCAATCACAAATTTGCATTGTTAATGCTAAAAATGTTAATGCTAATAACTTAATACATATATTAATCAATGGGAATCACAAACACACACACGCACACATAACACAAATAGGACTAACTTTTTCTTCATCTTTTGCTATAATCTGAAGTAGCAATGGATTTATCAATTACGTACTACGTCGAATTCAAAGTAGAATTGAAACCGCCTGTTTCGAAGTTTTTCAAATTCGTTAAGACGTGTATCTTCACTTAATTTTATTTTATTTTATTAGGAAAACACTACAGTATCTTAAAAACTAAATTACTCGCTAGACTTGTCACTAAACACCATTTACGTGTTTTCACATATAAATCCTAAATGACTTAAGAACAGTTATGCTAAAATTACTCCAAAGAACCAGGCCACTGATTTGAATCAGCCTTTTAAATACTTGACGGTATTAGCTAGTTTAAAAATGCCTGGATGTTTTAGCTAATGCGTCACATCTTCATTGAAAGTAAAGTCTTTGTGAAACATAGAAATTATAACATTCTAACCTACCCTCGGTTGGGTGTGTCATATTCTAGCAATTTTGTGTGAAGAGCTCTACAACTATTTCTGTGAACCCAGCCAAGATATATTTGGGTCCGAATGGTCCTCTACAGAATTAAAAGCTTTTAAGTGTAGCTCCTGAAAGCCGACCGCTTTGGGACCCAGAGTCATCCCAGTTGATGGCACAAAGAATCTAGTTGGATGTTTCAAACTTACCACTTTGCCGGGAAATATCAAGAAGGTAGATATACCTACTCGTTGGAATGAGGGAGTGAGGTAGTTACATGAGGCTGGCTGTAAGTTTGTTTAAGTAGTAGAACCTTTTTGGAGTATGTTAGTTACTTTCGATCAAACCAAAATTGTACTAAGTTTTAAGTTTTATTTCTCAATTTCATCCACATAGTTTTATGATTATTCATAAGCAGTCACGTTTCAAACTTAAGATTAGCTACCTAGACATTGGCAAAGCCTGTTGAAATAAGCTCATCCTTTCATAACACGTATACGGATTCCCATGGACGCGGGTTCGATACCTGCCTCAGACAATCCATTTTTTCTGCTGAAAAATATATTGTTTTAGCCATATAGCTCAAAAAGTAATTCCTATTTTTCAAGAGGTGTACAAACGGCTAGCACTTTTACCAAAAAACCTTTTTTAGTTTCTATTTCGCGGCTGTAGGTTTAAATATCTTTTTATTTCAGGATTTTGCTTCTGTGTATTTTGCTACATCTTTATGAGTGTTGTTTTTAAATGATACGGTAGTTTTGTTATTTCTAAAAAAAGCGTTTTGTAAGCTTTCTTCTATATTTATTTCATTAAATATTTCCCCTATCATATGATTTTGTTTTTTCCGTAAGGTATTTTAGTAACATTTAAAATGTTTATATTTCTTTAATATTGTCCTCAACATTGCTTTAACAAAAATTTCGCTATTATTATCGCAAAGGCGAGCCCTTTGCGATGAGTTTTTGCGAACACAATTCGACGATTTGTGCTTCGTTTGGAACGGGGGGTAAATAAGTAAGAAGGTTCTATTCACGAAACATAATAACCCCAAAATTGTAACACAAACAGGCCTTCGGGGACAATATGGGCCGCTTCCTTATACTCGTAATATCGAATGCAAAACATCTAAGTAAACAAATTGCCTTAGACACTGCCTAAAAATTACAGCATGTAAGACATTAAAAAATTATTTCGAAACGTTTTATCTTCAGATGTTTTGTTTAGGCAACTTAACTAATGTTTAGAATGAACGCACCATGTTTGTTTGCATGTTATCTCAACTTCTCTTTCGCATAAAAAAACCGTATCCATCGGTCTATCCGTTCGGCAGGTACAATGCCCCCTACAAATACACACAAATAGGAAAGGCGCAAAACTTATAACAACCCTGTTTAGTCGGACTACGAGTACTCATGGACACATGACTTCTTAATCTGATGATAAAGTAATTGAAAGACATTTGTTCAAAACTGTCCCGATGTTTTTCTGTAATCAAATCTTGCAAGCTTAATTTTACCCACTTCCTGATGTCCGATTGATCCTGAAATGTTATACACACGTTGAGTTTCGTAGTCTTGTGATCTTTAGGTTTTATTTATCATGCTTTTGCTCAATACTAAATGCTGCGATGTAGCAAGAGTCAGAACAATGCTTTTTTTTCAACCTGAATACATATACGCGGCTAGATTACTCAGAAAAAATACCTTCTGTAAATTTAACTAACTTTATACTTACCTAATTTGCAGTTGGTCACACATGTGTAAAAAAGTGCATAATGTCGTTCTCCCGAAAATTGCTAAGGCAATCTCAAAAACGCTCTTCAAGCAAATACTCTGTAAAAATATCCTCAAAGAATTTTTCCCCTCATTCTGTCTGCATTCGTTCACAAGATCCTTTCGCATATCAATGAAGTCAAACGCAAACCACATTCAAAAACGGTATCGTTACAATGTAGGGTTGGCTAAGTAGTTTCGTTGAGCATTTTTTGTAAAAAATTATTACCTAGTAGCTTCAATAGTTTAGTTAAAGTTCTATAGCTATACAAAACAAAACTGCAATGTTAAATCTTCTTTTTGAAAAAGAAGATGAAGACACTCATTTGTGAAATAAAACCCTTAAGTTAAACAGGACCTTGAGTTGAATTTCACTTTAGTTTTTAAATTCACCATATCATTCAAATTACCTGAAAAACGGAGAAAATAGTTTTACTTTTCACTGGAAAATCTTACTGAAACATTTCTCCTTCTATGCTTAAACATACAAACTTCAGTAATACGCTCACGCGACTTTTTCAAGTTTCCGAATTTCACATCTAAGCCAACGACGGAAGGACGGAGGTTTATTAAGAAATGCAATTTATACTCTTGCCAGACCAGAAAAATGTTCTCAAGAAATCTGCTTGAAAAATCTTGAGGCATGTTACTAAATGTGCTCGGAAAGCGACACCTATCACGACGGTGGGATCGCAATATCTTCAGCGCGAAATTGTAAGAGAAATTCTTAATCTGTGCCGTTCGAGGTTTTTTCTGTGTTCGCTTCCGTGGATGGATCTTTGTCTTTTATTACCAGAGCCTCGCAATATTGTGTACACCGCTTTATTTTAAACGTGCCCGGGAAATGTGTGTTCTTTGAACTTAAATATGGAGTAGAAATGAGAATATGAAGATGAACGGGTGGGTAATTTGAAAGAAGATTTCTTTTGTGATTGGTATATGATAATATTATAAGGTACCTACATAGAGCAAACTCGTTTTCCGCGTCCCTGTAATCTCTATATATATAAAATTCTCGTGTCACAAAAGACAGATTCTCATAAAATTTTATGAGTAGGTTTGAGAATCGGTCAACATCTATTTTTCATACCTCTTATTGATAAGGGTAAAACCCTTAACATTTAACAAAAAACCGGACAAGTGCGAGTTGGACTCGCGCACCGAGAGTTCCGTACAAACCTGTAGGTATATAAGTAAAAGTTCACCCATCACGGGTATAATATAAATTTTAATTTAATATCTCAACGCGTTCATGAGATAAGGAGTAGTACTCGTAATTTTGAAATTTTCATAATTGTCAAAAAAAAATTTTCATTTTTTTTATATGATGAAACTGAAAATTTACGGTTTTCGTAATTTTTCCTATATCTGTACTATAAGACGTGACTTCGTACTAAATTTCAAGATTCTAAGTTTACGGGAAGTACCCTGTAGGTTTTGTTCCCGTGCGAGTTTCGAAAATTTGCGGAAATTTGCGGCCTAAATGGCTGTATCTTTTGATTGCGTAGCCTTAGAAGGTTAATTTTTCTACAGCTTCCAGGGACAGTAGACCTAATTATTAAATAGAAATTTCAGTTTGATACTTCCACGCGTTCCTGAGAAAAACGGTCTTGACAGACGGACGGACCGACAACAAAGTGATCTTATAAGGGTTCCGTTTTTTTCTTTTGAGGTACGGAACCCTAAAAACTACGGGCAGGACAACGTCTGCGGGTTCCGCTAGTGTTAGTTAGTTTGCTAAGGTCATTAAAACTACTCAATGTATTTTGATACAGTTTTTTATAAATAAGTAGATAGAGTTGATTCAAGAGGAAGGTTTACATGTATAATACAAGTAACATTAGACTATCACGCTAATATTATAAATGTGAAAATTTCTTTGGTTGGATGTTTGTCCGTCAATCACGCTGAAACTACTAATCGGATTTTGATGAAATTTGGTATACAGATCGGGTATGAGCTGATTTAGGTTATAGGATACTTTTTATCCCGATTTCACGCGGACGAAGTCGCGGGCGGGCCGCTAGTATTTAATACTCGTATATGAGAGGACTATTGATAATTTCAAGATTTCTAATGTAAAGTAGAACACAGGGTGGTGATAAAACATTGTTTGGATATTCGAAACAAAGGGAAAGAAAGTCGCGAATGGCCGATAGTTAAACATAATTGAAAAACTCGACTGCTTGCGAGATATCTGTCTACACTATAAAGTTGTACTTATAACAAAGAATCGATTGGCTTTGAGGATTTTGACAGAAGTAATTCAGTGTGACTCGGGCATAACTATTATAAATTGCACACACTACTAACTTATTTTCCAATGCGCAAAACTCTCCCCTTGGCCATAACATGATATAACTTATATTTCCGAGCACGTCCCAAGAAAGGATATTAAACACAAATACGACTAACCCTTTTCCTGTCGCGGCGAATTTCGAAGTTCGCCTGTGATGAAAACATCATAATACATATAGGTCGAAGCCGCGAAATTGGATGAAGAAAGTTCTAGAAACTCTTACCTATCTACTAGTAAAACTGGTAAACTGGTTACTATTTACAACGCCAGGAGAAGGCTAGATAACACCACCAACCGTTGACGTACTATTTATCATCTGTCAAAAAGATAAACTTCATAGATTTTGTATGGGAATACACTTGACGTCTCGACTCCTTCCTGATGTTTTTATTTTAGTGGTTAGTGTGGGGCACAATTAAAGTAGGTATTGATGAAAAGGTATACCACCAACCAACCAACCAACTCCCCACCCCTCGTTTTACATATGTAATCCTAATGTCGAGCCAGTCGACTTGACCTGAACCAATTACACCATCTCATTTCATCAGCCTATATACGTCCCACAGCTGGGCACAGGCTTCACCTCAATTATGAGTTGGTCCGAGCCATACTCCACCACGCGGGCTCTGTTGGTACTATATTATATTATAAGCACGTTAAGCCGTTGGTCCTGCGCCTGATCTCTCTCTGTAGGATTGCCGTCTCACCGAAATTTGAGAGTGATGGAACAGTGAGTGCACCTGTGTATTGCGCTCACACTTCTGCAACATAATATTTCCTGCGTTAGTTGGCTGATCTCTGTTAAGGTTGGCCGCCGTGGTCGAAATCGGCCAGGAGGACTATTATTATCCAATAAGACGGAAACTAGAAATAACGATATTAATACCGACCGCTCAAGTTCTCTTTGGGACACTATATAGTATCTCAACCAGCTAATCCTACTTTATCTATTTCCATTTGCGCAGCTCTAATGTACATGGGTGATTATTAATACCGTTGGATTGCTACAATGACCGTAACACAATGTTCTAGCAAAACTTTTGCTATTGTACGGAACTTAGTATAGCTGTATTGTATGGGAGAATAGGTCAGTAACAATACTCGTTATAGTTTGACGTGAATAGAGATCTTAATGTACTTCGGAAGTTGTGCTAAAGTAAATAGCTACAAACTGCCCATTTATTGGGCTGAGGACTTTGTCGTTTGGGACGCGTCATTTTCTTGAAAGTGAAAGTAAATAGTCGAAGGTTTCCAGTTTGTTTTTTGGGAGATCTATTTTCATTGAATTATGTAAAAGGTAGTAATTAACTACAAAAAAACTAATTATTAAATTTATGTTATATAGCGTATTATTCTGTGTAGGTAAATTTTGCTGCAAATATGTTTGATTCATTTAATATTAAGACGTCACATAACATAGAAAACGTCATCGTTATTGTTTTTTTTAATATATATATTTTAACTAATTTTGTTGGACCCAATGATCCTCAGTGTTCGTCTAAGCAACGGGTTTGCTAGTTAACCCATCTTCGATTTCATATTAACCCTCACCAATAACCTCTTGACCCTCATTAAACAAAGTATACTTAACTACATTCAGAAACCCTGCAAAGTACCTACTGTAATTAAGCAAACTGTACCTTCACGTGCTCCACCACGTAAAATATTCATATTTTTAAATAAGGTCATCACTTATGCTCCAATAACCAACCTATCATGAGTGACAGGGACGGCTAGTTTCGAAACACATAAAGTAGGTCAGTGCCCAATATTGAACTACCTGTCAAAATGTGTAAAGAATAGTCCTCCTGGCCGATTTCGACCACGGCGGCCAATCTCAACAGACATCAGCCAACTACGCAGGAGATTTTATAGTGCACAAGTGTGAGCGCAATACACAGGTGCACTCACTGTTCCATCACTCTCAAAGTTCGGTGAGACGGCAATCCGACATGACCGGAGAGAGATCAGGCGCAGGACCAACGGCTTATCGAGGCACGGGGGTGTAACACCGCCAACTTCCCGACTCCGAGCTGTTTTTGAGAAATTCATAACAGAAAATCTCAGAAACAATTTCTGGCTCGACCTGGGATTCGAACCCAGGACCTCTCGGATGTAAGGCAGAAACTTTGCCACTACACCAACAAGGCAGTCATGAGGATGTGTAAAGAACACACTCCATAAAAGTGTAAAGAATCTATGGCAGAGTTATGACACCATGATACAGGAACCGACAGTAAACCGCTACAGACCCACATAAATAACGAACGGGGATCATTCACGTGGTTTCATGGTACATTTTTATAGATATTGCAGTAATAAAGGTAGGTATAACATATTTTTTCGTATCTTGACCCGTAATCCTGGGAAATAATCACTATAAAGAAATCTGAGGGACGTAAAGGTAACAGTGTAACGGAAAATTGCGCGTTAATAATACGTAGCGTAGTTTGCTCAGTTTTTTTGAATCAATGTGACATCTACTCGTAATAGGCGTGGAAAAGTATACCTAATTGTTTTATTATAAGAATTTACAATTCATTTACTGAGAAACATAGTTGAACACAAATGTAAATAGCCTTCGCCTAAGATGAGCAAACGTAAAATAATACCTAAACTAGGGGGTACATAGAATTGCCTTAAGTAGTTTCCTTAAGTAATTTAAAATTTCCTTAGTCGGCGCTCAGTCGCGGGCCAGCTGATAAGAATTTAGAAGCGAACCAGTGAGTAGAATGATGTGCGAACGTGCGTTCAACTTTCGTTTGCGGCATTGATGAGCGTACTTAGTACGAACGGATATGAGTATGTAAGTTTTACCTTTTTTTTTGGTTAGGTCAAATAAGGCCTACAGTTGAAGGAAAATGATTTACATATTACTTAAGTTTAATGAACTATTATTTTGTAATGATGGAAAAGATATTCTGAAACTAGTAACTTTGTTACAGGTCATATAACAATTACGGATGGAAGCCGCCGCTTGGAGTGTAGGTATCACTTCAATATGTAGAACTCAACACTATATATAGTTACAGTTTTATTCCATGTTCTTCGTGATAATCATCATGATGATAATCTACAGTTGACCTACCTACCTGACTGCCTACCGTTCGATCCTGCTATACTCACAAGGTAATTACACATAAAAATACATAAAAAACACATAGAAACTATAAAAATAACCATTTCCAATTTCCAGTATTCAGTTTTTCATAAACTTCCATGTAAAACTGATAAACAAAACATCGAACTTGTTACTCACAAACTAATAATAACAAGGCCAACATTTACATTACAACCAAAAGGGAAATATTAACTGACAGAACTCAATGGAATTCTATGATCAAAACTTGGAAACAGCATATTGATTAGCCTCTAGGGTTTCGAACAAACAATAACCAACCGAGTTGTGAATGGAATCATTTTTCTAGTGAATATTGTTATTGCCGGTTCAACGAAAATGTAGGGAGTAGCTTTGAGAATGTTTGCAGCTCAGAATTTGTGTTCATAATGCAGAAGATTTTTTTTTACAGATACGCCCCTCTAGCACAAAGTAGGCTCAAAAACATGCAACGAGATAAATGAATGCTATACAAATTTTTCAATACGCGACCAAATCATTTAATGAACATATAGACACATGAAATATATAATGTATAAAGTTTGCAGCTCAAATTTTTTTTTCCATAACGCAGAAGATTTTTTTTTACAGTTACGTTTGTAGAGGGGCACTAAGAAGTAGGCTCAAAAACAACAAATGCTGATAAATAAATGCTGTACTTTTATTTCAATACGCGACCAAATCATATAATGAAAAGCCATACAGAGTAACTATGTAGACTCATGAAACATGCATACATACATAGTCTTACGGCTCAGTTATCTCATGTACTGAACACTCGGCGGGCACATACTTATCACGCAGTATTAAAAGTTGTTAAGGTAGGAAGTTGCCTTTAAGGTAGATTGGAGACCATTTGATGGAAGTAGGGCTTCCGTATCACAGTCACAGTAATTATGTTATACACAGTAAGGGCGCTAAGACCAAATTTTCGAAATGACTCACCCACACAGTCGCACGTCTCTACATAGCGAGCATAGCATCTCAGCGTTTTTTTTTTAAATGTGGCTTTCGGTCATCGTATCAATAACCATGGTATTGTTGTTGAACACGGAACGGTTGGCATGCACACATGCACAGTAGACGCATAGGTGTTCATTTCAACAAAAAGGCTTAGTTAGGAGACGGCATGCAGATAAATATCTAGGCTGTGCCACAGCTTTCTTAAATAGTATCCTATGTAAAAGTATGTCATCGATCAGTGGTCTCAACATGCCTATTGAAAATATTTGGTTACATTTTTGCTATATTCATTAATACTTGCCGGACAATATAAGGCGTCCATAATCATTGCGACAAGTCTTGTTGTATCCGTGAAACTGTAAACTTTTTATCAATAATTTTGAGCGTTGAATAAACGCTGTATTTTACTATCTTTACATTATCTTTAAGCTTGCAATCGAGACCTCATAGTGATATCGAATAAACAATAAGATTGTGATTCAGAGCTCTGATATTTGCGATGAGCGCCCGGGCAACGTCAAGTGGTTGATCTGACGAAATCAAATTCTTGTGGTGTATGATATAAGAGATGTGTAGTTCAAAGGAACTTCCCTGTTTGAGGTACGTTTGAGGCTCTGATTGAAGTATGTTGTTATAAATATATTTCGTCTGAAGATATTAAACTTAGCCATTATTGGCTTTATTATGTAGAACATTTTTGGTGCTCCAAATCGTCCATTAAAATTTCGAAAATACGTACAGCTTTTGAAACATTTTCTAAAATATAGCATCTTAAATCAGCTTAAAACCACTTGACGTAGAATCGCAGCCATTGTGCTCAATAATGAGCTAGATAGCTCGATATTTGAAGGATCCTTCATTATGGCGGGCAAACAAAGAGCCTTTTATACTCCGAGTGTAGTGGCAACTAATACTCTTGCTACACCGCGTGTGCTACGCTTCGGTATTTTATTTTTCTTTGTGTCATTTTGAAACGTTGTAAAAAAAACAAGCAGTCTACGAATTCGTCTACGAAGGTTCGTAAAGGAAGCCTCAACCCTGTATTTTTTTTAAATTAATATTTTACTTATTAATTTAATGGTGTGCATAAAAAAAAACTTTTCTCTTGCCGCAACTTTTTAAAGATATATTTAATCGACCATGTTAGAGCAACTCAGTCACTTTATTTTGCTAACAACTGTGTACTAAAACAGTGTACTGAAATTTAAACTGTCTCTATTGACAGAAATGGTTTTTCACAACTTCTATTGTGTACAGGATGCCGACCACAATACCACGCCTCAACTGCTAAACAGATTGGGATGAAATTTAAAACACATGTATAATGTTGACGACCATGTATGTGTACCAAATTTCATCCAAATCTGTTCAGTAGTTAAGACGTGAAAGCGTAAAAGACAGAAATTCAATTGTCGTATTTGTGGTCACCACCCTGTATTTTCTGAGAGCCGTATTTTATTTGTGACAGATAAAATTCTAAACAAACACCGGGGACAAAAAGGCTCGCACAATTCATAAATAAATTATCCAAAACTTAAAACAGTCAGTTCCCGCGGGTAACCATTTCAAATTATTCCGGCGTCTCCATAAAAGTTAATCCAATATGATACGGGTCCCTTTTCACCAAAATAATATCTCTAGGGTCGCAGTTTGGACCAAAATAATGATAATACGACATAAGCGAAGTTTTGTGGCCGAGTGGGTCAAATCCGTTACTTTATTACACAAAAAGTATCGTCCAAGTTTCCTACAATAACTTTGGCTTTGCGAGAAAATTGATAAAAATCACTTAGGTTTTACTATTTTTCGTTTAATACTAGGTCTTCGTAAAATTCCGAACTTTAACTATCTACTGATGGCCGTTAAACATCTTTAGAAATTATCTGAAAATGTTTTGTCGCTTCTTCTCAAAACTTGACTTGCCTAGTTTGCTGTGGCCTAATTTATTTATCTCAAAGCATTAGTTTGGACTTAAAGATAAGGACATGACTTTTTCAGCCTGTTATGTATCAACGAATGTTATTGTTGACATTCATAAATTACATGTTTGATATATTTTGTTATATAAGAATCAATAAATACCACGTCATAGTTGAGGTGTGGCCTGTGCCCAGCAATGAGACGTATGTATACGCTGAGTAGATAGCGCGAGCGAGAGAAGATAAACATAAATACTTTTAAAATAATAATACAGTCATCCCATGAGCTAATTGTCACTAAAGTGATAAAAATGATTGCAGGTGTTTACACAAATGAGATCTCCATTCAAAATCTACACGACTTTTCATCGTTCAATTACCTTTTTGAAATGAAGCTAAAGGCTTTGTTTATTTTGTAATGGAGGGTGCTTTCGAGTATAGCGGGTAGATAGCAGCTTTTGTTCCAAACAATCGCTGCTTAAAGCTTCCAAGTGACGATTGTGGAACCTCTACTATGTAAAACATTGCATTAAATTTTGTTTCTCTTACGTAAACTAGCTTACTAGAGTGAGTGAAAGAGATGAATGGTTTTGATAGTACAGGTACTTATTTATTGAGTAGGATCCTCATTATAGGTCCCAGAATAAAGTGGGCTTTATAGGTGATTTACTTTAACGCTCCGATCGGGATATTTTTGCTCAAATCTTCGGATCTGAAGTGTAATAAATATCGGCGTTTGCTTAACTAAACAACGAAATGATTTATTAGATTTTATTATAATTGAAAATTAAAGTTATTTATAGCTATTGGTGAACTGTGACTTTTCACATTTTAACGTTTTTCAACGAACGCTTTAATTTTTCGTGATGAAATAGCAGGTGGATATTTTTATTTAATCAAAATCAATTGTAGAAAAACAAAATTAATTTTCTGTGAAGCCCAAATGTATGATGTTTAAATAAATAAATAAGAAATCTATAAAAATATTCACTTTTGATAAAACTAAGTACCTAGATACCTATTTTTTTTGTAGTCAAGGCTTTTTCATTAATTTAAAAATAGGTATACAGGACCTGGCCATTTTTAACCGACTCTAAAAACGGAGGAGGTTCTTAATTTGACGGTTTTTTCAAATTTATTATGATATCGACATAAAAATCCGGTACATAATTACATTCCAAATGATACAAATGATAGATATCTACTATGTATACCGATGAAATGTAACAATATCGAACGAAAGTAAGAACCAACAAAGTTATTTCCAAGTGTCGTATCGTTATATTTCTTTCCGAGGTAGATAACAATTTAGCAAAACTATTAATTGTTGTATAATATAAAAAAGATACTGATAAAACTACAACACAACTACAAAGACAGTTATGTAATAATAAATGAAATGACAGAGTTTTTGTACTCTTTCATAAGGTATTATAATATTACATCAAATGGTTTTGCTTGTAGCTCAAGCAATTATTGAAGAAGTTATGTAAGATTAAAATTAGTAAGTGTTTAAGTCTCTGACTGCAGAGATAGGAAGAGAGAGAGAGAGTAGAGAGTTTGGAAGTCATTAGAGGAGTTAGTATAATTTGCTTTGTGATTTTTATAATAAAATAAAACATAGTTGATGGAATCAGGCGTTGCTTTGCGGAAATCCATGACTCAAGATAAAAGATAATTATTTTACTAAACCTACTTGAATGTATTTGAGTCCCTACGCTAGCATCGTTTAGTGGAAATTTTTAAAGCAAATAATTATCTTTTTCAGCTTTAAAATAAGTACAACAAACTGCATCTTACATAAAAAAACGATTAATCTTAAGTTACTGAAAAAAGCAGGCCAAACTTGTTGTTAAAGCATTTACCTCATGGTCTCAATTTTTAAAGGCAACTGCCAGTTGGCATGGCAACTAAATAAATTAACCTTTGTACCAAACAAACATCTTATTTAAAAGTAAAGAGACGAGACACATTGAAGTCAACGCGGCAAACACGCAAGGCTCGTTAGGCTCAAAACGAAGTAATCCTTTGACTCTTTGTCTAATTGTATCCAAGGGCATGAGAGCTACAGTGTACAGATAAACAGAAGGCCATATTATGCGGCTGACGTTGCTTCATATTTTCGGTTGACATATCGGAATTAAATTCTTTGACAAATGCCATTGATATTATAAACGCGAAAGTTTATCGTGTAAGTATGTATAGACGTTTGTTACTCTTTACCTCTAAAACTACTCGACCGATTTGGAACACAGATAGATTGTAGCCTGAACTAACACATAGGGTACTTTTTATACTATAAAACTTCACGATTCTTGTGGGATGTGTTGAAGACAACGGGTTCTGTGCGGGTGAAACCGCAGGGCAAAGCTAGTAAAACTATAAAAGCGACACTTTTTTAACTTTCATTTTTCACGCTTTTCTGTCCTTGTCGAAAGGGCATTTTAAGGATATATTTACCTGTGAAAACTGGAAATGTAAGATGTGAATATACTGTTTTACCCTGTAATGTGTGCCAAGGGTGTGATGTTTGCCCAAATTTACTAAAACATGAAATTACTTGGAGAGAAGCAGCGCATTTGTAACAATACGCAAATGTTTTAGATTAAAATAAAGCTACGTGTGATATGAGCGGTGAGATTAGCGGATAAGTTATCCATCAGTGGGACTTACCTTAGAGTGAATGAATGATAAGCAAATTAAAGTTTTATCTAAACAAAAGTTACTGTTACCGTTGTAAAGTACCTTTAGTTTCTTCGGAATCGAAAAAACTTTTTTTTAAACTAAATAAAATAAAATAACTTTTTTTTTACTAAAATTGAAACAAAGGTTGTATAGTACCTATAGTTTTATGGGAATTGAAAATAACGTTTCTTTTAAAATTAGTTTTGCCTCTAATATGTTTAATGTTTGTGTTTATGAAATTTCTCAACGCACATTGTTTACGGAAATAGTTACTCTGCAACGCTGATGGACGGTTGATTACCTGAAATGAAAAAAAATATCAATTTCTATATGTACATAACTGAGAACAATAATATTTATGAAAAAAAAAATGGATAAAACCTTGACCTCATGTTGACCCATAAATAAGATGCCCGGAAATATCTACGACAAAATGTCAGTGGTCTTTTTATTACGTTTAGCCACATGGGATTATTTCTTCTCTTCCGTCAGTCTGGATAAACATAAAAGAGGTGTCAGTTAACTTGTTATCGTTAGAAACAAAATAATTTGAATTGTTAGCGATGTGTTGGAAACTTCCATGGTTGCAAGCAAAACCGAAAATGGAGTAGAGTTCGTACGTGCTATACGTATGAGTCTTACTTAAAAGTGAAAATTGAAATTGAAAATGACATTGAAAATTTTATTGGCACTCAAAAAACATATTAACTAAGTACCAACGTAAGTCACGGCAGCAGGAATCAATCAATTAAACAGTTTTTTTTTAAATCTAGTTACAACTAAAACTTAAAATATAAAAACCGTTATAAAACATGTCCTAAAACACTAAAGTTATATACTATAGTTACAAGTAACAAGCGTTACGCTGTAATATAAAATATTTTTACACGAAGTAACATTATAAACAATTACAACAAATTATTTACTACCACAAACTTGTGAACCAAACAGACGTAAACCAAACGTATTGGTTACTAGATAACGAAATAAACATCCTTGGATTCGCGGAAAAAATAAAAACTTAGTAATTCTCTTTAGTTGTTTGAATCCGTTTATCAGATAAGAGAGTTCTGTCTTGTTTTTTGCCCTCGCAGTCTCAGATATTTCTTTAGCTAAACTTTTATCAAGGATGTTGTTACCGAGTTAGTAGTTCAGACATTATTCAAACCTTCTGAACTGTGTAGGCGAATAAGTAACAGACTTTGATCTCGTTTAAGGTAGCGTTATGGTCTAATGGATTTTTTTTGTTGTCTACTTATTGATTTATTCTTTTTCATATCCCATGTTTCCAATATGAGTATATTTAAAGTCAAACTATAATTCCTACTTCTGATTTTATAGTTTTATAGCACCTCTCACTTTTCGTTTCAATTATGTATTTCCTTCGTTCAAACGAAGTTGTACGAATTTCTGACAATATTTGTTACCACGCCTCCATATTAGTAATAAGAAGCCTAATCTTAGATATGACTGGTAGTTAATTCCCTACGGCGATAACTCCATCTTTTGTACATAGTTTTGTTGTGCAATAAAGCTTAAATAAATCTCTATGTGACACATTCGCCATTATAAAAGATATCCCGCCGCTCCCCGCTGGCATTAAGGCCCCGGCCCTAATGAGACGAATTACGAAAATACACGACATAACACGCAAATCACGTCGTCAGATCCTTTTTGCTTTTAGCGAGACATGACGAGCTTATTTTGAAGAAAAAATGTTTTTTAGGGTTCCACATTCCAAAAGTTAACTTTTTAAATATTTTGTCTGTCAGATTGTCAAAACGTATGGCGATGTGAAATAAGGTCATTTCAAAGACCAGTCCTTACACTTAAAATAAAATTGAAACGCCAAGGTTCATTCAAATTGATCGAGAAGTAAAACATTGGAAATAAACGTCTTTATGTAAAAAAAGTATGTACACACGGCTACACATCAAGCAACTCAGTTTCGTTGCAAAATCGCCCTTATTACGTAAGATAGATAGATAGATAGATTAACACTTTATTGTACAACACAAAACAAAAATTAACAAAGTCAAATCAAGACAATTATAATTGTAGGATACCGCAGTGATTAACTTGACGTGTGGCCGTGCTTACAAGTTAAACAACTACAATTTTTCCAATGTTAATTACACCTCTTGAAAAAATACTACAGAACCTCTAAAGTACACGTGTTTCGCACATTTATTCGTTTTTCAGAAGTAGCTTTGGAATGACTCACTGGAATTTCTCCATTCTACAACAGTATTATTAATCTTGACTTTTTAAACTCATTCGTAGTTTTTTCGTTTTGTTACTCGTTCACTTTTTTTTTCCAATTGGGATGATGACACCTATCTTAAATATTGTCAAGAACATGGTGTTTAAAAAACATAGCCCCTATGAATAATACTTTCCTACAATATATACATATACCTTAATACAATCAAGATATTTCAAAAAAGCTGTAGAAACCAATTTTTAAACACACAAAACGCAATAAATATTCGGTCAATTGACTCCGATTTCTGACACATGACCGTGAAGTCACAATCATTTTATTACCATACGAAATCTATGGAGACAGACCAATTTGACAGATAATAAAAAGTATGTCAACGATTGGTGGTGTCGTCTAGCCAATTAAATGTGAAGTTTGAGACAGGTTACCATGGCAACTATTAAAATAAAAGGGATATTGCGGAAAATGACACGTGCGGAAGTAGCGAGCTCGTTTTAGTTTAATTGGGATAATGACACCTATCTTAAATATTGTCAAGAACATGGTGTTTAAAAACATAGCCCCTATGAGGTTAATACAACTAATATATTTCAAAAAAGCTGTAGAAAAAAATTTTTAAACACACAAAACGCAATAAATATTCGGTCAATTGACTCCGATTTCTGACACATGACCGTGGAGTCACAATCATTTTATTACCATACGAAATCTATGGAGACAGACCAATTTGACAGATAATAAAAAGTATGTCAACGATTGGTGGTGTCGTCTAGCCAATTAAATGTGAAGTTTGAGACAGGTTACCATGGCAACTATTAAAATAAAAGGGATATTGCGGAAAATGACACGTGCGGAAGTAGCGAGCTCGTTTTAGTTGAATTGGGATAATGACACCTATCTTAAATATTGTCAAGAACATGGTGTTTAAAAACATAGCCCCTATGAAGTTAATACAACTAATATATTTCAAAAAAGCTGTAGAAAAAAATTTTTAAACACACAAAACGCAATAAATATTCGGACAATTGACTCCGATTTCTGACACATGACCGTGGAGTCACAATAATTTTATTACCATACGAAATCTATGGAGACAGACCAATTTGACAGATAATAAAAAGTATGTCAACGATTGGTGGTGTCGTCTAGCCAATTAAATGTGAAGTTTGAGACAGGTTACCATGGCAACTATTAAAATAAAAGGAATATTGCGGAAAATGACACGTGCGGAAGTAGCGAGCTCGTTTTAGTTGAATTGGGATAATGACACCTATCTTAAATATTGTCAAGAACATGGTGTTTAAAAACATAGCCCCTATGAAGTTAATACAACTAATATATTTCAAAAAAGCTGTAGAAAAAAATTTTTAAACACACAAAACGCAATAAATATTCGGTCAATTGACTCCGATTTCTGACACATGACCGTGGAGTCACAATCATTTTATTACCATACGAAATCTATGGAGACAGACCAATTTGACAGATAATAAAAAGTATGTCAAAGATTGATGGTGTCGTCTAGCCAATTAAATGTGAAGTTTGAGACAGGTTACCATGGCAACTATTAAAATAAAAGGAATATTGCGGAAAATGACACGTGCGGAAGTAGCGAGCTCGTTTTCGTTGAATTACGTAATGAGTCAAGAGCCATATTTCTATCATAGCTAAGCCGTTTTTTGCCGAAAACATTGTCCTTAAAAGGATAAATCGAAAAACGGTGGGCGCCATATTATAAGAATTTCTTAAATACATACATATTAAGTAATCTATTGCGTAAAAATATTGTCAATGAACAGAACGATGAACCACCAATCTGTCAAAATTTCATATTGCTCTTAAGAAAATATGAAATAAGTCTTGTAACTAGAAGCTATTACTACTCACAAAAAAGTCAATGGAAGGCAACCAAGGAATCATAAATCTTAATAATCGGTATATTGAGCAGTAACTAATTAAGTAATCACGTTTCCATTCGTAAAATACGAGTTTCGATTCGTCACCAAAACAAACAGTGCTATGACTTTCAATTCTTAATGGAAATATTATTTTTTTACTTATACTTTCTAGCACCGATAGGGATAGATGATCAATGCGAGTTATCATTTTATGTTTCCAATTATTATTTTACACTTTATCTGTAATTATGACTTTTACCTAATTATAAATAAATAAATAAATATTTCACAACAATCACACCAATTCTCTAGTCCCAAATTAAGCTACGAGGCTTGTGCTATGGGTACTAGACAACGGATAAACATACTTAAATACTTTTTTTGTAAATAAATACATATTATACATAGAAAACACCCAGACCAGTACAAACACACATATTCATGCACACATATGCTTGTACTGTGCGGGGATCGAACCCGCAACCCTTGGTTTTTTAGTCCGACATGTAGACCACTGCACCAAACGGTCGTCAAATATAAATACACTTACAACAGCATCACATACATACTGACTCCGTGGTAAGTAGCTTATGCACTTGTATTAGGTACAGATATCAGAATCAACAGTGGTATAAAAAAAACACCTTAAATAAATACAAACATTAACACTTAGACCAGCACTAACAGACATGTTCATGCACACAAATCTTTGTACAGTGCGGGGATCCAAACCGCGACTTCTTGGTTTAGAGTCAACTTCTTGACATTACACGGAAGTGGTCGTTAATGCAGAAAAATAATTGGTGGCAGTTATTTTTTTTTAAAAGTAGAAATCAATTAAAAAATGAAAATATCTAGATGCTATAAAAAAGTTAATATGTAGGATAAATGAAACAGAAGTGCTTAGGTTCGGTTATTACACGTTTATTAATTAATATTTATAGGAACTAAAAAGCTGAGTTTAAATATTAACAAAATATTTAATTATAGCAATCATTATATAATCAATAATTTATTCAATTTAAACACAATTTTGGCATAATAAGTACATAGTAACAGTTTACCTGAAGAGCTCTGTCCGCGACGACCGTCAAACAACAACTGACTGCCCAAGCGCAGCGCAGGCGCTTTTATTGTGCGACACAAACAAGTAGTGAGTCGGGTGGGGCGACAAGTGGGGTGAAATCACGTGTTATTTACTTGTTTGCTATTTTGTTTAAACATGAAAACTTGTTATTTTTATATTTAGACAGGCTTATTAATTAAAATTAGAATTTTTCTCCCACACGGCCATACTGACGAGCAGCCGTCACAGACAGGCTCGCGAATTAAACTTAGAAATAGATAATATCAACAAGATTAATCAGGATTTAACTATACATTTTGACTTAGTAGCTAACAGAAAGAGAATCCCTACTATGCTATGCCATTAGTTCATATAATGGCTTGATAAATTTTATAATAATTATAACACAGAAGTATTGCCTCGGTAAATGATGACCAACATAAGTGGTACGGCATTACATAAATTCTATGTTTAACTGTGGTATAGTTACGTGGACTTGGAAAAACGTCAAATTATATGACACAGCCCTTAAGTATTGCCTCGGTAAAAAAACCACTTTGTGGCGCGGCATTGCGATGTGGCCTCGGTAAAACAGTGCCTCAAAGGCGCGGCCAATACAACACATTTATTATTCTACATATTCCCAAATATCTGGCCAGGACTCGGGAGTATACAGAACAATAAGTGTCAAAAATGCACATAATTTATACGATCGAAATTGACAGTTGTATATTATTTTATTAAACAACTAATTTTCGTCTAGCGATTCGTATAGTTCGCAACCCATTTCGGGTGACACGCGTCTCAAATTGTCATGCGAGACATATAATTCGTTACCAGTATCATGAACCCTGACGGTATATCTCTCATTATCGTGAACTTCAGTGATGACACATGGACCTCTAAACTTACTGTCAAGTTTATTAATAGATCTTGGATTGTTTTTTACTAGGACAGAATCTCCGACCTTAAATGGAACTATTTTAGCTTTGCTTCTGTCAAATTGTTTCTTTTGTTCTATTGCACGTTTATCAATTTTTTGTTTGGCAATAGCTCTGCTAGCATCTAAATCAAATCGTTCAACATCATTGACAAGAGTAGCAATAGCAGGAGGTGATCGATTGCAACCGATAAGTAGCTGAAAAGGAGTGTGGCCGGTGGTCTTATTAAATGTGCAATTGATTGCCAATTGAACCTCTCCAACCGCATCCTTCCAGCCTCTACCAGAGGTGTTCTCAGTAACTGTGAAGCAGTTAGTCAAAACTTTCATAAGTCTTTCAACTTGACCGTTCGCACGACTGACACCACTTGCTATGAAATGAAGCTCTATAGACCATTTAGCACAAAAGTTCCGCAATTCCTGGCCAGTGTATGATGCCGCCTGATCACAAATTATTCTTTTAGGGGTGCCAAAAGTATAAATAAGATCTTTTAAGCAATTTACTGTAGCCGCTGCTGTAAGATTAGCGACAGGTTTTAAGAGACAATATTTTGAAAATGCATCAATAAATACTACCGCATACTGTTTTTTGAGGTTGCTACCGCTAAGTTTGCCTGTTGTATCCATATGTACTGTATGGAAAGGCACTGGGGCTTTGTCAATGGGATGCAGAGATATTTGTCGTGAACCTGATTGGCTTTTGTTTATTTTGCATACTAGGCAATTCTCAACAAACTTTCGAACATTTTTTGTTATATTTGGGAACCAAAACTGCTCTCTGATTTTCTCTAAAGTTTTTTCCCAACCTAAGTGTTTAAGAGAGTCGTGGTACGTTTGGATGATACACCATCTGTAACTTTTAGGGACAAATAAGGCTTTCTTCGTCTTATTATCTTTAGTGGAATAAATTCGGTACAGCAAGCCATTTTGAATTTCATAACTAGAAGCTATACTTTTGTCAATAGTACCGTCCTGAATCGATTTTACTATAGATTTAGTTTCGGAATCGTTCTCCTGCTCAACCTCCAGCCAATCGCGATAATTTGTAACATTATTTATATCTAGAGTTATAGGGTTTCTACTCAGAAAATCTACGTGAGGGATACGCTCACCTCTCCGGTATTCAATTTCAAAGTTAAACAATTGTAGGAATGCCCACCAGCGATGGACACGAGGTAGAAGTTCCTTTTTATTACGGGACGCTTTAAGAGAATTGCAGTCTGTCACGAGCTTGAAACTTCTGCCGAATAAGTAATGTCTAAAATGTTTTATAGCTTTAACAACTGCCAAAGTTTCAAGCTCGTACGAATGGTATCTGCTCTCTGTATCAGAGGTGCGCGCACTAAAGTATTCTACTACTCTAAATTGGTTATCATGTTTCTGAAAGAGTACTGCGCCAAATCCCGTGGAACTCGCATCCGTATGGAGCTCTATTGGTTTCGAAGGATCAAACAATGCTAATGTTGGTTCCGAGGAAAGGTATTGAATTATTTTTTGCCTGGCATTATCATGCTCTGAAGTCCAGTTCCACTTAGACTCTGCTTTAGTTAAGTTGTACAATGGGCTCATAATAAGAGAGAAATTAGGGATGAATTTCCTAAAATAACCCGCTAGTCCACAAAACTGTCGCACTTGTTTAACCGTCGTTGGTACGGGGGAATTGATTAGGGCCTGTACTTTCCCTTGACTTGGCTTTACTGAACTATTCGAGATAACACGACCCAAGTATTCAATTTCTGTTTTGAGAAACATGCATTTTTTAAGATTCAGAGAGAAACCAGCTTCCTTCAGACTCATAAATACTTTATTTAAGTTCTCAAGGCCTTCCTCTATGGTATTAGAAAATATTATGACATCATCTACGTATATAAGGACAAACAAGTCAACATATGGTTTTAGAGCTGCATTGATGGCTCTTTGAAAGACCGACGGAGCATTACACAACCCAAACGGCATACGCAAAAATTCATATTGCCCGTCTGGTGTGACGAAAGCTGTTTTCTCAATGGAATCCTTAGCAATGGGGATTTGATAGAACCCGGCGGCCATATCTAATACACTAAAGTATTTTGCATTTACAAGTTTACCTATATGATCGTCGATCAACGGAAGGGGGAAGTGATCTCTGACAGTGTTGCTATTAAGTTCCCTATAGTCTACACAGAGTCGATCACTTCCATCCTTTTTGCGAACTAATAGCATTGGACTCGAAAAAGGTGAATTACTATCTTGTATTATTTCATTATCCTTCAGATCTTGAATAATATTTCTGACACTCTCACGTTCAATGGGAGCTAAGCGGTATGGACGCCTTTGAACAGTCTTATCGGGGTTCTTTAGCCGAATTGATAACTCTCCAGTATTTACTTTAGTGACAGAATTTCCAGAGGTAAAGAGGTCTTTGTTTGAGTTTAATAAATTTAATAACTTGTCTTTTGCCTCAGAGTCTACGTCAGTATCAATGTGGCTTGAAAAGTTAATTTTCTCAACAAAATTTATACTGTAACTAGTTCTAGAAATCTTTGTACTAGTTTTGGACAATACAACTTGTATATCAGGAATATCAAAAAGATTTTCGCCTAGTAAGATGTCGTACTGGATGTAGTGATCTGGCACTAGTATAAATTCGAGTTCTAGATTCAGACCATCAATACAAATTAATGTTGTTTTACGACAAGTCGAGCAAAATGAGTTCTCCCCAACTCCCCGCAAAATAGTACTTTTATAAGACATCTGGCCACTAATGGAATTTCCTATGCTTTCTCGCATTAAGGAACACTCGGCGCCACTATCAATCAGACACACAAAGTCGCGACCACCGATTTTAGCTATCATTGAACGACTATTGCCTACTATTAAGGAGTTCACCTTTTTAGTTGGAGTAGGTTTATTTACATTTCGTTTAAAACAGTTTTCGAATTTATGTCCGGGTTTATGACAGAAACTGCAAACAGGTAGCGGTCGAGATTGTAACTCTCTTTTCTGAGGAGGAGCGTTTTGAGGTTGAGCAGTGACAGAACTACTGGGTACGGGGATAGTATGGTTATTATTCATATTCGTTCTACAGTCCCTTTGCAAATGTCCTAGTTTAAAACATTTTTGGCAGCGCCTTAGCTTATAATCAGAATTATTAAGCTTGGTTTTCTTTGACGGAATATTATGATCGCGTTCAGCATCAGGCACCGAATGTTTTCGTTTATAAGAATTTAGGCTTTGTATTAATTGAGGCAAGGTCTTAGGTGTCAGTCGCAGCAAATCAGATCGAATACGAAAGTCAGACATACCTGATATCACGGCCTCTACCAGATGCATTTCGGTCACCTCGATGCCAACAGCTTTTTTCGCCAACTCCCATTTGCGAGTGGCGTACTCTGCCAGGTTGCTCGCCTTGTCACTCGTATACTCCATAAAGGCGGTCAGGTCATCGTAGTATCTGGTTTCATCTGCGAATGTTTGAATAAGACTATTTTTCAGGTCTGCCCAATTAGTTATTACAGCATAATTACGACGCGCCCAATCAGCGGCTCGTCCTTTAAGGTTTTTTCTTGATAAGTTTAATGTTTCGCGTTCATTTAATTGGTATTCAGATTGTAACTCTTCTACTTGGCGGCACCAGACTTTTATAGTGTCGGTACGGTCATCGGGATCAAATGTTGGTAGGTAGATGTGATTTAAATTTCTTGGTTTTGGTATAGTTTGCAAAGTTTGAGAGGTTAGGGTATTCGTAGTTTGAAGAATGGTAGATACCATTTCTTTCATCATGCTCTTCATAAATTCAAAAGGAACGAAATTACCTCCATCCATACTTAGTCCAGTAAAGTTGGACGTAGAGGGCCCATCCTGGTTTGTACTTGTACCGGGAGGGTTGCTTGCGTGGACTCGTGGCTGCTGGTGCGTCGACTGTAAGCCGATCACTGGGGAAGCAGGCTGGTCGCACTGGAGCCCAGGGTCAGGTGGTTCGGAGACTTCATTAGCCCGACCAGGTTGGTGCTCAGGAGCACGCGGCATAGTGTTGTGTCTGAAACTCAAAACAAGTTTGTTAAGTAAGCAAAATTTTGTTCCGATCCCACTTCTGATGTAGGATAAATGAAACAGAAGTGCTTAGGTTCGGTTATTACACGTTTATTAATTAATATTTATAGGAACTAAAAAGCTGAGTTTAAATATTAACAAAATATTTAATTATAGCAATCATTATATAATCAATAATTTATTCAATTTAAACACAATTTTGGCATAATAAGTACATAGTAACAGTTTACCTGAAGAGCTCTGTCCGCGACGACCGTCAAACAACAACTGACTGCCCAAGCGCAGCGCAGGCGCTTTTATTGTGCGACACAAACAAGTAGTGAGTCGGGTGGGGCGACAAGTGGGGTGAAATCACGTGTTATTTACTTGTTTGCTATTTTGTTTAAACATGAAAACTTGTTATTTTTATATTTAGACAGGCTTATTAATTAAAATTAGAATTTTTCTCCCACAAATATACCAAACTAAATAGATTTATTAAATTAACATGAAATTGTCGCCTGATTGGCTCTCATTAGGTTTTTAGGCAAGCGTAATTACTCGTAAGACTTGCAAAGGGTGAGCTCAGTGATTAACCCTTTTAAATTGAGTGTATGTAATTAGGTAGAAAAGGCTTAATACATGAATTCCATATACAGTGCTTTTGTTCTGAAACATAAAAGCCCTGAAAGCTAATACTGAATGAAGCGATTGTATTACTGTTTTTTTTTTTTCAAATAGCTTATTTTATTAAAAAAGTATGACAAAATGCGTCATAAGATACTAACTGACCTGACAAACGTGGTTTCGCCATATAAATTAATGTGCACAACCCTCATGACTAAGGGATATGACAAAGAGGTGGCCGATTCTCAGACCTACTCAATATGCTCACAGAATTCCATAAGAATCAGTTCAAGCCGTTTCGGAGGAGCACGGGAACGAACATTGTGACACGATAATTTTATACAGACAGAGATAATCTTTTAAGATAATTATTAGCCTTAATGATTTTTATATATAAAAAGCGATTTTTATATATAAAAAATTAAGAGATTTAAGATGCTTTGGTCTCCAAATTTTGAACTTGCTACGAAATTGCAAGTTTATTTATTTATTTATTCGGCGCACCAAAAAGTTACATTTCATCAAATAAAAGACTTACATGCAATAAAATAGTGTAGCTAATTGCACTTTTAATTAAAGGGGAACACAAAATGCTAGATAATTAGGCGTTATAAAATAAACAATTTTGACAGAAATTAACTTTAACAAAACGATTAAAGACTAAAAAAGGATTATAAAAAAAGCTATTTGCTATTTTTAGTATGCAATAATTTGTAAAATCTTATATTCAAAGCAGTAAGGTGATGTGATTGAGATAACCTACTCATATCATTTTACATATTTTTTAGGTAAAAAAACTTTCAGAACGAAAGTATTCCGTAAAGACTTTTCCTATTACCTCGAATTTACATTTCCATCTCTATTTTCCCAGTCAAACTCGGGAAACTGAGGCGGCTGAGATGGCAAAGGGATCTCGTGTAATATAATGTAATTTATACAAACATAAAGTGACGACCGGAACGAAAGTCGCGTCAGCAAAGGTATTCAACCTTAATCTTGAGTTGAAATATTTGAGGAGCTAATTTTTCGGGATGACGTATTTTCATGTGTCGCTTTCGTGAATTTGAGTCTTTGATTAAATAAAAACAGGCAGATACGATTGTATCATTTATTGTATCAAATGAAGAATGGATTAGAATTAAATTGGTATGTAATTTAGTTTGTTATCTGTAGACTATTTCGACGTAGGAGTCATCTGAGACCGCTAGGTTAAGTTATATCAGACAATCGTCGTTTTAGGTTGTGTTTATTCTTAAAAATAAGAAAAAAGTTAATACAAATGCCAAAAATAAAAATAAAAACCCTTTTTAAAAAGGCTTCTTTATACTTCTACCGATATCATCGTTTTTGCTAAGTTAGTTTATTTTTTTCTGATTTTCTACATACCAAAAAGACATCTTAATAATGTCAAAAGGAGCTCCCAAACATAAGTGAACATGCTCTCTTTAGTCAAGTTAGAAAATAATTAAATTGGATCAACAAACAGTATCTAAACAGCAGCCCTCCTACGTGATTTCTACTCCCATCTAAAGACAGAAATACAAACAAGAACAAACAAACTGGAAATGTAAAGGAAAAGTACAGGCAGCACATCATGCTACCAAGTTTTGTTGCAAAAACGCCCCTATCACAAGTGATTAAGATACCGCAGTGTACCACTATGACGTGCAGTCATGTACGGCATCTACAACATCTTTTGGCAGAGCTAACTTGGGATGAAAGCAGGACTCAGAATCTGTTAGGGGAACGTGATTCGTCTGACATGAACTTACGTGCTTGTTTAATCTCCAAGTGTTTTTACGGAGCTACTAGAAAGGACGTTGTCGGCAGGAGATATTACTTCCGCCAGCATCGAATAGTCATTGCATGTACAAAGTCAAAACTTTAACTGTATGCTTAAGTAAGACTGGTTTGAATATTTCAGTCTGATAGCTATTTATTTGTCCACTAGCTTTTACTCGCGACTTCGTTACCATTAGATAGTTTTTTTGGAATGCGTTCTTTTCACGTAATACCAATTTTATCCCAATATAATTCAAATCTTTGGTAATTTAGAAGTGAAAGCGATCAGATTTCCCCGTAAAGTATTTTTTCCCATGGGAATTTGTTGTTTTCCGCGGTCAAAAGTAACTCATGTCCTTTCTTAAGTCTCAAACTATCTCTTTACTAAATTTCATTTAAATCTGTTCAGTAGTTTAGACGTAAAAGCGATCGGCCCATTTGAATTTTTCCATTGGAATGCGTCATTTTCCCGCGGTAAATAGTAGCCTATGTCTCTTCTCGGATATGAAAACATCTCCATACCAAATTTTATGCGTATTGGTTTAGTAGTTTAGGCGTGATTGAGTAACAGACAGATTTCAGAGTTACTTCCGCTTTATAATATCAGTATAGATTGTAAAATCAGTCCATAGTCTGTTTTCAAAAATGTCATCAGTGCATGTCGTGGCAGCCTGTAAGTAAGGCAACTGCATCAAATAAAACATGATGATCTTTTATCCTTTTTGTAACATAGCTTTTAGGTATCAATTATTATTTCGTCACTTTATTCGAAGATATAGATGATAATATTATATGTATTTTAATATACATATATCAGTCTAATAGGTAGTCCATTTATTGTTTACGCAATTATTCGCACACTTTAAGAGTTTACAGTAAAACGACCATAAACTAAAAGAAAAAATACAAGGAAATTCGAAACATTAACTGGTATCACCAATGTCTACTACGGGCGGTCGTGCTAGTTTGACCTCATTCTTTTATTGTGCGCGCAACGGATCGTACACGTTCCTGCTTAGCTAAAATGCCGAAACGCAGTGCAGAAGAAGAGATAGCTTACTATTCTAAAAAGTTAAAAAAGCTTAAAAGGAAAGAAAAGAAACGTCGTAAACGCGTTATTGTGTATTCAGATTCATCGGAAGGCGAAGAAAACTATGGTAAGCGAACCGTGTTTTAACATATCTTATCTACCCACTAATTTCCAACATTTTTTAAAAAGTGTTACATTTGAAATAAAAATGCATCCTATGACTATAATAAGCTTTAGAGTTGACCGTGAGTTAACCGAAAAGTGAATTAAACCCGAGAGTTAACCGTGAGTTAACCGATGGGTACTATCTAACGGGCTTAAGCGTATTGGTTAAAACAAACTTTATTATTCAGGGCCTTTATCATTATCAATAGTAATAGATAATTGAAAATAATAATAGTTTCATATTTTTCCTTGAATTTAATGCCACACGCATTTCTTGAATAGAAAATGTTTGGTTTTAGATGTCGCTATCAACGAGAATACCGCATACGACAGTAATGAAAATATGCAGCCCAGTAATGTGCCGGATGCATTGGACTTAGACCAAGTTTTGAACAGTAATGAGTCGAATAATGTCCAGCCTAACCAGGAGGGAAATCCTGAGGCTTCTGTACCCGATAACAATTTGCCGTCGTTGGACCCGGAGATAGTCATAGCCCTGGGAGAACTCATTCCAGAAGAGGTAACTTACGGAGAGGATATACATCCAGGTCTGGCACAAAGATGGGCACCCATTCTCCGTAAGGGGCTGACGGACAAAGAACAGAGAGATAAGCTGTTTAAGGAGTATGCCACACCAAGCAATTGTAAGCTGTTCAGAGCACCTATTTTAAATCCGGAAATCGCCGCTGCAGTTTCCGAGTTTGCTCGAGCTCGAGACAAGAAGATTGAGACCTCGCAGCAGCAGCTGGGGGTAGGCCTTACGGCCATAAACAGAGCTATGACTGTTCTCCTTTCAAGTGATAATAAGGTACAGGCCGTTCGATATTTATCAGACGCATGTAGGGTATTATCAGACTTACACGCTTCTGAGACCCAGACACGAACAAAGTCTTTAACACAAGGCTTAGATAAGTCTTTTCTAAATCTTATTCAAGATACTGAACGCGACGAGATGCTTTTTGGCAATGGCTTGCCGGAAAAAATTAAAGCTTCAAAAGCTATTGAAAAGCAGGGCTCCCAAATCAGAAAACCGGATAATAAAGTCACCACAGGACCGGCAGCTTCCCGTACAACTAGGCCGCAGGGAAACTGGAGAGGCCCCTCTCGCTCGACGACGAACAGGGGAGGGGCGCGCGGGGGCTTCAGGAAGACTCCATACGCAAATCAGAAGCACGTCTCGACAATGCAACAGAACAACTTCCATCCATCGAGAGTTTGGAACAAGCCTCCTCGTTCAGGCCCACGGACATAGAGGTACACGCAGGCCGATTAAAATACTTCTATAACTGTTGGTGTAACATTACTGATAACAGACTTGTACTAAATTGGATTCGAGATGGTTTTTCAATACCATTTTGTAAAAAAGTCAACTGGGTTGCTGATAAGCACCGTGAATGGCATCACAGGGAAAAAGTTAAGATGTCCGAGGCTATTCAGAAATTGCTTGATCTAGGAGCAATTTCTAAGTGCAAACCATCCCGAAACCAATATTTATCTGACATATTTTTAGCACCGAAACCTAACGGCGATAGTAGATTTATTTTAAATTTAAAGTCATTAAATAAACATATAGAAGTGTCGCATTTTAAAATGGAAGATTTTAGAACGGTTGCCCTGTTAATTTCACAAGGTTGTTTCATGGCCACGATTGATTTGAAGGAGTCATATCTTTTAGTACCAATTAATCCCAAACACAAAAAATATTTGAGATTTCAGTTTGAAAATGAAAATTTTGAAACAATAACTTACGAATTTAACGCGATGCCCTACGGTCTCTCTGCCGCGCCGAGAACCTTCACTAAAATAATGAAGGTTGTCGTAGGTTATCTGAGAAATCGTGGGTTTAAATCTGTTATCTATTTAGACGATATTTTGTGTTTAGGTTCGACTTATTCAGAGTGCCAGAATAATGTAACCGCGACTCAAAATCTTTTGCAATGTTTAGGGTTTGTCATTAACTATGACAAAAGTCAGCTTAATCCTGTAACTAAGTGCAAATATTTAGGTTTTATGTTTGACTCAGTAGATATGACTATTAGCTTGCCTATTGGGAAACAAGAATACATTTTTACTCTAGTCCAAAAATTCATATCCCTTCCTAGAGGCACCATAAAAGAGTTTGCTCATTTAATCGGCGTTTTGATAGCAGCCTGTCCAGCTGTAAGCTATAGCTGGATGTATACGAAAATGCTGGAAAGAGAAAAATATTTGGCCTTAATCAAATGTCATAATAACTACAGTGCTAAATTCACGCCCTCTGCAAAAATAGTGTCAGACCTTCTTTGGTGGAAAAATAACATTTACAATAGCAGTAATCAATTGGAAAAGCCTACATTTGCACTGGAACTTTTTTCTGATGCCTCTAGACACGGTTGGGGGGCGTTTTGTAACAATTCACGAACAGGAGGTAAATGGAAGGTAGATGAGCTTAATTTCCACATAAATTATTTAGAGATCAAAGCAGCATTCCTCGCATTAAAAACATATGCCAGGGATATGCACGATTGTGCCATATTATTACGCTGCGATAACGTCACCGCTATTAGCTACATAAATAGAATGGGTGGAATTAAATTCCTCCATTTAAATGAAATTACGAAAGATATATGGCAGTGGTGCGAGAAGCGAAACATTTGGCTTTACGCGTCTTATATCAATACAAAAGACAATTTAGAAGCAGATCAGGAATCACGTAACAAAAATATTGACACTGAATTGGAAATGTCTAGCGAAATGTTCCAGAAAGTTATTAACATTTTTGGCAATCCAAATATCGATCTTTTCGCTTCTCGCGCCAACGCCAAATGTCAAAAATACGTGTCTTGGAAACAAGACCCGGATTCTTTCACGGTTGACGCCTTTACCCTTAATTGGAGACCATATTTCTTTTATGCCTTCCCCCCATTCACTTTGATACCCAAATGCCTGCAGAAAATTAGGGCAGAGAAAGCAGAAGGTATTTTAGTCTTTCCCAACTGGCCTTCTCAGCCATGGTTCCCCTTCTTAAGGGAATTGTGCGTCTCCGAAATTCTGTATTTCGAAGCAAATGAACACCTTGTAAATTTCTTTTACAGGAGAAGGCAACAATTCAAACTTACCCTGGGTGTCGCGAAGCTCTCCGGGAATCTTTCCTAAGAAAAGGAACCCCGGAAGTAGCGTTAGAAATTATGTTAGCCTCTTTAGCTCAAAATACTGCCCAACAATACAGTTGCACATACAAATTATGGTGGTCATACTGTAATAATTTAAACTTAAATCCTTACAACGCATGTTCGGAACCAGAGGTTTTATCTTTTCTTACAAACCTTTACAACCAAGGTGCGGCATACGGGACGCTAAATAGCCACAGATCTGCTTTGAGCTTATTACTAAATCGTGATTTTGGCAATAATAAATTGATTACGAGATTTTTCAAGGGAGTATACAAACTTAGGCCTTCAGTACCTAAATATATAGGCACATGGGATCCTCAAATTGTACTTAATCACATAGCACAATGGAAACCCCATAGCGAAATATCTATTGAAAAATTAACGAAAAAAGTCACCATCCTTCTGGCATTATGTACAGCCCACAGGGCTCAGACACTATCGTTGATTAAAATTAACAACATTAAAATTAGTCACAGCGACGTCAAAATAATTATTTCAGACATGATTAAAACTTCGGGTGCCGGGAGAACACAACCTCTGCTGACCCTTCCATTTTTTCTAGAAAATCCGGATATTTGTCCCGCAACGGTTATCAAGGATTATTTGTCAAGAACGGAACAATTAAGAACCGATAACGTAGGCAATCTTTTGTTGACTTTCAGACCGCCTCATAAACCAGCGTCGAGTCAGACGATTTCGCGGTGGGTAAAACAAGTTTTGGCCGAGAGTGGAGTGGATGTGACAACGTTTAACGCACACAGTACGCGACACGCTGCCACATCCGCGGCCAAGAACGCGGGCGTCTCACTAGACGTGATACGGAACACGGCGGGTTGGACTTCCACATCTAGTACATTTGCCAGGTTTTACGATCGACCTATAGTAGATCACGGTATTTTTGCCAGATCAGTTTGTTATCGAAATCAGTAATTGTTCCGTTCTAGTATTATTAATTGTTATATTGTGATTTAAGGGTTATTCGATAATTTATGTTTATTTATTATAGGTAACAATAAAACATTGATCATGTTAATAATATTTGTTTAATTTGTATAACACAATATATTAGACGATGCGGCAAAACGTATCTCTTAACATCTACCTATTAGACTGATATATGTATATTAAAATACATATAATATTATCATCTATATCTTCGAATAAAGTGACGAAATAATAATACATGATCAAACGAACTTCCTAGTGAAGTTCGATCAGTATTATATGAGTCACTTTATTCGAAGATATAGGGTAGGTCCCGCCCACCCTAGCCCAATATTCTAATAGTTTTGCCGACTATTACTTGAACTCTGAATAATGAGGTCAAACTAGCACGACCGCCCGTAGTAGACATTGGTGATACCAGTTAATGTTTCGAATTTCCTTGTATTTTTTCTTTTAGTTTATGGTCGTTTTACTGTAAACTCTTAAAGTGTGCGAATAATTGCGTAAATAATAAATGGACTACCTATTAGACTGATATATGTATATTAAAATACATATAATATTATCATCTATATCTTCGAATAAAGTGACTCATATAATACTGATCGAACTTCACTAGGAAGTTCGTTTGATCATGTATTATTTGATAACTAGAGAACTTTTAATGAAACCTTAAATTTTTTTTTTTAAGTGATGTCTTTTCGAAACCTTAAGGGCTGATATTTCAGTAGACATATTATATAAACAGTTATCGGACTATTACAAACAAACCGGCATAGTTTAAAAGTTTTGATTTTCTACTTGGGCAGGCATGACTTGTCTAATCAACAGTCTTGAAATTTTATTAGGCTGTTAGCGCTTAGAGTTAACTATTAAAAAATCAGTGCTAAGTCATTTCAGTTTCTAAAATAACAACAGAAAATAAAACAATTCATCTATCAATCCAGTTAAATAAATCTTTTCTCAGAATACATAAAATCGCCAACCGGAAGGTAACCGTTATACCCTAATCAAATCTTATTTATTATGATTAGCCCCTTTCCGCCAAAGCTCTAAGCGATTTTACGGGCCAGAGGTTAAAAATATTGGGAGATTCAGTTAGATCTTTACGTACGATGATAAATTTTTATATAACTCATAAACCTGAACGTTCGTTTCGAATTACGCATGTTGGTATATTTCAATATTTATTATTATCCATAGAGGTGCTTGTGACGCAGTGGTTGTAGCGCTTTAGTAGTGATACCTTAAGTTAAGCAACCTAAGGCGCGTTTGGGATGTGACGTCTATTTACAAGCATCTCCGTGCTTCGGAAGGCACGTTAAGCTGTTGGTCCCGGTTAAATTCGACAGATATTAGTCGTTAAGCCTGGTCAGAGGCCCTCGGGTGGCTTAATAACATCTGACAGTAAGGTCACTTACCTTACAAACACCTCTCGACCAATCCGCACTGAGCCCGCGTGGTTGAGTATGACTCGAACCACCTCATAGTTGAGGTGAGGCCTGTGCCCAGCAGTGGGACGTATATAGGCTGAAGAGAGAGAATTATTATCCACGCAAAGTCGTCTTACATCACCACTTATTCTTAGTAGTTAAAAGTGTTGATATAGCATGATCCATCGAAATGAAACTTTCATGATAAGGCAAATGTTGGCATAAAGAAGGTAGGGCATGATGTGACTTATCGGTAATTAAAAGATTATATCTATCTAACTTGAGGCTTTGAGTGAACGGTTGTTTAAATCATTACACTTTACTCTTGACTGGTACACACTACATTTTTTAATGTTAAAATCATGAAACTGATCGCAAAACGGATTGAAGTCAATGCGCATGAAAGGCATAGGTAAACACTTGCGGCGACTTGTAACTGTCAGCGATTTATGGCTAGTTTCAATATCCTATATCTACCGTTGACTGAAAGTTAGATAACTGTCACTTTCATAGTAAAATCTGAAATCTCAGATAGCTTTTAGTATGACGCTAATAGTTATTACACTTTTCGTCAACTGTAGATAGGATATTATGATCGGCCATTAGCTTAGCCACTGGATATCATTCCTTGTGTTTCGACAATAGAATAGACAACTTTCAGTTGCACTTCGCCTGAGATTATAATATCCCGTCACATATCCGGCTTCATCTCCAACACCTTCACACTCATAGCGACTCGATTTTGGAACGGGCTACCCAGGGATGTTCAATGCTTTACCTCAAAACTGTCGTTCAAATTATCTCTGCCGGTTCACTTCCAAAATGAACTAACTCTTATATCGCAACAACATGCGTTATTATATGTGGACCATTTTATTATTTTGTTTATGTATATATTGACGACCGCTTGGTGCAGTGGTCCGCATGTCGGACTTCTAAACCAAGGGTCGCGGGTTCGATTCCCGCACAGTACAAGCATAAATGTGCATGAACATGTGTGTTTGTACTGGTCTGGGTGTTTTCTATGTATAATATGTATTTATTTACAAAAAAAAGTATTTAAGTATGTATATCCGTTATCTAGTACCCATAACACAAGCCTCGTAGCTTACTTTGGGACTAGAGAATTGGTGTGATTGTTGAGAAATATTTATTTATTTATTTATATGTGTATGTTTATTAGTTGTTCTTTTTTATTTTTAAAGTACGTAACCTTTTTACTTGCATTTTTGTTGTTCTGTATGTATACCGCATGTATATTCTCTTCTTGGACCTATGGTTGGCTGGTAGAGAATGCCTTCGGCATTAAATCCACCATTGTACAAACAATTGTGCAGAAGTCTTGAAATAAATAAATAAAAGCGTTTAGCCCAATATACTCGTATGCACGTGCGACTCGATTTCCTAAGTGTAGAATAAGGGTTTTGGTCGTACTCGGTTGAAAATAAAACGTTCACTGAACCCAATCAACGAAAAGCCACGACCGATGTCACACATCACAAGAAAGTACGTTCATAGCTGGAAAAGTTTCACCTACGTTGAACCACCTTTGGCGAACATCGATCATTTATTACATTATGTAAATAGATCCTTGCGACTGTTACTATGCGATAACACATATATTTTACCGCGTCGAGGGTAACTGAATCGGAGAAAAATGTTGAGGTTGAGTATGAGGTCGCCGAATTTTTACATCGTTTTGTTCTTGTTTAAAGCAATTCGTCTGAAAAGATTCCGTGTTATTAGTAGTCCTTTGAGGATGAAGTCAAAAGCAGACATGTTGATTATTTGTTTTTGTTCGTGTTTTTTTTGGATTGGTTTCCGATTGAAAAATGAACTAATCTCATCGGTCACTTATCTTAAAAAGCTAGCTCTAGTTATCTGGTTTTATAAGCCAAACCGTTTACCTACATAATACGAGTCCAAAACGAAGGGGATCTATTTGAGACTCAATAATACCGAGTTTTTTTTAGTTTTCTCGTTTAACAGTCCTACCAAATAATGTACCTACCTGTATGGGATTTTCCAGTGTGTGTGTTCCAACGTCCTGGTGTAACATAGCTTCCGCATAGCGAAGTCTTCTTCGGCAAAAATACAGTAAGTACTAAAGATTTTCATATCTCTATTTATACGTAAATTAAAAGGTTTTGTGCTACTCAGTCTGAAGGTTTATCACGTGCAAAATAACCTCATATTTACAAAGTGAAGATTAAAGAGCATGTCTTTACAAAACTAATCACTTTGATTAGATAAAATATTTCAGTAATACCTTTTTGTAACCCTTCTCACTTTAATGTGTCTAAAGGTAAAACACTAAAGTTTTCTTCAATAGAGAGACCCAATATTTTCACGTTGAATTTATCAGAATTCACAATGATATGACCACCGCTCCGCCTTAGTTACAGAGATTAAGTTAAATATCTACCTTTTTATCACGGCGAAAATGATTTTGAATCATTTTTGCCTTCAAGCCATTGCAAATTCTTTCATTCGTGAAAACAAAACTGTTGAAATTTTAAAGGTATACGATTTTAGTGAAATAATATCAGTTTGTAACTTGCATACTTTTGTGTATTCAAGCAAATAAATGTTTGATTTAAACCGCTCTAGGTTCAAGCCCATACCAGGCCTCTCTCACTCGATGTACTTGCGCGCGGTAATAGCCTACTCTCGCCGGCACCGACTGCAGTGCCGATTCAGTGGACTGCCAACAACCGTCGGACGCGCTCACGACGCACTATAATTATTCGTGTTACGCTTACGTTCAATTTAGTTTTCATACGAACCAAATAAGTAATCTGTGCTTGTTAAACGTTAGCTTTATTACGTGGTGGTTTAGTCGACTAATAATTAATTAATTAGCGAAATGACTAGGTAGGTAGGCAGGTACCTACGTAGTTGACAATAAAATTTACCGATTCTCGAAATGTACCTACCTACTAATAATCTACAAACGACAGATTCCACAAATGACAGATTCTACTAATGACCAATTTGCGAAATGATCGTTTTTTATTGTATTGTATGAAAATAGTAAGTACCTAGGTATTTTTGTTAGAAAATTTAGGAATATGAAAAATAAAATGAAATGTAGATAAAGAATAAAGAATCATTTATTTATATAGTTTTAATTATGATCACAAATAATAGAAAAAAGCATGGCGCGTTTGTACGTATGTACACAAAAATAAGGATGATAGATAATATAAATACAAATATCTTTATTTCTTCTCTGACACAAATATCACTACAAACTAGTTACAATCGAAATAATGTTTCCTTAATGCAAAAGCTAGTAGTACCTACACTTTTTTAACTCAACAATAAACATTGTGTCAACCCTAGTTCGATTGTCGCTAGGTCTCACGTCACTTGGTCTCGCGTAGCTGCGAAGCAATAGTGACTTTATACTCAAAGATGTAGGTGCATTTTTGTACGCGGCAGAAAAAGTAGTCTATTAACGCTGTAGGTATTTAAATTTCTCTATGGAGTGATTTATCTGTTACGTAGTAACTATTTAGTATACTGTGCCCATACTCAAACGTTTTAGATAAAATAAGTGAATCAATCCATGATTTCGCAGAATCAGAACGCAGAATGTTAAAAAATTGTGGGGATACCATCGAGTTAGAATGTTCTTAAAATCAAAACCCATTCTAAAAAAGCATTCTAAAAAGGCCGAATACAACTTAGTTCGATAATGTCATCGTTCTGAATTAACACGATTTGCCTGTGGTCATCACCTGCACGATACATGTAAAAACAACAAGAGTGACAAAAGTTAAAAGCAGGCATATTCTAGGCGAGCTCGACGCATCATCTACTAAGTCACCGTCTTATCGGCTAAGTCCTGGCTCAAGAGCAATCTATCCAAAATAAATAAATAAAAAGTCAAATGACTTGTGCTACTAACAATGAAGTCCATCCATGAAAAAATGCTCGAACTTTGAATCCCATTTTCCGCTACTCGCGTGACATATCCTATCATGCTTACAGCCGCAAACACAATGCGGGTATGACGCACTAATTAACGTCATCAGTCTAAAACGTTCAACCACAATCACAATATCCCGACTCGCGCAATTAAAGTCCAAACCTGCCAGTTGTATAAGTTTGTCTCAACAAAGATTTTATTTTGTCGCAACACATTGTCGCTATGTTGCGACAAACGACAGTTTTCCAGTTCGCGTAAACAATTTCGCAACTTTTCGCACTCGGTCGCTTTGCTGACTCGCCCCAATGGGACGAGTAGGGATGAGCCAATTCAGTGTAAAGGAAGATGCAAAATACGTAATTATGGAAATAACAATTTAAAAAGTATCAGCAGGATTTCCCCGCCAGGCAACTTTGTTGAAGTTTGAGAGAGAGATAAGCCGGAGCTAATTTTATTTGATTTGCTTTAGTTGGCTTCGTTATTTACTCGTATTTTTCGTACTAAATTAAATAATCTTATAAGAATGCTTTGATGTGTAGTCTTCTTCTTCTTCTTCTTCAGCCTGTGGTCACCAATTAGTCGGGTATAGGCCTCTTCACGAGCACGCCAAGTGTTGCGGTTCCGTGCCAATCGCATCCAGCCCCTCCCTGCCACTTTTGCAATGTCATCGACCCAACGGGTGGGTTGTCTCTCGACTTCCCAACCAGGGTCCACTCCACTCAGTAATCTTAAGGTGCTGTGTAGTATTAAGTCTTAATTAAATCAAATAAGATAGTAAGGTCCTCTTTCGTTCCGACATTAACTTAACCTGAAGAATTTACCATGTGTTATCTTTCTATTATATTATAATAAAATTAAGGGTCTTGCAAGCAAATTTTGATTCTCTAGAAACAGCTTCTTTTTGTTAATGGTATGGATACTCATTGTCCAAAGGAACCTTCAAATATTAAAAATTATACTTTTGTTAGCGTTAAATATTGACGACCACTTTGGTACGCTCAAGAAGTTGACTATTAACCAAGAGGTCACGTGGGCGATCCCCGAACTGTACAAACATTTATGTGCATGAACATGTCTGTTCGTACTGGTCCGGGTGTTTTATGTATTTATTTAAGTTTATTTGTATACCATTGTTGATTTTGATATCTGTAACACAAGTGCTTTAGCTACTTACCACGGAGTCAGATCAATGTATGTGATGTTGTTGTATATTTATATTTTATTTAAATAATAGACAATACCAAAGGAACATCTCTAGCGTTATCCTGAAGTTTATCCAAGTTAGAAGAAAGAAGACAGCAAATGCAACCTCATGGGACTCTTTGCAACTTCGAGCGATTCCAGCAACTTGTCATTTGCAATTCTTTTGAAGAAACACCCATTTTGAATATGCAATTACGTAATATTTGAATTTTGTGAGAGTTTTTCAAATAAGAGGAAACATTTTGTTACGTTGCTTATATTGCTTGAATAATAACTTACAAAAGACCATTTTTTATTAATGAATACCACAACTGAACTTAATTTCCATAGATACTGATATGATTTTATTATTGATTTTATTGATATGAAAATTTCAAGTCTTTTTGACACGCAACGTGTTAAGAGGCCTATCACATAATTTTGATAGCTGAGCAGTTATTTGCGGAAAACTTGTCTTTCAAAGGATAATGAAAAAATCCGATGCCGTTAGGTATAAATTACGTAATGAGATACCTACATGTTAAGTAATCAAATACATAAAAACATTGTCAATGAACAGATCAATGGCAAATGGGCTGAATAGAAAATTTTGTTCAGTTTATCTATCTGTTCATTGACAATAGATTACTTAACATATCTGTCTTGTCTTTTTTGTCTTTCTATCGGATTCTTACTCAAACGCTAAGAACCAATCTCATCATGTTTTTATCGCTACTATAGTTATATCTTACCCGTTGTATTTCGAGTACATGTTGTACATGAGCGACGCAACGCGACAACAGCGACAACGTGACAAAAGAATTGAGACACTATTGACATTGACACCTCGTGTCCTTACTTTGAAATATTGGTGGCGTCGCGTCGCACTTAAGGGGCATACCAACCCAACTAAATTTGGTCAGCTAAGCAGTTTTTTACCGAATTGAATTTCAAAGGATCAATCCTAAATCTGAGGCGGCTACGAAGTACAAATTCGTAATTAGATACAATGTATATACAATGTAGTACGTATATACAATGTAGTGTAGTTCAAAGTAAGGACACAAGGTGTCAATGTCAATAGTGTCTCAATTCTTTTGTCACGTTGTCGCGTTGCGCCGCTCATGTACGACATGTACTCTTAAGACAACGGGTAAGATATAACTATAGTTTCGATAAAAACATGATGAGATTGGTTCTTAGCGTTTGAGTAAGAATCCGATAGAAAGACAAAAAAGACAAGACAGATACAGGCTTGATAAATTAATGATGAACCGCGATAACCGTAAAAAGAAATGACCCAAATATAATCAATCGTATGAGTGGATCGGCCTATATGGGTCTGAAAAGCATGAAAAGGGCATTAACATAAACTATCTTTATTAGGTCAATCGTAATATAAATAACATACATGGTCGATTTTTTATTCAGTTATTGCGAAAATATACTATTCACTTAACGAACATATTCCTAAAATAATAATAACCAATGAAATCACATCCATTGATCTGACTCAGTGGTAACTATGTAGCAACACCACTTGTGTAACAAAAATCAGAATCGACAGTGGTATGTATTACAAATAAACTTTAATAAAAACATATAACAACCAGACCAGTACAAATAGCATGCATACAAATGATCGTACAGTGCAGGGATCCAACCCGTGACCTCTTGGTCTAATAGACAACTTCTTGACCATTAGTCCAAGCGAAGTGGTCGTCAAATAAATTAGAAACAGGATTGACCTATGCGTGTTCAATTTATAAAGAGGTATTTTTCTTTCATATATGTTTTCTTTGAAGCTTCAAGTGTTTATAGTACCCTAAAATTTCTGGAAATTATAGGTGAGATTGTCGTTAAGTAGATGGTTGTAATTGGTAGAATGTGAAAGGCATGCATTTGTTAGACTAAGGTCTACATAGAAACAAATTTGTTCAAGGTTCAATAAACTGCCAAATTATACACACGTGATTCCGGTTATTGCTCCCTGCAATATATTTAGAACTTCTAAGGCATTTGTTATTATAAGAGTTTATATAAGAGTTTACGTTTACACGTTATGTATAAAATAGTACATAAATCCATTAAGTGGTAGTACGTAAATAGTATCCAAAATGTGGGTACATACTGCAACCTAGCGCGGTGGCCATTGAGGGCGCGAAAATATCAAACTTAATATAAAACGTGCCTTTGCGTGATTTGAGTTCACACTATAATGAACTAAAGCCTTACAACGCCATACGATTTGACGCGCCCGCTATCCGCGGCGAGCTTTTAGTGTGGACGCACACTAATAAGGTCCAGAGCAACCATTAATTAACACGTTGTCAGTCGCAAGACATTGTGTCAGAAAGTCGTATAACTATGCCCGGGGGCTAATAACTCATCATGATAAGTTCTAAGGCATCCACAGCTAAGCGTACACCACTTTCACAGATTACAATAATACAAATAATTTTCTTATGTTAGTGACCATGAAATGTTAACAATTATCGCTCTCAAATTTCTTTGTTGAGCAGATCCGAATAATTCAAAAGGTCTTTAGTTAACTTTAACGGTTTATGCTCTACGGTGTTTTTACGAAATGGTCATTGGTTAAGAATTCTTTTGATGCACCGTATGCAGTTGTAATACAGCTATTGAAAAACATTAAATTTATTTATTAAGTAATGTTTTTTGCGTTCACAACGCTATTTTTAAATTCGAAACACTTTTCGGCTCCGGTCATCAGAAAGGATTCGAAGCCCCGACCTTTGAAAGTCCGGTCCAATACGAAAAACATTTATCAGTGTTATGTCTTTTCGAAACATTAACTTATAAGTTACCCCATGTAATCAATATACGGTACACACGGCTCCACATCAAGCTGTACATAATATATACGTTTAGATATAAATTTGACGTGTGGCAGTGCGTACTTTGTGAAAAAAGTACCCTTTTTCACAATCTGATATAAAGTTTATCTGGTGCCATCTGTGTCTGCATGATTCTCTCTGAAATTATTACTGATAAAAAAGCTTTCAAAATAACTTTTACGAAGAACTTCGGTAACCGATGCGTGGAAATTTCATTTTTCTCACAACAGATCATCTCTACGCTTAGATATAAATTTCAGCTACATTTCACCGATTATGAAACATGGTTGGAGCAAATCGGTCGGAAATGAATAAAGTCTTAGAAATATGAAGATGTTGTGTTGAACTCTTTGGATAACGTTCGCTAATGCTTGATATAGGTGGTTCCCTTTGAGTTGTTTTAAGAATAACTACTTTGTATTAACGCTTTTCTAAAAAAAAAGATGACATGATGAATTATTGTTTTATAAATGACACCCGAATGATATAACTGGAAAAGTCACTTTGAAGTTATTGTTGGAACAAGCGTGCAACACTGCCAAGTTCTATTGTGGTAAGCCTAAAAAAATTAAATCAAATTAATAAATCAAAAAAGCTGAAAATTGTAACATGACCTGACGACGCAATGCAGTACGCTTAAAATGCACTTTATGGGAAAATGTGAGAGGAACCGTTATCGTAGGGGTGCGGTGTCCTATTCTGGAAAAATATTTCTATACGAGTGGTTTCGACAGAGTGCGGCCATAGATCAAAAGACGGTAAGTCACTACTTTTGTAATAGCTTGACGACAACAGATGATAACTGAAATGATGTGTAATTAAAACACACTAAGAAAAATGGACTGCCACAGGTATGTTTGAGCGTTCGTCTCTCGCCGTCTTCTTCAAATCAGTTTTCCAGGCTCATTGTGAACATGAGATTAAATAAATAAATACACAACAACATCACATGCGTTGATCTGACTCCGTGGTAAGTAGCTTAAGCTTTTGTGTTACAGATATTAGAATCAACAGTGGTATTATAAATAAACATAAAAAAACATGTTACACCCAGACCAGTACAAACAGACATGTTGATGCACACAAATGTTTGTACAGCGCAGGGATCGAACCCGCGACCCATGTTTAAAAGTCAACTTCTTGACCATTACACTAAAGTGGTTGTCGTTTTTGATGATTGCTGGAGAAGGTAAAGGCTGACGCCGTACTGTACCGACGTGCATACTCACTTGGTATACTGATAATAATTTGTTCCGGTTTGGGTTTCCAGTCATTTTCATTCTCTCAATATATGCATTTTGCGTGTATTATTATTCTTTTCCGTGGAATCTGTTCACTTTTTACTGAAAAATAAGGAATTTCTAATTACGTGTTCATAAACGTCAAAGTTTGTATCACCTATAAATGTGATTAACCTTGATGAGTAACCTTTAAATGGTTTTCCTCTCCTTCTTAGCATAATTATTTCTTATTGTGAACACAATTTATTAGTATTTTTCCGAATTTTGTACTTTTTGACACTATGTTTGACATTTTGAGTGACGGGAGTCTTATTATTTTTTTCTGAAAATTGACAACTTTTAGCAAAGTTTCAATACAATTTCCATTACAAACTCTGCAAAGCACGAGTTTTATCGCGTTCTATCCACGCTCTAAATTTGAACGGCCGGCCCTATATAAGCCCATACCATCCATATCTGACTCATTGGAATCCTGGCTTCGATTACACAACAGTAAACTCTTTACTATACGATACTTCAAGAAGTACTACAGGAAGACCAGGACTTCTCTACCTCCGGAAGGCCCTCACCCTCTGCAACACTGAGGACTGACCCCTCCTTGACTGAGGAGGAACTGCGAGGGACTGAACCCTCCTATCCTGAGGAGGGCCTGCGAGGGACTGACTCCTCCTAGCCTGAGGAGGAACTGCGAGGGACTGAACCCTCCTATTCTGAGGAGGGCCTGCGAGGGACTGACCCCTCCTATCCTGTGGAGGGTCTGTGAGGGGCTATCCTCTCCTAGCCCGAGAGACTACGAGGACTTGCCCCTCCTTACTCTGAGGAGGGATTATTCTTATTTACCCCGAGGAGGGATTACCCTCTTTGCTACTCGCTCCTATTAAGGAGGATTTTCACTTTACTCCCACGGAGGGAGCATTGCCTCCTCCTAAATTTATCTACATCGGATACATCAACTGCTTGCCTTTGCTGACAGAGCTATCGCGGCTACCTCTGCTGATCACCGGTGTCTTCACGGTCCCCGGCACAGCTGCGCTCCAGCTTCTACACCGCTGCGCTTCGACGGACTTCTCCAAGAACGCTTTGCTTCACTTCGGCGCCTCCGGACCCGCTTAATCTTGAGAAGACACCTACCCACGCCCACTCCACTCACTACACTCACTCATTTTCACTCATTCATTCCTCTCACTCATCTAGGTTTCTTTTATTTTTATCTGTTTTCCTTTAAATATAATTTGTTTGTAATTTCTCAATTCTTTTCGTTTTCCTTTTCCCTTCCTTGTCGCTCCACGACAAGCTAAGTCATTTTTTTTTAAAAAATGTCGCATCACGACAGTACTTTGTACCGTTTCATATGTCGGGCTTAGCCACCGAGTTTTTTCGCACTGTTCAGTCACATTGACAGGGATGACTGCATCCAAAACTATGGATAACGGCGAAAGGAGTAGGGGAAAGGTATAGTCGAGAGTACCCAAAAAACAATAATAACTATCAAATAAGCTTTCTTGTAGTACGCAATCTGTAATGTAAACACAGTCTGTATCATATATTTTAAGTATTTTTTTCGAGGATAACCATTAAATCAACGTTTTATTTGCTATGAATAAACAACTGTGTATTTTAAAAGGTCAGAGGATGTTTATGACCGTTTTATGATAAGTGTCGGGATAGAAGGGCGTTATTACAAAACTCCCATTTTTTTGAGTGAAGCTATTAAATGTTTATATTGACTTCAGATTGCCTAAAGGATTTGTCATAGTTATTTAGATAGATACTAGGATTTCTTTGAAAAGCTTTCAGGAGACTTGTCGCTGGGTAGCCCAATTTTTCAATTTTTTTGGCACATGTAACCGCCATGTTCGCCACCGCTCTGCCACCGCGCCGCCGCCGCACCGCCGCCGCGTCGCCACCACGCTAACCAAGCGTAATTTTACCGTTCAACGATACTGTGGCATATACATGTAGGATTAGGGACTCGGAGGGAAATAATGAGTTAGGCTGACTGTTGTTAACACACAGTTTTTAGTATAAATTTTTGAAGGAAATTTAAGTTTTGGTTCTGTAACCTTATAAAAAGTGTTCCTTATCTTTTATCGTATTTCTGTTGTTTAGTTAAAAAAATAACTGCAGAATATGTCTGGAAATAAATTTTTTATTTTATTCATTACACTATAATTTAAAAAAAACTTACCAAACATCACAAATTATGGTCAAAAAAGGTTCACAACCCAAACAACCAACACAAACCCACGCTACATCTCGTATGTGAAAAGTGCACGTTGAGCCGAGGGTTAATTTGAAGCTTTTAGGGCGAATTTGTAATAGTGACTAACCCAATTTTGAGTTTCTATACAATACGCCATAATCTTTTTTGAATTAGCAATCTTAGAACTTTCTCGACTTGTTAGAATCACTATGGAAATGTCGTCTCTTAGTAGACTTTGCTTTCAGAACTAATAACTCAACTAGAATTTTCAAAAAAAAAACAAATGCCAAGTAACTCAATCACTCTATAACAACGGAAAAGAATGTCAGCTCTAATGAACTTTTCCCGTTCCATCATTATTACAAGGCAAAAGAAAAACTGAAATTGCATTGCGATCTTCCACTAGTTACAGCGTAACGTAGTTCGTGGTCAATCAAATTACTTTGCCGTTGTTCTATGTTTTTTCCTAAAGCAACGTTCACATTAGTGGACTGAAGTTGCGCGACGCGTGATGTGGTGATTACGAATGGAAATGAAGATGTTATTTTTTCAAAAACACACTTATATGTATACAACATTTGATCTGCTCTCGTATAAGGGTTTCCCTGTGCTACGAGAGACAGGGTCCACCTCATAAGCTTAATTAAGCAAATTATTTTATATATTCAGTGAGTGTGCATACATGCGCGTGCGTGTTTGTTTGTGTGTCTGTGTGTGTGTGTGTGTGTGTGTGTGTGTGCCTGTGTGTGTGTGTGTGTGTGTGCGTGTTTGTGTTTTTTTTTGTGATAATTGGTATTTTAAGAACGTCTTAGAGTTGCATGACATTGTGTTGTTAAGGATTCTCTATTATCGATTTACATTCAGCCTGAGATAGGTATATGACACTTGTAATTGTAAAACAAGTAAATAAATAAAAATAACAGATTTTATAGATCAAATTTTGTATTATCTATCATCCAAAAACGTATACGCAAAATTTCAGCTCAATCGGACACGGACAGGTAAGTGTAGTTTAGATTTAATTACAAACAAACAAACAGATAAACATCGGGATTGGTAAAGCGACATACATTTTGTAAAAAGGATGTGAATAACAGCAGTACTTCCAATTATTTTATTTCTAGCCGACTACATATGTGTGAGTTTCATTGCTTTGACGTATGACACCGAAAATAGATAAATTTAAAACAGTTGTTAAAGATGTATTAATGTCGAAAGGATATTATAAAATTGATGATTATATAAATGACAAAGATATATGGAAATGTTTAAATGCAAATAATTACAATTATTGTAAATCAATTTTGAAAAGAGGCAATGACAATAGTGACTGAGTTTCTTGCGCCGCTTCTTCTCAGCACTGGCCCAAATTGTCCCGAAGCGGTGGTAGGGTTAATTTATATGTTGGGACGTGTAAAAGTGCTAGTTCTTAGCCTAGTTACAGAAATAAATGAATTTTATTGAATTTTATTTTTATTAATATAATCATAGCTTGTAATAGTAGAAACTTAACGGGCGATCTTGCATTATGCCACCAGAATATCCAAATTTCGCTCAATATGAACATGGCGTTAAGGAAACTTTGCTGAAAACATGTCATATTGTATCACGTTTCTAAGTCACACTTGACTCGCATCCGTTTCGAATGTTTTTCTCGGCGTTCGCCTCAAAAACTTTCGTGTGTAATTTATTTTGCGTACGTGATAGGCGACAGCAGTTGCTGAGAAAGCCTTCTTGTGTAAGTACTTATGTGTGTGAATGCAGAAGGTCTGTTTCTTATTGCCTGTAAAATGAAAAAGACGGTTTTTTACCAACAAAAGACTTGAGGCAACGTTTCGTAGCTGATTGAGCGCTCCGTAAAGTAGTAGTTTTGAATAACAAAAATGTTTTTTGAAAGTTTGACGACCGCTTAGTGCAGTGGTCCACAGGTCAGACTTCTAAAACCAAGGGTCGCGGGTTCGATCCCCGCACAGTACAAGCATACGTGTGCATAAACATGTGTGATTGTACTGGTCTGGGTGTTTATATGTATTTATTTACAAAAAAAAGTATTGAAGTATGTTTATCCGTTGTCTAGTACCCATAACACAAGCCTCATAGCTAATTAAGGACTAGATAGAGATATATATATATATATATATATATATATATATATATTATCTACAATATTAGTCCTGATTCAAGGTTATGAAAATTATTTGCAAATGCCCATGGCCTAGGCAGGGTAGGTGTTTTTAGTGAGTAGGTTGGTAGACCTGGAGTCCCACATAACCTTCAGCTGCCCCCGCGGCTGGTGGGTATACGTAACAGCATTCCCTGACGGTAAAAAGGTAGTGTAGGTGTCCCCACCCATTTCGAATAATATAAGACAAATCGAATAATGTTACACATTGTTTTTCATAAGCTTTCTTTATTTTACATATTTTGTGTCGACAAACAATGTCGTATAGAGATAGTACAGTATTCAGCGTGGGCAAATGTAATTATACTTTCAAATGACTGATTAGCAAGGATATAGGTGCTTTGGCAGAGATAAGATTGAGAAATACGAATAACCGTGGATTGTGCTATTGAATATTTACGAGTATTTGGTTGGGGCATTGATAATGCTCGCAATGCGGCTTTATTTTTACAAAATGATCTGTTGTTTTTGGTAAGTATTTTTTCTAAAACCCTTATTAAGATCTTGTTTTTCGATCAATAGCAGTGCTACGGTTTTTGAAACACGGGAAAAATGTTTATTATCAGCACTTATTTTGGCTGTTGTCGCATAAAAAATCTAATTATAAGATTGAAGTTCTAAGATTAATTAAAGAAGATTGAATGCAAAAAAGCGATCACAAACAACACTGGGTAAACTTTTAGCAAAATGTAGGAACACCTCCTACATTTGTAAAGTTATAGAACATTTTGCTTTAGACCTAGCGTTAAGCCAGTAATACAGGTTGTTACATGAGTTTGTACTGCCTTTTCACTTCAAGCCATTGTGGTGACCTCTACCGTTCGCCATCACAAGTGCATGCCTAACAGTGGCAAGCACCACAGCGAGTGCTTATACAGCTCCATAGGCTAGATGGCGCTGTAAGCCTAGTACCGCGCACGAACCGCGGCATATAAGATTTAGATTAAGATTAATGTAGAAGGACAAATCAGATGATGTCTATCAGACCTTGGTCCGCGACCATAACACCCAGTCGGTCGGAAGCGCTTTCCTTTAGCTTCCCAACTCAAAATCTGCTGCGCCAAACTAAGTATTATTTTGCTATATTGCTACATAACTGAAACCGTTATTATAGTTTTATGAAAAATTTGTAGCTTGTGAATACAAGCTATCATTCAAAGCGTAATAAATAACACCAAATCCAATAACTAAAATTTATGAAGCTCAAAATTGACAATTCAATATTCAGTCATAAATCATTGTCATACTGAGAAAACACATATTTTTTCGATATACCTATCGCTTAGTATCCCATTGGCAAATTGCCTAAAGCCCTACTGTACTAGGTATCGAACTAGATGCTATGCATCTCTTTTGCTCGTTTAGTAATTGTCTCTTAAGCGAGTGGGACAGCAATAATCGAAAATGTCATTGTTTGACGGAGTGGCCACGGATGGGCAAGACCCTGATAGTGATATTTATTGCCAACTGTATAGCCAAGTGTTTTTTTATGGCTGACTTAACTTATTGTATGAACATTATATTGTATGAACATTAAGACCTCTGGAAGGGAGCTAGCTCGAAGATGACGTGTGGTCATATAAACATTGGCGCAAGATTTTATGGTTCCGTACCGAAAACAAACCCCTATTACTGAGAATTTACTGTCTCTCTGTCTTTAAATACATGCACATACACACTCTGTATATAAACTGTTACGTAGACTCCTACACGCATACACACATCTACGTAGTACAAAAATACCTTTCCAAGTATTTATATAATTATTCTCATTGTTGTTATTGTTACATATGTTTATATAACGTTCCTTACTATTGTTTTGGTTACAAATGTATTAGGTATTATTGCTCACAATTAACTTTAAATTGAGTATGTTACAATGTGGAAGAATTGGCGTCTGTCACACAGTTTTTTTTGTAAGCTAGTTTAGACGTCGATGATCTCTATCTTAAAATTGTGTCATATATATAATGACACGTACCCATATTTGTTAAGATAACACGTCAAGAACAAATAAAGTTATTATTATTTTATCTGTCTGTCTGTATCTCATAATCCACTATAGACTAGACATTAGAAATTTCACAGATTATGTATTTCTGATACCGCTATAAAAACATATACTAAGAGCAGAATTAAATAAATCGAAAACCTGAAAAAAATTTTTTTTTTTCGGTAAATACTTATCTTTATCGGGACTTGAACAAACTAATGCTCTTGTCTTTTATTTATCCCTTGTCCTACGTGCGCGAGAAACGCGACAAGTGCGACGCTACGCGACGCGACAATATCAAATGTATGTTCGTTTATGACAGTATCCTACGTCACGAAGCGCAATTGACATTGACACGTAGGTACAGGTTGCATCGCGTCGCGTTACTCTTGAAGGACAATACCTTATATCGGCATGGTACGAAACCCTTCGTACGTAATACTTACTCGTACGTGGCCAGTATTTTTTGTTGAGACACAATAGCCACAACAATCCCATACTCGAATAACTTACCTTCTTTCTTAATATAATATTTAATCATTCATCCGTTTTCATAAGTATTGATTACAATGTTTTTTTAGCAATATTACTTACTAAACTCTCCCAGAAACGTTTATAGTTCATTTTAGATATGTCTGTAGATATATATCACGGATTAAGGCATGATAATAACAAACAATCATTTTTTTTGGGATGTACGAGTATGTTGTCAGGGAGAGGCTTTTATAACAATAATAAGTTTATTGTCATTTGAATTAGAAGAGTCTTTAGTAATTAGAGTCTCAGATTATGAAGGTTTTGTCAGCTACGTCTACAAATAAGATTCACAAGAAACAACCTACCTGTAAACTACTTTTAAACTGAGATATTGTGAAAACAAAGACTAAGTTACTTTTGGGTTTATAGTGATATGAGGAAGGTTTAAGATCTAAAAAAAATTTAATGTGGTTTAATTTTGACGAGTTACTTAAACTAAGATTCCCAATTTTGAAAGATTTGAGACAACGCCTACATTCTCGATACTTAAGCAAACTACATACCACCTACAGGGATGTTTTAATAGCCTAAGGTTTCACAAACTTAAAAATGACCGATTTAGTCTTAATCTGCTACGATGCTTCACGTCAGTGTTAATTAAAAATGACACTAAATGGCTGACTTCCAAACCATCCGTTAAAGCAACTCAGTAAAGTGACTGAATCATGAACTATATATTTTTATCAGAAAAACGTGTGAGGACACGCATCTGTAGTCTGTACTCCAATAGCCCTATCTAATCCTTCAAACGTATCAATTTTCGATACGCAAACGTATCGATTGAACCATCGAATCAATCATTCGAGAAGCAGACCATTTGTCAAAGATCTAACAACTGAACTGGTCTGAAATCGTCTCCCAGCAATTAGAGAGCAGAGCGCGTGAAATAACTAGCTCTGGCGACCAATGCGGCAGAATTCAGCCTAGTGCTCACAGGGGAATAGAAAAAAATGTAGGATAGTGGCTGTGGATGTCTGTCTAGCCAATTTTTGGCTACAGAGCTCAGGCTCACCAGAGATCCGTCGATATCATTTTGTACTGAAAAGTATCAAAAAACTACCAGCTGTCACTATAGGCCAAAGACTTGCCGCTTAGCTTTTTTGATAAACGAAATGTTGCACTATCGACTTCATACACCAAAGCTTAAAATCGTTCTGGGACTGAACTCTGAATCCGGATTACCTAAGGTCACAAAACGCCATAAATTAACTATTTAAGTCACGAAATCTATGAGATCGAACATAGGATAACATTACATAGGAACATTTAAAGACATAACACTTAAAAAAATCTTTTCGGCTCCGGTCATCGGGGAGGATAATAATATTGTTGAAAATCTTACTGAAGTCATGCATTGCAAGTATTTTGACGAATGACAAAGAATAAGGCAATCGGTTTGGTATAGCAATTTTGTTCTTAACTTTACCCAAATACATGAAACCTTAAATACGGATCATCTAATTACAACGCAGCGTAACAATTTTCTCTATTGATTACAGGGGCTTATGCTCTTTAGGATGCGACAGCGCCGTGTGACATTCAGTTGAATTGCTGAGTAGGCCATTTTCAGGACCTGAACAACTTAGGCTACTATCCAATGAAATTCCTGAAGCACAACAGCTTATCAACTAATGATCTACTTCATTCTTGGTAATTATTGACTGAGTGCGCATTTATTTCATACAATCCAACAATAATGGATGTCTCTCGTATTAAAATAAAAGTCGGCCGATCAAAAACGTGTCATAGTTGAATATATTTGCTTTCAATATCACAAAGCCTAAGAAGTGTTTCTCTACGAGGTTGAATGACCATTCTTCTATGAATTTACGTAAGGTAACAGACATCCCACCAAAACACTAAGTTCAAGTAGCCTGGGCATATTATATAGTGAATAAATATAGCCAGCCAAGGGCGTCCACCGGTTGAATACCTCTAGACTGGTTACTTGAATAACTTTAGACGGGCTACTTTGTAAAGATCGCAGACAGAACCCAACTGATTGTAGGCCGCTTACAACCGATTCACCTGAAAATCTTTAAGGGAGGCTCATGTTCAGCATTACGTCCAACTGCTGGGCAGAGGCCTAACTTTGTCTATGAGGTGGTACGAGGCATATTCCACCACGCGGGCCCAGTGTGGATTGGTGGATGGTGTATTTTTTTGTAAGGAAAGTGAACAACTTTACTGTCAGATATTTATAAAGACGCCCGAGGGCCTCTGACAAGGCTTAACGACTAATATCTATTGATATTAACCGAGACCAACAGCTTAACATGCTTTCCGAAACACGAAGATGTTTGAAAATAGACGTCACTTTAGTGGTCAAAATGGTCACCCATCTCAAACATGACCGCGACTCAGGATGCTTAACTTTTGGTATCACTACCAAAGCTTTGCAACTACTGCGCCACAAGCACCTCTAAAACACACTTTTAAATACACAATTAAACATCTTAAATACATTTTTCTTTTTAACACTTAAATGATTAGGATCCTTTCACCACTTGACTTATAATGGTTATGCAACGTGACGTCATAAAAGTTATACTCTAAAATACATAAAGGTAACAAGAATTAGATATTATCATGTCATATTGTGATGATAAATGCACGACGTACTATGTATAAAAAATACCACAAATAAACTCTGAAAAAAAAAACATAAACGTACTCGTATTTTGGAACCGACACAGAACAACAATTTCGAAAAGACAACACTTAAAAAATTATTTTTGACTCCAGTCATCGGGGAGGAATCGAACCCCCGACCTTTGGAAGTCCGGTCCAATGCTCTGACTCTGACAATGGACTTCCAAAGATCGGGGGTTCGATTCCTCCCCGATGACCGGAGTCGAAAAGAATTTTTTAAGTGTTGTCTTTTCGAAATTATAAAAAATAGCGTTTTTAACGCGAAAAATACTTAAGAAATAAAACAGAACAACAAATTCATTTTGCTTAATATAACTAGGTATAACGCGAGTTATGGGGACTAAGATTGGTCATATTGTTACTTTATACTACAAGATAACAGTCAAAGAACGAGGCTTATGTACCCTCGAGCCGCTGGCAAGTTTCCAGGGATCACCTTACGAGATTATCTATGTGTATTTATTCTTTGAGGAAGGAAACATCTTGGGGCGGCGACGTTGTAAATCATTCGATTCGGTATAGCAGTATACACAAGAAGATCAAAGAGGTACAGAAGGTTTGTCTCTCATTAAATTTGCCTACATTATTATAAGCAAAACTAACGGACCCTGTGGACGTTGTCCTGCCCGTTGTTTCATTTTATGTTAAGAGTGGATAAACCTTATCTACTATTATAAATAGATGGTGGTCGATTGTCATTCCTAATCAATATGCTCACAAAATTTGTGACACAACATTGTGACACAAGAATTGTATATATTAGGTCCTTACATATGAAATTGGCGTTTTGTCGTACTGGCCACTTTGATCACAAATTTTTCCTATTTGGTTAGGAATTCGAAATTCAAATTTATACAGCTATTTCCACATGTAGTTGTGTTTCGTAAACCGTCATTCATTTGTTTTTTTACTTATCTTTTTTCTGTTTGCATCGCTCAATTTACAAAATGGAAAATTTGAAATATCGCGTTATTTACGAGTACGAGTTCCACCGTGGCACCAGTGCTGCGGAAACGGCTCGAAGGGTTAATGATGTGTATGGCGGTTGTGTCGCAAAAGAAAACACAGTGCGTTTTTGGTTCCAACGTTTTCGTTCTGGAAATTTCGACCTGCAAAACAAGCCCCGTGGACGGCCGGAGACCCAAGTTGATAATGAAGAATTGAAGGCTAGTTAGTTAGTTAGTTAGTTTTGCAGGGCTTTTTCCGCACTTAGCCTCACGATTGGGCCATTGTGCGTGTTTGCCTCTATTCCAACCAGCCCAAGTCCTCCCAGAAGGCTAGCAGCCTGCCTAGGCCACTAAAGATTTCTGGGAATGATGTTGGGTTTTTTAGAATGTCTGCTCGCTGTTTTTCCACACTTGTGCACTCCATGAGTACATGCTGTGGCGTTTCCTCTTCCTCGAGGCATCCTCTGCATCGCGGGCTGTTTGTTACACCTATATTAAATAGGTGCTTGTTTAGGAGACAATGGCCTGTTATTATCCCTATAACTCTGCGTAGATTGTCGCGCGTTAGTTTGGCGAGGTTGCGGGCAAGCTTTTTAGATGGCATCTGAACTGCATTTTTAGTTTGCCTGCAGCCTTCACTGTTTGTCCATTCTAGCAGATGGTTTTTTGCGGTGTCTTCTCGCAGCCATGTTTTTATTTGGGCCTGCGGTATAGGTAGTAGCGGTTCTGGGCCAAATACTGTTGTCGCGGATCCCTTTTTCGCGAGTTCATCGGCTGCGTCGTTGCCGAGAGAGTTGCTGTGTCCCTTGATCCACTGCAAGGTTATCTTATTTTTCCTTGCAATGTGTTGGAGTGCGTTGTGGCATTCCAATATGAGGGCAGAGGTTATGGTGTTGTTTTGTAGAGCTTGAAGTACGGATGCACTGTCCGAGACAATTTTGATGTTGAGGTCTCCGACGTCTCTGGCTGCAACCGCCTGTGCTGCTCTGATAATTCCGATACATTCTGCTTGGAAAATTGTGTTTAATTTGTCCAGGGTGGTTGATATGTTGATGTTTAAGTCGTACGAGAATACTCCGGCTCCAGTTCCTAGTGAGGTTTTGGAGCCGTCTGTGTATATCCTAACTTCTCTGACGCCAGAGTTGTCTTTCCGTTCTTCGGTAAGTTGGATAATGTATTCTCGATCAAAGATGTAGTGGCATGGTATCCTGTCCATGGGTGCATCTAGAAGGGGTCTTTCCTTTGTGATGTCCTCCATGATTTTGGAGTGCGTTGTCATAGTGTTTTGTTTCCATAGCCCATTTGCTCTTAGTCTTAAGGCAGCTGCCTTTGCTTCTTCCTGTATGACCAGATGAAGAGGTCTGAGGTTCAATAGGAACTCTAGGGCGGCTGATGGAGTGGTTCTCATACATCCTGTAGCTGCCACGCTCGCTAGGCGCTGCAAGCTTTGTAGTTTGGATTTGATAGTGGACAGTTGCGTTCTGGGCCACCACACAACTGATCCGTAGGTTAAGGAGGGTCTGATAACTGACGTGTATAGCCAAAGTGTGATTTTTGGATTAAGACCCCATTTTCTGCCAAGGAGTCTTTTACACTGATAGAATGCTATACAGGCCTTTTTAATTTTGTTGTCAATGTGAATTCCCCAGTTCAACTTGCTATCGAGAGTGATGCCCAGATATTTTACTTGAGTTGATAGGGTTAATTCGGTGTTAAATAATTTTGGTAGTTCTAGATTTGGTAGCTTCCTTTTGTTAGTGAAAAGGATGAGCTCTGTTTTTTTAGGGTTGACTGACAGCTGGTGTTCCTCACACCATTTTTCTACAATCTGAAGAGCAGCACGCATTACATCACAGAGGATGTTCTCTGCGTTCCCATTTATCAGAATTGCTAGGTCGTCTGCATAACCAATAGTAGTGTAGCCTCTTTCGTTCAGTGCCCTCAAGAGGCTGTCTACTACTATGTTCCATAGGAGTGGTGACAGAATGCCCCCTTGGGGGCACCCCCTGACCACCCTTGCACGGGTGATCGTTTTTACCGCAATTTGGACCGCCCTTTTACTGACCAGCTCATTTATCCATTCCGTTATGACTGGTTCTACTTTCAGTTTTTGTAGGGCATGGTTGATGCTGTTGTGCATTGTTTTGTCAAATGCCCCTTCTATGTCAATAAAAGCGGCAAGTGTTGATGCTTTGTTGTTAATGGCCGATTCTATTTTATGCACTACCATGTGTAGTGCTGACTCTGTTGATCTGCCTTTCCTGTAGGCGTGTTGCTGTGGGTGAAGAGATCTGGTATTTAACACATCGTCTCTTAGGTGTCTATCTACTAGTTTTTCTAGTGTTTTCAGGAGAAATGAGGTTAGGCTGATAGGCCTGAAGGATTTGGCAAGGGTGTAGTCTTCTTTACCTGGTTTAGGCAGGAAGACTATTTTTGCTTCCCTCCATTGCTTCGGTACGTATTTGAAAGCTATGCAAGCTCTATAAATTTGTAGTAGGTGATGAGTGATTTGGTTCGAGTGCCATTGTAGAAGCGCTGGGAATATACCGTCCAGTCCAGCGGATTTAAATGGTTGGAAGCTTCTCAGGGCCCAGCCAATTTTATCCGTGGTTACGATTCTACTTGCAGTTTCCCATTCTTGGATAGTTGGTGCTTTTTTGTGTTCATCTTGCCATTCGAAGTCTGATGCAATCTGACTTCCGGGAAAGTGGGTCTCTAGGAGTAGTTTGCAGGTTTCGTGGTCTGTATTTGTGTAAGTGCCGTTTTCTCTTTTGAGAGAGCCCAGGAGATTAGTGTCCCCTTTGGACAGTATTTTCTTGACTCTCGCGGCTTGGTTTGTTGAGTTTATGTTGCTACAGAATTTGTGCCAGGCTTCCGTCCTCCTGAATCTGATACGTTTTTTGTAGTGTTTCTGTGCTGTTTTGTATTTGTCCCAGGCTTCAGTGGTCCTGGTATTTTTTGCCTGATTGAACAGTGTCCTGAGTGTCTTCCTGAGCCGTTCAAGCTCTGGCCCCCACCATCGATTTTTATCCGAGTCGATGGGTATGACGGCGGGACAGGCTTCTTCATAACTGCTCGTTAAGGCAGCGGTCAGGAACTGTACATTGGTTTCTATGTTGTCTGTGCTGAGTGTCACGTCAGAGGGTTCGAAGTCGTTTAGTTTTTTGGTTAGTGTGCTTGTGTATTTTGTTGTATCTGTCTTACGGGGGTTACGATATGGGGTGGGGTTTGGTGGTTTTATGTTTATTTGGAAGCAGATGCGTCTGTGGTCTGCGAAGGACGGCTCGTTGGATACTTGCCATCCTTCGATGAGATCTGCCGCCAAGTGTGTTGCCAGAGTGATGTCGATAGTGGTTTGGCATCTGGACGTTACAAAAGTGGGCTCTGTGCCTCTGTTTATAATGTTCAGATTGGTTTGGAATAGATATTCGGTTAGTTGCTCACCCCTTTTGTTTGTATCCTTACTTCCCCACAGGGTGTGATGTGCGTTGCAGTCTGCTGCAATGATGATGTCCCAGTTACTGGCTTCGCAGTGTTGTACCAGCTCGACTAGTTCCTTTGAGGGAATTTCGCCTTCGCCTGGCATATACACCGAAGCAAGCACTAGGGTTGTTTGGTCCTCTGTAGGGTTGATTTTAACGGCTGTAAGGTCTCTAGAACAGAAAGGGTTAATTAAGGTGGCATTCATGGTTTTGGGTATGACAATACACGTTCTTGGTTTTTCTGCTGGCGTGTATAGTAGTGACTTACCACTGATGTTGTTCAAGCCTAGTATTTTGTTGTTTCTGATCCAGGGTTCCTGGATCAGTGCGACGGTTTGGTTGTCTTCCTCCAGCACTCTGCGTAAAGTGACCGCCGCAATTTGTTTGTGCTGGAGGTTGGTTTGGATGACGGTGAGGGAGCTAAGGGCTGGGGCTACGTAGCACGTCATCTTCGTCGCTAGTTGCCCCCGCGCTTATCAGCGGCGAACTCGCCTCCATCCTGCTCGGACCCGGTTGGGGAGCGGAGGTGGAAGGCCCTGAAGTTGGCGTCGTGTCGTTTTGCCCTGTCGCTTGGTTTGTTTCGGCCGTGGTCGCCTCTACTGAAGGGAAGAAGCGAATGTACCCACTTCCCGTCATGTGGGCTACCCGGCGGTCTCTGTCCAGGATGGTTTGCCTCTGGTCTTCAGGGATTCCCAGGACAAGGTGAACCACCTTCTCCTTGGAGCCAGCCTCGCCAGTTTGGTCAGTCACCGACATGTCGTAACACTGCCAGGAGTCGACTTTGTACCAGGGGTTCTGGGCACAAAGGACTTTCTGCAGTATCGCGGAGTCGGTGATGCGGGTATGTATCAGGAGGCCTGCTCTGAGCCTCTTTTTTAAGTCTGACTGTCTGATGACAGCCAGAGTGGTTTCGGGTATAGGTGACGCGATGTTTTGGACTTCCCTCTCGAGCCAAGTTAGAGCGTTCGCGTTCTCACACCACATCGCGAGCACCCCATCCATGAGGAAGGGGCGCCCCCGGAAAGATGGAGCTTGCGCGCTCGGAGACGGCGGGGACAGTACCGCTTGCAGGATTCTATCATCGATAGTTTCCCTGAGCTGGTCTGCCTGCTCCTGCGAGAGGTCGCGTGGGGGGACAGTGATAACCGCTACTCTCAGATGCGACTGACTCGCGTCTGCGTAGCTCACCGTCCGCCTCTGCCTCGTGTCGGTTCTCGGGCGCTTGGCTTCTCCCCTGGGAGTCCGGGTTTCGTCCGGCCGAGCTCGCTTCGAGGAAGCACGCTCGTCCGGGCCATTCCCGGCCCCAGTTTGCTCCCCTGCGGGAGCAATGGAAGCCACCGCCTCGATACGTCGACCTCGGCCGCCTCTCGGTTTCCGTCTCCTTTTCGGCTGGTTCGGTGGTCCGTAGAGTGATGGTGGTGACTCCGTTCTGTGCCGAGCCACTCCTGCGGAGGTCACCCCCGTGGAGGTAGATGGCACAGGTTCGCGCTGCGTTTCCGCTGCTGCGGTCGGTGTCACACCTGTTGTTGCAGGTTGTTGAGCTTCCCTTCTCGCGCGCCCCGTGGGGCGACTGCGTTCTGGTCGGCTTGGCAACCTTTGGTTAGTTGTGGTTGGTGTTTCGGACTGTTGGGACTCCCTCGTCTCGCGCGCCGTGGGGCGACTGCGTTCTGAGTGTCCTACCGGTCCATGGTTGTTTGGGGTGGGTTTAGCGGCCCCTTTAGAGGGGCGCTTGTGGTGGGCTACTACCGTCCACTCTGACACTCTGGAGGTGTCGGTAGTCGAGGTCGACGGTAGCAGTGTTATGGCCTCTGCTAGGCCTGATAAATCCAGGCTTGGGCCTGGTGTTGAGCACAAGTTGTCCCCCCCAGAATACGTGGGACAGACCGAGTTAGACTCGGTGAGGGATTCTCCACTGTGCGTGGTACCCTCCTGGGGTATGTCTTTCTTTGTTTGTGCTGACATCGTTTTTGGTTGGGCGAAGAGGACGCACACTACCTGCCCATGGTGAGTGTGGTACAACATTTTTGGGGGTATTTAATTCCCCAAGGCTGTGTGAGCCTGGAGTGTGGATAGGCGCCGCCACAGGTTCGGCTATGCGGGATTGGACTGGGAGAAGGATGGGTTATAGGGGGGAAATAATGGGGGGTCGGCCAGAGGTTTCGGTTATACCAATTACTTAGGGTAATTGGCCAATAACAGGCGGCAACCTCGAGAAGGATAGTCCACTGGCCTTGTTTAGGGGATCTTAGCGACCTGCGCTCCTCCCTAAACCATTCGCCAGACCCAGCATCGGACAGATGCTGGGAATGGGGGAGACGTCAAACAAGAAAGCAAAAGCAGGAAGCAAGCAAAAAGGTTATATTAAGTTGTTTGACGTTGCCCCCGCCCTAATTTGAGGCTATTGTGGAAGCGGATCCATCGCAAACCACGTCCGAGTTAGCTGCAGGCTTTGGCGTTAGTGATAAAACTGTTTTAATCCACTTGAAGCAAATTGGGAAGATTAAAAAACTTGAAAGGTGGGTTCCTCACGAATTGAGTGAAGCAAACCGGCAAACGCGCGTCAACTGCTGCGTTACATTACTTGACCGGCACAATAACGAAGGGATTTTAAATCGAATCATTACCTGTGATGAAAAGTGGATTCTCTACGATAATCGGAAGCGCTCATCGCAATGGCTGGACCCTGGCAAGCCAGCCAAAGCCTGCTTTCAAGCGAAAATTGACCAATAAAAAGTTACTTGTAAGCGTTTGGTGGACTAGCGCCGGTGTCGTTCATTACAGTTTTCTCAAATCTGGCCAGACGATTACGGCAGATATCTATTGTCAGCAATTGCAAACCATGATGGAAAAGCTAGTTGCTAAACAACCAAGGCTGGTCAATCGCTCTACGCCACTGCTGCTTCACGACAACGCTAGACCACACACTGCACAACAGACGGCTAGCAAATTAGAAGAACTTCAATTGAAATCTCTAAGGCATCCACCGTACTCCCCGGACCTTGCTCCAACGGATTACCATTTTTTTCGAAATTTGGATAACTTCTTGCAAGGGAAAAAGTTCAACTCAGATGGGGCAGTCCAAGTCGCCTTCAAAGATTTTATTGATTCCCGTTCGAATGGTTTATTTAGTAAAGGGATCAATGAACTACCTATGAGATGGCAAAAGTGCATAGATTACAATGGCTCATACTTTGATTAAATAAATATGCTATATAAAAAAATTTCGACTTTTTGTTCCTCCCATACAAAACGCCAATTTCATAGGTAAGGACCTAATATTTACTACCTAAGGGGTATGAAAAATAGATGTTTGCCGATTGTCAGTCCAACTCAATATGCTCATAAAATTTCATGAGAATCGGTCAAGCCTTTTCGAAGGAGTACGGGAACGAACATTGTGACAGGAGAATTTTATAATATTTATGAGAAGAGATGTTACTCGAATATTGTTTAAAAGCATGTAAGTGCTTTTTTGATACCTTTCTAAGAATGCTTCAAATGCTGTTGACTAGTTTTTATAATGATTTATGTATTTTATGTACAAGTATTTATTAGTTTCACTTATCCTGATGTTTAAATGTTTGTTATCTTGTTATCAAATCTTGCAAGCTAAATTTCAAACCACTTCCCAGTGTCCAATTAAGCTGAATCGTTTAGTTTCGATGACAATGCACAATATAATGTTATAAATGAAACTGTTTTTGCACAATTTAATGTTATAAATGAAAATTTTAATTAACAAGCTTTTATAAGCTAAAATTAGTAGAAGTTAGTAGGCATTCTGCAAATATGTCAACTGTGATAGAACTTCGAGTGCGGTGATACACTTCACGCTCGAGCGATCGAAAGATATTTCAAACTTTGTATCGTGTTATTTAGAAAGAGATTTAATACATGATCGAACGCAACTCCAATGAATCACTTTTTTTCTGGTAAAAATTTATTTGTATATGTCACCGGAAGATAACAAGATCCGCAAGTTTTCGTTGGATTCTAAACGGGAGAAAACTAGTATTATATTACGCCTACATTTTCGGAAATTTATAAATTTGCGACATCTCGTGGTAAATTTATAAACTAACGGACATCTATACGTAAGATTTTAAACGGTTTGACCAATCACAGAAGAGTTTTTAATTTTACGCTTTTTCAAAACACGGCAAATAACACACTGCTCTCTGATAGGTTCGATGTCGACAGTCGCAATGCTTGAGTCCATAGACTTTAGTACAATCAGACTTGCCAAACTATTTTATCAGTTTCGGTTCGACTGTAAGGTAAGAAGTACCTCACAGTATCAAAAAAGATTACCTATACATTTTAAACTCAATTTTTTTAAAACAACGAATTGCCAACTTTGTATAATTCATTCCTTTTCAAAGTAGGCGTAATATAATAAAATTTTTCTCCCGTTTAGAATCCTACGAAAGTTTATAAATTTCCTAGGAAATTTATAAACTTGCGGATCTTGTTATCTTCCGGTGACATATAGATACATCAACAGGCTTACAGAGTTAATCAAAGAGTATGTTAAAACGTTAAAGCCTAGGTGGTAATAATTTTTAATTTATAATTTTGATCTGACTCCGTGGTAAATAGCTAAAGCACTTGTGTTACTGATATCAGAATCAACAGTAGTATTATAAATAAACTTAAATAAATACATAAAACACCCATACCTTAAGGATATTATTATATATCTATATAGATACATTAACAGGCTTACGGAGAACTTAATCATTGTTAAGAAGTTAGCCAGTAAGAAGTAAGTAGTTAGTAAGAAGTAAAGCCTAGGCGTAAATCACAAAAATAATGGAGCGAATCATACAAATGTGTTAAAAAGTTTATGAATATTTTTTCTCTAATTTTTTTGGGCGTGTTCATACAAATTAATGTTGGCCTGATGATCCCCAAATCATATTCGGAGAATGTCTCTGATTTTACTAATTTAATCAGATGCCGAGCCAAGCAGAGATTTTGACGAAAATAAATTTGGACTTTAGCTAAAATAAAACAGATCCAAAAAATATTTTGAATTCACTCTCATTCGAACACATTTGTTATGGAAATGAACTTATAATAATAATATTGACATTACTCAGTTGTGTAGAAGATTGATTATAAAAATTGAATTGATTGCTTTGAATCCGAAAAACGTACGGTACGGTAGTAGCACTGGATGATCTCCTGTGTATAAGCAATAATATTTCTAAAATTATCAGATTTAGGGGTCAAAAGTCTGAGTTTTATTTATTTCCTCGCAATTATGTTATAAAGCGTCGTATGATTTACATGCGCAAAATTACAGCCTCTACTGCATTATATCATGCAATATCCCATCGGCTGTAATTTTTAAGTAACCGCACTTATATCACAATGTACTACAATATTTTTGTTTGTAATTGTTATAATAATTTGTGGTTGTAATTTATTGTCAAAATAATTAAATGATTATTTATTACATTTTGTCTTCAAAAGTATATTTTATTCCGGAAAAATACCACTTTTCTGACATAAAAACTCTTTGCTAAGATTTTAACAAGTTCATTTTTTGACGGAGCATCTTAAAAATATTATATATACATATTGCTTTATATAAAAAAAAACTCGTGCGTTTTACATTACATTGATGCATAAGTGCGAAATGAAATTCGTAACGATATTGAAATTAGTGTAATTACAGCCACTTTACGAGCAAATATGTTATAAAATTTATAAAATTAACTAATTAAAGAACTTCTATTCAATAATTCCATTAACTAATCTAAGAACTACCGACTCAAACCAACCAGTGTAATATGTGATCAAAAAACTGTCTGCTAGCGAAAATTAGGTTTCATTCGCATTTTTTCGTCATAAAAGTTTATCTCAAATGCAAGGCCGCAAACTTTGATCAAATTAAACATCGGAAGATATTTTCAATCCTTTCAATAAGCATTCAAATTGTGTTTCTAAATCAAAGAGATAAGAAGAGATATCACTGCTCGCAGTTGGCTTGCTTGAGAAGTGCACAATTTTCGGACGAAGTTCAAGCATATCTTCTGCACTTTGTTTTAATCAAAGTACACAAATGTAATATTTGTGCAACACACGACTGCACAAACGTTGCAAAGTTTTACCGTTGCAGTCGTTTCGTTTAATCGTGTGTATCTCGCTTCACACGCGTTTAGTTCGAAAGCAGTTTCTTTCTTATTTTGAAGCTTTGGGCTTGGGCCACGTTTATTTTAGGAGATGTGCCTTTTTAAACTGGTCGGTACTTATTAACGTAAATGTTAAAAATACAATCTTACAAAAATAAATGTTATTTTCACAACTGATCTTGCATTAAATTAAATGAAAAAATTAAATTAAACAAATTCATTGTTAAAATATTTGCCAATTGTGGTTTGTACTTTTTTTACCTTTTTCTTTAAGAATCTTTTAGCTCCATATTATTAGAAATAAAAGTTAGATTTTTATAGAAACTATACCATTAATATTTATTTGTTCTTCTCTAAAAAAAGCTTTAGACACAGCTAGTGCGCAATGCGGGTTGACACTGTAATTTTCTGTAAAAAAGACTAAAGTCTAGTGTCATGCCTCTTACATAGTACATTTACGATATACTGTCGCTACGACTCGCGCCAGTCAGTTATTTAGCCGCGGCCATTAGATTACACGCTGTTGAAATTCCCATGTGTGCCTTGTCCCTAAGCGTTTGCCACACTGCTCTGCGCTCCTCGGTGGATGCGTAAAAATTGTATTGCGCAGTGATGCATGCCATTGTGTTATGGCGTGCTTGTTTTTCATACTAACTAGGGCACTGGCAAACAAAGTAAAGTATAATATTATATTGCAAAATTAAGACAACCACTCTGGTGTAATGGTCAAGACGTTGACTATTAACCAAGAGGTCGCGGGTTCGATCCCCGCACAGTACATCATTTGTGTGCATGAACATGTCTGTTTGTACTGGTCTGGGTGTTTTATGTATTTATTTAAGTGTAACACAAGTGCTTAAGCTACTTACCAGGGAATCAGATCAATGTATGTGATGTTGTTGTACCTATGTAATTTTATTTAAAGCTTTATTGCACCGCAGTCCGCGACAGAGCGTAGTGCAGGGTATTAATCGCCTTAGAGAAATTACGCCAAGAATGCGTCGCGCTGCCTTCGCCCAATACCTAATGTAAATATGACGAAGCCATTAGACATAACTCGATTATGATCAAACTAACGTTTCAGCAATATAATTATATTTTGAGACGTGTACGTTCATGTCTCACTAATCGGATTACTAATTGTCATAACTGTGATCTGAATTTAGTAGATACATGATTAAGTATCGCTTTTGGCACTTAGGCTCTGATAAGCTCTTACATGTTTACAACTGTCACTAGTATTTATAATAGTTAAGTTTGAAAACACAATTAAAAGTAATTAACCATGAATTTTAAATACTTTTGTAGTGACTAATACTTCTGTGGCGACCTCTACCATTCGCCATCACAAGTGCATACCTAACGGCAAGCACAACAGCGAGAACTGATACGGCTCCATAAGGCTAGATGGCGCTGTTAGCCTAGTACCGGCCAAATTATACCGGCCTAGTACCGCACATGAACCGCGGTATATAAGATTTCGATCCAGTTTAATATACCGATATACAAATCAAGATGATGTCTATCAGACCTTGGTCCCCGGTCGGTAGGAAGCGCTTCCGTATAGCTTCCAACTTGAAACAGTTGCGCCAAATTGGTGACCCCGACGTGATCAACACCCTGGAGCCGCCCATCATCATCGTCGCCCTCTTCTTCATCTCGCCAACAGCACCCAGTCTGCAGTCTCCAGCAAGCCATCACAAGCCTCAAGAGGACCATCCGCAGACCCGCACTGGATCTTCCTGGTACCTCCGGCAGCCTCATCCCGCCTCATCCCGACTCAGCGTGGACAACAGGCGGGCCTCTTCCCGACTCGTGGAGTACAGGCCGCTTATCCCGACCATCGTGGACTTACGCATGCTCATCCCGACTCACTGAGGACATCACGCATGCACATCCCGACTCGCCGCGGACATCCTGTGTGCACATACCGACTCACCGACGACATTACGCACACTCATCCCGGCTCATCGTGGTGGACCCGAGAATACTGGCACTTACAAGCTCAAGACTGCTGGCTCATCCTGGCTCAACCAACCTCCGGTTATTCGGAGGGGAGTGGTGTGGCGACCTCTACCATTCGCCATCACAAGTGCATATTAATATAGATAGACAAATCAAGATGATGTCTATCGGACCTTGGTCCCGACCATAACACCCGGTCGGTATGAAGCGCTTCCCTTTAGCTTCCTAACTCGAAATCAGTTGCGCCAAACTTCAAAATGCTTTTTTTTTTGATTAAACGAAATATATATTTACAACACTACAATAAACACATTAAGTAAATAAGTTGTTTTCTATAAAAAATTTATCAAGAAAAAAATAATAAAATTTTGATGCATTCCTTACATTCCTTATAAATAAATTAAGTCAATTGACACGAACGCAATCCGTTGTTTATGATGTCTCCAGTATCCAAAAATTATTACGTGTTTTAATAAAGATTTATGTATTGCGTGAATCGTCGATTTCTGAGCTAAATCATTTATCATCCTGTTAATACAAATATTTATATACATTTTTAATTTAATTATAATTTTAATATTAATTGGTTTTATAGGTTCCGTTGCTGTAGAGAATTTTCACAGCGGCTACAATAAAATGATTTGATCGCCTCCTGATTCACTCTTGTTTGCAAAAAAGTCAGCTATTGCTTAAAATACGTATTATAACAAGTATTTTGTGATCCATTAACATTTCAGTATGTCTGTTCGTCATCTTCATTTCTAATTTAGTTTTTTTTTTGCGAAAAATGTGCGCAATGCAATTTAGCAACCTAGTACACCTTTGCTAAATTGCATTGCGAACATTTTTAACATCTCCAACGCATAAGTCATATTTAGAAAGCACTTTTACATTTAATTTGTAACATTTAATTCCTAATGTGACCTCAAAATGTTAGACGCGTAAAAAAGGGCTTTGTAGAAACAACTTTCTAGAAATTCTCTCCGGTAAGACTTTTCATGAACCGCCAAAAAGTAAGCGTGAAAGCAAAACCATGTTTTTGAAATACTCAACGTCACACGAAAACAACACTACATCGTATCCCGACCCAGTTTACAGGTCTAATTAAGTTCTGTCCTAAAATAATAGGGCCAAGGTATTTTCATTTTAGGCTTGAAAGAATTAAGTTGAATTTTTCTTCTGTAAAATACCTGCAGATATTATTCGGTACAATAGAAGGTATTTTTAGGTATTATATATAGTACAACGTCCATGTGTTTTTAGGGTTTTTTGGTTCAACTGATTTTGAATAATGTTATTGACGTAATAAACGTTGGGAAGATTTTTCGGGAATGCAAATTATTAAAAGGTAGCTCAAGACTTTTGTTGTTATTATAAATCTTATATAATGAGACTGGCTCGTTGGTGTAGTGGCAAAGTTTCTGCCTTACATCCGAGAGGTCCTGGGTTCGAATTCCAGGTCAAGCCAAAATTGTTTCTCAGATTTACTGTCCTGACTTTTTAAAAAGCTCGGAGCCGGGAAGTTGGCGGTGTTACACCCCGTGCCTCGGTGCGTACGTTGGCCGTTGGTCCTGATCTCTCTCCGGTCATGTCGGATTGCCATCTCACCGAACTTTGAGAGTGATAGGATAGTGAGTGCACCTGTGTATTGCGCTCATATTTGTGCACTATAAAATCGCCTGCGTAGTTGGCTGATCTTTATTTAAGGTGACCGCCGTGGTCGAAATCGGCCAGGAGGACTATATAAATATGTAATGTACTAAATAATTATGTAAGTCGAGTGATATAGTGTCAAGAGATGAAACAATATTTCATCTCTTGATAACATAATGCGTAGGCCATCAAAATACTTTTTTGCACTACATCACATAAGGAGCCATTAGTTTATCATCAAGTGTTTTAAAAAAGACGGCAAACTCATAAAGGCTTTGAATTAATTTTAATTTTTTAAAACTGTAAAATAAATCGTATTTCCAATCAACACAAGATATGAATTACTTCATGCTATTGAGTTCACAAGAACCCTAGATGACCTTACTTCAGAATGGATGGCTGCACATTATCCTTTCAACCATAAAAGCACAGTATATTTTTCACGGGAGTATATAATTTACCTGCGTTTATTACCTGCATTGCACCAGTTCATATGTTATGTTATTTTACTGAACGAATATATACGTACGATACTGACTGGGCTGAAACATTTTCAAGACTATATTTGTACCAAGAAAGTCACAATTTTGACAAAGTATTTTAAAATATTCTGTCGAACTAGAGGCGTTTAATAAAAATGAATTTATTGCAGACTGACTGTGTCCTAAGGTTTTGAACGCATAAACCCGATTTTAAGTATCATACAGAAACTGTGAAGTTTTCCGGGATATAATGTACCTTTGGTGTTATTCTAGGTTATAATCTTGACGACCACTTTGGTGTAATGGTCAAGAACTTGACTATTAACGAAGAGGTCGCGGGTTCGATCCCCGCACTGTACAAACATTTGTGTACATGACCATGTCTGTTTGTACTGGTCTGGGTGTTATATGTATTTATTTAAGTGTATTTGTAATACCAAGTAAACTTAAATAAATACATATAATACACAGGTGCTTATTAGCTACTTACCACGGAGTCAGATCAGTGTATGATGGATGATGTTGTAAGTACGTATATTTATTTATTATTATTATCATTAATCTATCATAATAGTAAAAAATCGAATTTTCTTTTTGTTATTTCTTGCCGCAGTGAACACTCATTATGAATAATCTATATTGCTTTCGGCCTTGATACTTTACTTCGGACCAACAAATATCTACTCTGTCTTCTTTTAATAAACACAGAGCCGAATGAAAAGCTTTAGGTACTGAGTAGACAATAACAGAATTCATATCAGAATTATGCTCATATGAACTGAAAGCCGAATTAAAGCAAACAAAATTTTCAACTGTATAACAAGCAACGTAACATATGAACAACCCACTAATTTAAAGTATTTTATTGAAAATATTAACTTGCGTCTTTTCAATCTGTATTAGACAAACAGCCCGCCCGCAACTTCATCCGCGCAAACGTGTTTATCCCAAGGGAGCATTTAATCGAGATAAAAAGTACCTTTCACCTAAGACAACTCGTACCCTGTCTGTATACTAAATTTCATCAAAACCCGTTCAGTAGTTTTAGCGTGATTGACATACAAACATCTAAAGAAATAAACTTTCACATTTATAATATCTTTATGTATTATGTAAGATGCGAACATAAAAGGACTATTCTACTGACGAGTAACGTGGGGCCCGACACGGACGACTTACGGTGGGCCTGATCACTGACAACCTCGCTACATCACCAAGTTCGGCCGTGACACCACAACGTGTCCATCGAAGAAAACCCCGAAAAAGGACCAAAGAAAATTTTGTGAATTCACCTCGAAGTGTGAGCAGCGTCTTGGGTGAGCTAATTCCACCAGAGAACACTCTAACTTCGTTGTGAAACCTAACGTCAGCTTTGCGCCTGCCACTGCGTCCTCGGAACTGAGAGCGGGACTAAGCTAGACTGACTACTTGTTGCATCTATGTCAAAAGTACGCCTTTCATCCACACCACCTATTTACACTGGTGAGCAACAGTGGGCCTGATCACCAAGTTCGGCCGCGTCACTACCTACTGTTCATCGAAGAGAACCCTGAACAAAGAAAACTCCAGGAAGACGTTACTCAACCAAATTTGTAGTTGGAGCAGCATCTGAGTGCGCTAATTGCACACCAGAACACTCTTAGCTTCTGATGGTTGTAATACGAGTCCTCATTGCGCCCGATTTTGCGTCACGTTGCACTTTAAGAGGGACTGAGTGGCCTGGCACGCAAGACATCGTCGTTTCTACAGAGAGCTTTGTTGCCCAGAAGAAGTATTCTCTTTGAACAGCTGCCAGCACCGAAACCGAAGAACAACAACTAAGCATGATCTTCGGTCAGCTGCATCTTTAGATCCGCGGAAAGATTCTGAAAGCGTCTGTGATGACTTACAATGAGTAACTGCCCGCTGCAAGAGGCGTAGAAGAATTATTTATTCATTACAAGAGAGCAGTTCTCGAGCAGGGGGAGGAGACAGATGAACATCCTGTCGAGTATTCAAGTCGACTGAATACTACAGCAGAAATAGATAACATGAGGTTGAAAGATAAAGATCACGTATCACTGAATAGACCGGTGCATCCTTTCCGGAGAGACCCTGAAAGAATCAGATCTCCTCGTCGGGTCGACTTCAGGATCTGAGGGGGAGACTGTAACAAACCCTACTTAGAAACTACCAACGCCACCTATCGGGTAGCGTAGGTACTATTGTTAGTATAGGTAATCTGTACAACCATGTATTGAAACGTCATTTAGTTAGGAACATTGCCGCTACTCACACTAGATGGCGCTGATCTCCCTTAAACGGCAGTCTGTTTGGGATTTTTCGGAGAATGACTACCCGGCATTATTGTAAATTTTGTGAAGTCACCTCGAAGTGTGAGCAGCGTCTTGGGTGAGCTTTTCCACCAGAGAACACTCTAACTTCGTTGTGAAGCCTAACGTCAACTTAGCACCTGCCACTGCGTCCTCGGAACTGTGTGCGGGACTAGGTTAGACTGGCTACTTTTTGCGTCTATGTAAAAGTACGAGTCCGTAGTTCCGTACAATAAAATTACGTCATTTTACGTTTTTTTTCGAAGTTTTCTTCAATCCCGCCCCGACCGGTGACTGTAGCCACGTGATCAACACCTACCTACACATAACCCGCAGAGAGGAAAACACCTCCTCTTTATAATGTGTGTTTACAGTAATACATATAACACAATTAAAATGCTATGTATATTCGTAAGATCTTAAACTTTTTTTAAATCCGTTCTGAGACAAGTAACATCCCTTACAGTAAGCATTTACAGTAAAATATAAGACTACCTGAAGATGTAAAATATTGTTTACTTTTAATTTGTCACCCGAATAATTCATGTTCTACCAAATATAGTATTCCACAGTACTTCGTAACAAGTAATAAATATTTTCCATCAAAAAAATCTTAAAAGGATGAACGTTGTAAAGGTAAAATTTGTTGGCAAGCGAAATGTTCCGCCTATCTGGCTTTGCCAAGATAACTTGAATGGCACTAATCTCGAGTTGACGCGCTATCAAACGAAATAATTCATAATTTATCTCGGAAGGAGAATCGCTACTTGTGGCCATTGAGCAGGAAAGTACAGAAGGGCTACTCGTGTTGATATTCTGAGATAACTAATTGCGTCTTAGCTACTTTGAAAAAAGTTGTAAACCAATGCTGAAGTAAGAAAAATATACCTAGTTAAAAACTCTACTGATAAACTTAATTTAGTTACAATAAAACACCTTTGTATATTACTTTATATTGACGACTAGTTACGTAAAAACATTGAGGCAAGGCACAGTGCCTATGATAGTTAAATATAAAATATTTTTGAAGATTTCTTGCCGCAGTGATGTGTAATAATATATTTTGATTTCGGCCTTGACACTTTTTTTCAGACCAACAAATAGTTTTCTTTTCGATAATCTCAAAGACGTATAAAAAGCTTTACTGATTACACAATAACATAATTCATATTAGAGTTTGGCTCATTTGAACTGAAGTCATTTGAACAAAAAAAACACTGTATAATATGCAACGTAACATGTAAGAAAACCTCCTTTTGTAAAGCATTTTTTAATATTATTTTACTAGTAAAGATTAATTTTTTTGTGTCTTCCAAATCTATGTAAGACAAGCCTGCGACTTCTTCTGCGCAAACGATTTTATCCCAAGGGCGCATTTTATCGGGATAAAAAGTATTGTATCACCGAAGTCAGCTCATACTCTGTATACAAAATAAGTATACAAAATTTCATAAAAATCCGTTTAGTAGTTTCAGCGTGATTGACAGACAAACATTAAAACAAATAAACTTTTACATTTACAATATCCATAAATAATACATAATTTATGTAAGATTCGACATCAAAACACACAATAGAATACTAGTGTGTGTTAACAGTAAAATATACGTGATAAAAATGTTATATACGTTAGATCCTAAATCTTTTGCGTGGAAATCCGTTCTGTGACGAGCAGCATCCCATTGCCACTTTGCCTCACTGACCTTTGGGTTCTAACTCTGGTTTAAGCCGGCTTATGTCTTTCCCGATCCTGAAACCCTACACTGTAATACAATATAATTTTCAACTTAAGCCGTCCTGTTCGCTCGTCCAGTTAAGCTAGCGTGTGAGACAGAAATAGCTGTTTTTGTAACTAAGAACATAGATTTAGGAATAAGACCTTCTGTCTCCAGGAACGACGGACGAAAGTCAAAGTCCACACCGTAATTTAAGTTTGTTTTTGATATTATAATTATTATTATTCTACTAAACGGTAGCACATAAGGATTTTTTGTTTTACATACACAATGGAAACTGTTTTCCGAAATAAATAAACTGAATTGAAAGTCTAGGTGAAGTCGAAGCAACTTTTATTAAAGTTCGGATTAAATTCTGTATTTGGTGCGTCACAACTTGTACTAATTTTCTAGTATGTTGGACGCGTTGATTATATGACGTCGTCCTACAAATATTAATGTTTGACGGTGTAACCCCGTGTCTTTTCTGAAGAATATTTTTGTTGAATTTATCCCTGTTTATATAAATTATTTCTAAGTTTATTGTTTCAAAGTAAAACGATAGAGTTTCTCAATTTCCTTCTACGGGCGAAAAAATGTATTTTTAACATTTACGATTCTTTTTACGATTTTAGATCCATTTTATTTTTACATAAACTTTTCCTGGAAAAACAGTTTAGCTTTCCTCGAGATCTCATTGGAGTTTTAATGGCATTCAAGCTGTTTCTACCTAGATGCAAGGTTTAGATGAAAAATGTAGAAATACTGTCACTTCGATATTCAAAATCTACTGAAAACTGAACAAAACTGATCAGTGTTATACTCGTAATAGTTTAACAATGTTGTATGTCATAAATGTTTTCTTCGTTCTTCTCTTCTCTACAATATTATAACATGTAATTTCTTTGTTTTTCTCAACGGTTTGTGCACACTTTTTAAAGAGAAAAGGCGCTAAGTACTTTCTCGATACACGTGATCGGGTTTCTTGATAATGCGACGCTACCTCTTCTTTGTTCTTTTTTCTTATACAGTTCGACCTTACCTTTTTTTAGTTTAACCAATAAGGGTTACCTTACAAACCTCACAAAAAAATAATTAAAAAACCAGTCAGCATTGCACGACCTATAAACATAGGTTATATCACAACTATTTAAAATTGTTTTTCGCATTCTTACTTATAATATTATAGACCGGAGTTCCAGCTTTAGGGATACGATAGCCAGCATTTCAGCTTTATCGAAAGTAGACACCAGGTGTTATTGGGCCTAATGCCTTGTTAACACGCGCCCGTTGAATGGACGAGACAGTAAAATGACTCTCGGCCGAGACAGTATTTATTATATAGACAACACTCGCTAATCGGTTCACACGAAGCGAGCACTCGGCCGAGTGCACTGTCTCGCCCATCCACTCGGCACGTGTGGACAATAAACAACAACATCACATTCATTGATCAGACTCCTTAGTAAGTAGCTTAAGAACTTATTTTTACAGAAATCAGAATCAACAGTCATATTACAAATAAACTTAAAAAATACATACGAGTATAACACCCTGACCAGTACAAAAGAATCACTTCGTGCCCTATAGCAATGTCACTTTTTGCTCAAAAGCAGTGCTGCAATTATTGATCTCCTGCTTATTTCCTTGAGTAGCAGCGCTGTTGTCCAGCGGACAACAAAAATCTTTTTCAAAAAGTGCCAATAATCGCTTCGCCGACCGTACATAAAAATGTAAACAGCCGAATCACTATAACCGAGGTTGGGGTCCGGTACTAAAATACGTACAGATAACAAGCCCCCAGAGAGGACACCGATTTACGTGGTGAATATTGACCCGTTGTAAAACTGTCTGTGACCAAGGAAATATTCCGGGGTTCGCTGGGAATACGTGTCTTTTTATTTTGTCCCGTTTTGTTGTACAAATTAAAAGCGCCCTTTGAACGAGCTACAAAATAAAAATACCTATTATTAATTTCAAAATTAATTTGGAATTCTTAAAAAAAAATGACAATTGGATACTAATGATGATTCATAGTTAAAATCTCGTTAATGTCAGTTGTACCACCTAACTTAACGACAGCTTTGGTCTAGTGGTCTGAGGTCCAGACTACAAAACCGGCTGTCGCGGGTTCGAATCCTGCTTGGTACAAATGTTTGTGTGATGAGCACGAGCATTTTTAATGAGTTATGTGTACATACAGTACATGGGTCATTTATACATGTATTTAAGTATTTCTATCCGTTATCCTACCCACCATATCCCAATCTAACGCTTAGTTTGGGGCTAGGTAATTGGTGTGTTCGTTGAAACAATTCTTTTTTTAACTACTAATGTTTCTCTTGTTTTCTTACACACGCCTGCACATGTACAGTAGGTATAGTTAGGTATTAAGTAAGTAAGTGTGATGATTATGTATGGACTCACCACGATGTACGAATTTCTTTCACCATTAATGCAAAAAGGAAGCTCTTTGTATCTTTTTTAAAATCTAATGCAGTTTGGGGAGCAGTTCTTATATGATTTGATTTTGTCAACTTGCTATAAGTACTTACGGTATGATTAAGAAAACCTTTTAACTGGCTATACTAATTATAATTATTTAACTATTAGGTATGTACAAATCTGAAACGCTGTACGGTTTCTTCATAAATAAAGTAAAATAACGTAGAATTTATGACAGTGTTAAATAACTTTGGTACGTAGATATTGATGCTGTGCTGCGCGGTAGGTTTCTACGCTGAGAGGTAATGCGCACAATAAGGATGCTACGAAGAAATTCTCGAAATGACACACGCACAAAGACGCATGTCTCAACAAGGAAGGTCAGCGATAATTAGGGTGCACTGACGCATATGGGTACGGTTCCTTAGTTGCGAGACTATATAGAAAGAAATAAATATCTATGCTGAGGTCTCGCCATTGGTTAAGATAGGAACTTTTAATTTTTTGCATCAACAATGCAAATTTTATTCACAATGTGAAATTAAAACACAGAAAATGGACTGTTACAGGCGGTCAGGTGTTTCATTCGGATGTTGTAGGTATCTGACCGCAACAGTGATAAATCATGGCTGGCTGCAGCCTAAGGAGCACTAAAAGAAATTCGGACAGATAATTAAGTGTCACGATTGCTCAATTGGTAGAGCAAGCACCCGGCTTGCGAGAGGTGCGGGTTTGAGTCGCGCCTGTGGCACTCCATTTTTCTTTTAGTGTGAAATAATATGAAGTAAAATATAGACTTAAGAACTACCTCAACCGGGACTACTTTCTTGGAAAAAATCGTGACCAAGTAAATGGATATCAAAAATAATTCACATTACTTCGTCAACTCTAAAATGTTCATTCATAAAAAAATAGAGTGGAAATAACAATATACCTTCTGAAATAAAGTGTGTTTTAATTTCACATTGTAAAGAAATTTGCATTGTTATTGCTAAAAAATAAAGTAGACAACTTAACCTACCTTCTCATTTACTTAATTGATCATAGGAAAAGGAAAAATACCTCCCGTAAATCTTCAGAATTTTTATTGTTCGTGTTGGCAAATGAACGTGATAACAACCAGTAATATATAGCTGTTGTCCCCAGTTAATCCTTTCAATGCTTTTATGACTATTCGATGGATAGCTATTAGGTAAAGTGAAAATATAAAATAAACCCTATCGAATCGGCAAAAACATATAACGGTGACCTGTCTAAGAAAAATCGCTGTTGTCATGCCCCAGTACTCATTTCTATGTTTATTTTGTACTATATTAAAATAATTGACGACCGATTGGTGCAGTGGTCCACATGTCGGTCTTCTAAAACGAAGGGTCGCGGGTTCGATCCCCGCACAGTACAAGCATAAGTGTGCATGAACATGTGTGTTTGTACTGGTCTGTGTGTTTTCTATGTAAAACATGTATTTATTTACAAAAAAAAAGTATTTAAGTATGTTTATCCGTTGTCTAAATCAAATCAAACATTTATTTGCTAGAATACACAAAAATATGCAAGTTACAAACTGCAGGTCTTAGAAATAGGTTGATGCTGTATTCAGCCTGCATGCAGGCGTGCAAATGTTGATAATCATTTTAACAATTCAATAAATAAATAGGTCCGTTAAATAATGTCAAAATTACAATAATAATGTCATAAAAATAAATTGTCAATGTCATGAATTTAAAGTCAGGTAAAAGCATTATTGTATAAAAACATAAAAATAATAATAACCATTTATAGCACATTATTTTACAATTTTAAAATAATCTTTATTACTATAAAAATGATCTTGTAACAACCAACTTTTTCTTAAATACATTTCCTTGCAAGTTTTTTGAGCTCCTTGGGTAAGTTGTTATATATTACTATACACATATATATACAGTACCCATAACACAAGCCTCGTAGCTTAATTTGGGGCTAGAGAATTGGTGTGATTGTTGTAAAATATTTATTATTTATTATTATTAATTGTAGGTAGAGTAACTCGATGACGATGCCGGTCATCGCAAGATAATATGCTTCGCAATATCTCCTGGCGCATGACTTTATGTAGCGACTTAACAATGTTTAAGTGCCTAAGTGTTTAAGTGAAATGTTTAAATGCTCGTCATCAGTGTCTTTTCCATGTGCCACTTTATAGGAATTAAATATTCTGGTAACTCTTTTTTGCCACGTACTTGTCATAGCTATACTCGTAATTATAGTTTTCAGTCAGTTGACATTTTTGCGTCAACTTTTGTTAAGTTTCAAAATAAATTCGTAACTTGCCCCAATAATAAGTAATATTATTTCTTTGGCATTATGTCATCCTTTTATAATTTTATAGTTTCACTTATTTTAATGTTTTCAACAAAATTTTAATTGGTTTACTCTATGTATATATTTAAGTTGAGGAAATTTAATTGGTTTATGTGTTATATTAATTACATATTTTGTTATGTATTGTTAAAGCTATATTTTCCAAAAAATTAATAAAAAAAAAGGTTACTAATAACCCCTCTTACATTTTAACACATACCTAACATACTAATAATACCAGTCCTCCTGGCCGACCACGGTGGCCAATCTTAACAGAGATCAGCCAACTACGCAGGAGATATTATAGTGCACAAGTGTGAGCCCAATAAACAGGTGCACTCACTGTTCCATCACTCTCAAAGTTCGGTGAGACGGCAATCCGACTAGACCGGAGAGAGATCAGGCGCAGGACCAACGGCTTAACGTGCTTTCCGAGGCACGGGCGTGTAAAACCGCCAACTTCCCGACTCCGAGCTGATTTTGTGAAATTCATGACAGAAAATCTCAGAAACAATTTTGGCTCGACCTGGGATTCGAACCCAGGACCTCTCGGATGAAAGGCAGAAACTTTGCCACTACACCATCGAGGCAGTACATACTCACATACTCACTCGCAGCTGTCAGCTATTGAAGAGCAGCGGCTAACACACTGTCAGAAGCGATTCGCAGCGAAATAAAGTCACAGGTGTAGCCTGAGCCACAAGAAGACGCGCCAATGTATGCTTGCCTTTATATTATTTGAATTTCACAAGGCAAGGGTTATAAATTTCAAACTTGTCGTTCATTGGCTTATGTTTGTTAAGGAGAGTAGCGACTACATAGATTACTGATTCAGTAAATAGCTATTGAATTATTTAAATAAGTTACTCAAGTTGCCTTCTCATTGTATCCTAAACTTGTGATCTTCGTGAGTAAGTTGTTTAAAGTCAGAATATATTATTCAATTCGTTTAAAGTTATACGTCTGTTTCAATTAGGAGTTTTAACTATTTATAAACTCATCAGAATTTACGTGTAACGAGAGAATAGGAGCCGTTTATAAAAATAATTTTTACTATATACGTACTTAATGAATAAACTTGAAACTACGATTAAGCTAAGTTCAATACATTTCAATGGAATTTAGTGCGTATCTTTTAAATACGAGTTTTTACTAAAATTCACCAAACTTAAAAGCAAATTAATAAAAAAAAATGTTTTAAGAGTATGATAGATACCAAGTCAAGTGTTTACTTTTAGTATGCTGCGTATTATGGATGTATGAATATGAAAAACTATGAATATTTTACAGTCAGAGGCAAAACTATAGTGACACTTGGGTACCATCTCAAAGTAGGTAACAGTTTTAGTGTTCGACCTGTCGATCTGTTGAAATCTTACTAATTTGTTATTTTGACATACTAAAGATATGATACCAGTATGCTTTTGTCGCTGACGATTTTTCACTAAGAATTTTTATCCATCCAATTTTTCATACCGAGACGTTTCTTTCATATTATGTTCATTGTATATTACAAGGCATCTTATAAAAGATATGAAATCTCTTGAAAGGCAGGCCTTGGTGATGAAAAGATGGATAGGGATAGGACAATATAATATTAAACGGGAATAACATAGAAAGCTTCACATATTTTTAATACTTATAGTCATACTTTTGCAAGATAAATCCTAAGCTTACGTGTTTTAATACCGATATGTATTATTAATCTCTCATACGTTTAGAGATAAATAATTATTTAAAAGTAATTTAACAATAATAATAATAGATAATGGGTGCTTAATGAATACTTTTTACCCTGATTTTGGTTCATTTTTGTTTAATTATGGGTTACTAATAAAAAAAATAGAATGTAAAATAATATGCAAATAATAGTGATATAATACAATATTTATAAAAATGGATAGTGTTACTTTTCAAAGGTATTAAAGGTATATTTTTCATAGGAATACAACCTTACGATCGGTATAAAAGCCTGAAAGGAAACCCGCAACCCCAAAAGCAAACGTGTTCAAGCTAGTTCCCGCTTCACTGCATAGATGGCGCTAACCGGGAAAACTCGCGAAGGCAAACGCAAAGTAAAATGTCACATAATTTTTCTGGAAAAATCGAGTTAGCGAAGGTTCAGTGGTTTACGAAAGTCAACACGATAACGCTTACCCTCCATTGTTATTTTTTTCTACCGGATTTTAATATTTTTTAAGCAGAAAGTTAAATTTTTACGCTTCGAAAAAAATATAGTCGTGGCTGTAACCTAGTTTCTTGTAGTAAACCGCAATTCAGAAGTTATCATTTTTGCAATCGTAAAAATGGTTCGTTAAGTTTCCCTCGGTTGCATTGGGAAAATAGTCCAGTAATTAAAAGCAAGTTGCAACTTTAGTAATTTTAAAAGCAGTGGGTTAAAGTTAGCTTTATTTGTGAAGTTAGCATAGAAATAGAGCTTTTCATAAAAAAAATATTATTGTTGTTTTTCACACAAATTTGTTTTTTGTTTTATCCACATTTTATAGAAAACCAAAATTATTTTCTTATTAGTTTCGTGTTTTTAAATCAATAAAAAGAGAAAAATACGTTTTTTTTTTCAGTGTGCAAACTACTGCAAATAGATAAATTTTAAAATACAGCTTGATGTCCAAAAAAATTGACGTCGAATTTTTAGATTGTTCTCGTGTTCGGTTCTGCTTAGTCGAATCCACTTTTAATATTATAGATATAGGTTATTGACCCATATCCATGGAGGAAGTAATCTTGTTATTGACATACATAAAAACAGACAAAATAGCGATTATTTAGGAAACAGGTCGTTGTGAAACAGATCTCTGGTGTAAATGATGATGATGAGCAATGATCACGCTTGGCAAGGTGCTTTTTGAAGCCAAATTGAACAAGGACAAAAACATATATAATACCTAATAGAAATAATAACCATTTCTTTGATCAATAAAACATTCTATAACTTTTAAAACGCAAAAGTAAATAGTTACGTCTAAAATAGATCGATACAATATTAAATATGACAAAGTCAGTGAACTTTTAAAGAGACAACCTTTGATTCGGACATATTTTTTTACGTTTAGAAAACTTTTCATAAACTAGTCCCAAATATAAATTTCAGTCTCGCGGACAGTAGTTTGGTTTAAAATAAAAATGCGGTTAATTAAGGGTTGAACAATATTTCAAATGGGCCCAAAACCACGCTGTGTGCTACAAAGCAATTGTCAAGTCAGATCGAATTTGTTCGGTACTTTATCGATGCATAAATTGATTGCATTTTCGGAAGTTTTTTTTTGTTTCACGGCAGAGGAACTCTGAACGAACGAGTTTGGAAACCAATAATGGTTATAAGTAGAGATAAGTAATTATGCTAGGGCTTTTGAGAGTGTATAATGACAAAAGCACGCAAGTTCTTATTGTGCTAGTGTAATTACGTATACTACTGTACTACTAAATGTGATCATTTCATTTAACATTTCGAAACGTTAAAAAATCACTACTTGTCGAAGTTAAGAAAATTGAATTCTCCAATCATTTTACCAAATTAACTTTTATTAAACCAAATTAACTTCTATTGTGTGGGTTGTGCTTACCAATAGACTCGTTTTAATTTGAATTATTCGAGGCACAGTAATAGAACTACAATAGATTGTTACCGTGGCGATATCACCTTCGTTCCCAAGGGACTAAATAACCAATAAAGTCTACTAGCCCTCCCCTAAATAGTAACACCTAGTTTCCCCTATTCACTTTTAAATAACACCCAGCTTTATTCACGGCAATTAATAACAAAACAAAACCACCCGAGGCCTGTATGCCCGCAATTGGGTCCATACGTTAATGGGCTATTGAATACCCTGACTGGGTTCTGTACATTGATAAATTTCCCTAGGGACTCTAAAGCCAAGGTACACGGTGAGATTAGACAGGCACGATGTTAACCATCCGTCATTGTATGGTCATAGGACGTCGTTCAACTTGAGAAGATTAGGGCCTAAATAGATTGGCAATACATTGTTCTAACCGATGCGTATGTGTTACATTACGGTGTACCTACGTATCGTGAAGGTTTCATGCCGCTTAGAAACAGCACTGCATAACCTACAGCGTAGTTTATCATGATTTTCTTGGACGCGCAATTAATGTTTTGAGCATATAGCGAAGCCGCACCGATATTCATGCACGATATTTGTTTTCTCCAATAAAATTTTAAGGAGTATATATTTAAATACCCATTTTGTGCAACGAGTAACGTAAATTAAGTGGGAATAGGCAGGCCACATAGCCTGTAAACATGAGTCCTGGTATGAGAATGATGTTTAGTGGAGACTATGCGTAGAAAGACTTTATAGGAAGGCCTTCCAACACGAAGATCCTAAATGCTATACGAGCGACGCCATAACGACCAAGAAGAGGAGGTATTGAGAAAAACCTACTCCAAAGTTTTCTTAGCCAAACAAATATACAAAATACCTAAAAGTGACCTAGCACATAGTGTATTGTATAAGTTAATTTACTATATTTAGTTAGTTTGATTTTCTTGAAACAGCACCGTGGGGCGTCTGGCAAGTGTGCAAGATCTACTGTCATAAGCTATGCGAACGGTTCGTTTTACGTTATTTAAGTTCTTATTTCTATGGCTTTTGCAGTAAAATATGGAATCTAATCGATTATTTTTTCACACATTCTAAGTTGCTATATCTTTTTTATTCATAAATCAATTAATGTATGAGTTTTGTTGCAAATTGTAAATATTTGTACCCACATGAGAAGTTAATTAGATATGAATTAGATGAGTAGAATAACGGTATTGTTCTTAATTTACTACTTTACTTTAATTGCTGAAAACTTTATTTGCTGTTTGATACAAATTGACACGAAAGACCCATAATCCTCGGAAGTCATTTTCTTGAACTCAATTTTGAAGGTTACTGTAACATAATTTGTACAGCTGAAAAATATTGTATCATTTCAAGTTACAAATGTTCAAAAGTAACATAATGAAAACTCTTCCACCACAAAGAGGTGTTAACCACAAAGGTCGCACGGGTCGTTATTGGAGTAACAAAAAGTGACATAAAAACGAACTGACGGCCCCCGAAAGAGGTCGCTAGTGCGTGGCGCTCCGCCAAATGGGGATACGATCTGTCAATGTCAGATAGCACTAAACACTTTTTCGGTGTAGCAATTTTGAGGCTCACCATAAGTGTGATGACACTAGCTGAAAAGGTATGGCCTTGGAACTCGGTGTAGAGGGAAATGCGGTCTTGACAAAGTAACATTTTACTATCGAATGTACATAACATTTTATTATACCGAAATGTATGCAAATATCAGGATGACATGTCAATTTGTTGTCTTTTATTTACGCGAATACTCGACAAGTTAAAATAAAATGTTACCAATTCGTGAAATAATCCATAAAAAGTGTGAATTTTTATGTCAATTTCATACTTTTGATACTTCCTTACCATTTTATCATCGACAATAGAATGTATTAATATGTATAATGTTTAGTCATGGTTTAATATCAAATTTATTGATATTTCAAATCCAGCACATGAATTACACTTATAAGAAATTTATTGTGTGACCAATATCCTACCTTGCCTTCTTTTTGTTTTTACAAACCATTTTTATACTTCTTGAAAATTACTTTCTTTTATGAAACTATTTAACGCTTATCTAAATATTTGAAAGTTCTACGAGTATGTATAATTCATATAATATCAATATGATCTGGACTTCTTTTCTTCTTAAGCCAAAATTAGAAGGCTCTCTCATACTTTCATAACAAAGAAGGTAGTGTCGTATTGAATGTTTGCCAAAGTACCTATCCGCGTCCAGGGATTGATTTGGGAGGCTCTCGGGGTAGACGTTACATAAATGTCACTCAGCAATTTTACTGCGGGCCTTGAAAATCTGTAAAGGGACAGTCAAATCAATAGACGCTAGAGAAAATGTATTGTACCCGAGGGGGAAATCTACGGAATTTCTTTTCATTTCTTTCTTCAGTTATATAACTGATTGGTCTTTAACTACCGACGAAAAAAAGAGGTGATATAAGTTTTACCCTATATCTCTTTGTATTTGTATATTAGTTTTTTTGTTTGTGTCTATCTGTGTCATCGTATCTTCCGAACGGATAGTCCGATTTCAAAGAGGCTTTTTTATACGAAAGATAATAATTTAACGACGGTGGTTCTTAGACATGGCTGTTCAAAATCTGTCCAGCCGTTAAACCAGCTTTTCCTGGCTCTTACGGAGGTTTTTTTTAAATCTCTATATATATAAAATTCTCGTGTCACAATGTTGTTCCCATACTCCTCCGAAACGGCTTGACCGATTCTCATAAAATTTTGTGAGCATATTGTGTAGGTCTGAGAATCGGCCAACATCTATTTTTCATACCCCTTAGTGATAAGAAAAATCTTATATATAAAATAGTCGTGTCACAATGTTTGTTCCCATACTCCTCCGAAACGGCTTGACCGATTCTCATAAAATTTTGTGAGCATATTGTGTAGGTCTGAGAATCGGCCAACATCTATTTTTCATACCCCTTAGTGCTAAGAAAAATAATTTATATAGCAAAACAACGTGTGCCGGGTCAGCTAGTAATTATGTAAGCTTAAGGTACCTAAGGGAAGAGAAAAGTTCGTTATCCAAACCCTGATTAACAAGATCATGTTTTGCCTCCGATGTTCATTTGTTTGTTATCTCGCTGTATCATAAGTGTATAAAACTTAAAAGTTGTACTATATAGGGTTAAATATATCAAAGTTTGTGTGTTTCTTAAACGCTACAATAACAAACAGTTAAAACAAGAACTAAGAAGGTGTAACAAAATAAAATAGTTTGGGATAATAATTCGTGTGTGTGAATTACTTGGCCAGTTTTCCTGTTGAATTATCCTTCAACGTTTGGGTATTACAATAACACTAATGTAAGTCACTAATAGACCGTCTTAACTACACTTTTTTTTGTAAGACATGTCTGGAGTTGTGCTTTCTGTTGTGTGTACAGAGTAACGTATATTTTTAAACTTCTATAGATGCTCTGAAGATCAAAAGGAACAAAGCATAATTAATTTAAAAAAAAAAACTTATGCAATTTAATTTTAGTAGTACTAAAATGTACACATTCATGTATTCTGAGACTTGATAGCACGTATTATTAACTTCAAATACTTTTAATTAAGAGAAATAAAGACCCTCAAACATGTTCATGAGCTCATAAGCACAGCTCTAAAAGATTCTGAATACACCCTTTATTTGGCACCTTAGTAAATAAGAGTACGTGATTTGCTCAGCCACATAAAAAATAGAACCAAATATACCGCGCTCCACGGTGTACGTGTATTCTAGTAGCCGTATTTTTCCGTATTCCCATTTCAAATATCAGATATTTGGAACAATAGAATTTGCGGTTTACAACTGTAGTGACGTCATTCAATCTCGGGACCCATTTATCGTTTCACAGATATATGGATTTGTGATCGACACTGAAAAGGATGCTTTTTAATAAATAACACGGGGTCGGAGTTTGCTGAAGGATTTTGCTTACGCAACTCAACCTATTTTTAATAAAGCCATGAGGACTGAACATGTTTCACAAAGTTATAAGTGTCAGAGATATTCAAATTTTATTTTCATCCTGAAATCCTCATTGCATAAAACTGAAGTGTACTCTACACTTCACTTGTATGTTGTGAAAAATATCGACAGAAGAGGGGTACTTTGTTTATGTACCTACCTACCTAGCCAATCAGATCAAATTTCTTTATGAACGCATTTTTTATCAGTTTAATAATAGTATTAGCTCTGTTATATTATTAATATTCTGATAAATAACGATGCCACTTCTAAAACCAACAAAAATAGTTAGGTAATTATTTTATTTGACTTTAACTTTGCTAAACATGAATGTTTCAAACACTTATAAGCGAAAGCGAATTTTATATAAGAATTATAAATTCAAGGTTTTAAAGACTAAAATAATGTTTTCATGATTAAGTTCTAACCTCATGAAAACAAACATTTCTTTAGTTGAAGTCTATTAAGCGAGAAAAGTCAGTTAACCACGGTTTTCTTATAGTTTATGTTTTCAAAGTTTTGTTGTAAGTTGAATAAAGCATTAAAACAATGTCAAAATATACTCTTTGAAGCTGTATAAGTGTTTTATTCGGATATTGTAGGTATCTTACCACAACTTTGATTTATCATGGCTGGCTACAGCCTAAGGAGCACTTAAACAAATTCGGACCGATGAGTAAGTGTCACGGTAGCTCAATTGGTAGAGCAATCGCCCGGCTTGCGAGAGGTGCGGGTTCGTGTCCCACCTGTAAAGTTCCGATTTTTCTTGAAATGTGTTTTAATTTCACATTGTAAAGAAATTTGCATAATCGATCCAAAATCCAAATCTTACATGGATCAGATAAAAGAAAAGTTAGGTGTCGTGTCACATCAGGTAGTCGAAGAAATGGCATTGAATAGACCAACATGGAAAAAACTCCACCGACAAGAGCATAGCTCTTAAATTTGATGATGATGATCCAAAAAACGTAAGAAACTTAATACATTACCTGATTCATCTTAGCCGATGTTAAACACCAGTAAAGGTGTTCCATTCGAATGATGTAGGTATCTTACCACAACTTTGATGAATCATGGCTGGCTGCAGCCTAAGGAGCACTTAAACAAAATTCGGACCGATGTGTAAGTGTCACGGTAGCTAAATTGGTAGAACAATCTAGGCTTGCGAGAGGTGCAGGTTAAAATCCCATCCATATGGCAGTCCATTTTTATTTAAGTGTCTTTTAATTTTACATCTAAAAGAAATTTGCATTGTTAATGCAAGAAATATAGATACTTAAAGATTGACTAAGGTTTAGCTACAAAAACTGAAAAGAAAAATATCCCGTGTCAAAATAAATGACTACCTACTGAAATCTAACTTGTTTATAAACAAACACCTTTCTATTGTTTGGTAAATGACTAAATAAACAGGAGGAGACATCACTCAAGAGGGTGTATCGGCGTTATTAAAATTAGTGACGGTTGATTAAATCTTTTGTGGAAGAGTGAGAGGGCATTAATAATCTTTTAGCTACTCCGATGATTTTGAAAGAGCGCGTTCCTCGTAACGACAGCAGTGACGGTTTACATTTGTAAGGTTAATGCCTTATTTTTGTAGAACAAAATGGCGTTGTGAATATTATAATAAGTGCTAGATAACCCCGCAGACGTTGACTTGCCCGTTGTTTTACAAAAAAAAAACTGTGATTTTCTAAGTTTCAGTTTCATCCGAAGGGAGCATTCGATCGAGATAAAAAGCATTAAACGAGTATCACCCAAGTTAACTCATACCTTGTCTGCATACAAAATTTCATCAAAATCCGTTCCGTAGTTTCAGCGTAATTGACGGACAAACATCAGACCACAGACAACAGAAAATTTCACATTTATAATATTACGTATATATAGAATTGAGTAATTAAAGAATAACGGAGAATGGCCTACGTACAGCAAGGGTGTTGTAGCCCATTTTCCCGTTTTTTTTTGTAAGCCAATCCGGTCAGCGGTAAGCAGCAGTTAAAACTTACATCATAGTCTTTTGAATTAGGATCAAATGGTAATTCTAAGTTACTAATACATACATTTGCAGTGGGACGCACAAATCGTAACATATTAGTATCGCTTACTATTCCTTAAATTGTCAACTTGTAAAGGAAAATGTCAGTGTCAGAAACTGTCAGTTTTGACGATACGAATACTTTAAGCTACGTGCTCACCTTACGAGTAAAACAATACCAATAGCGCGATCATGAAACCACTTAAACAGACACAAATAACTATTTGTATTTCATTCGTATTAAATTAAACATTATTTTACTGCGTTTAATGACACGCCAACTCTTATTCATTGGCCATTATCATCAAATTTAAACAACCTTTTCCGCATTACAGTGAAGTTATGCAGCAATTATTATGTTTAATGAGTTCAATAACCAAAAATTTTACCTAATTAAATGAGCCAGCAGTGGAATAATTTTAATAAACATAATATTTTAATGAACGCAACAAAAATGTAACCGAAATCCATGATCCTGGATATAATAAAGTAGGATTGGTTGCTGCATTAAATTAAAATAATTTGTAAAGTTATGGAATCACTCACAAAATAAATCATTTCAATGTTTTATGTTAATATTTTTATGATTTAGTAAATAAGATCCCAGCGCTGGGTTTAACATTTTTGACAAAGGAGAGTGTGAAAGTACAGCGCCAGTTATAGTGCTAGCACTTTATGAACTGTATGAAAGGTTTGCAGAAATTGGTGTAGCAGTAAGTTAGGCCTTTTAATTTTTTTAATTTAGTAAATATAATAGTTGGTGGCGCCAATCGACCACTACGGTGGCGAGGGCCGGTTCAAGGGTTAGATGGAATCAATAATATTTAAAAAAAAGGTTTATATTAGTTTTAGCAATCAGATGTATTTGAAAAATTAACTTTTTGTTAATATTTTTTTCTTAATCTTACAGCCGTATTTTTAAATGATGTGCGCAACTTCCTTTTACGAGTAGTTTTCAATCGTATACCAAAGTTAAATCATCTTGATTTACATATCATATTACACATATCTCAAGAACACCACACACGATTGACAGCCGGCATTCAAAACGTCCGTTACCGCCACCAAAAATGTAGTAAGTGTAAAACTACAAAAAACGCGCCAAATACCCAACTCACCTATTTTTCCAATCCGCCGAAAATCAGCCGTGCACACCGGCGATTCTTTTCGAAAACATATCGCAAACGTTCACTTCACACCACACTACACATCCGATTAAACTTCGGTACCACTGTGAACACGTGCAAGCCTCACGGGAGGCCAACGAAGACTAGAGACGCGCAGTCTCCGAACGGGCGTAGTGCGTAACGCAACGGCAAAACGTGAAACGGTAACAGTCGGAAAACGGAAAATTGCGGAAGGTGAAAAAGTTTTCGGTTTCGGTTCGGAGTTCGAACAAACATTTGCGGGTTCGCACTACTTTTTTAAGATCGAACGGATTCTAGGTCATAAGTAGGAAAGTTTTTTTGGTATTCAGTTGACTAATTTAATAAGTTAAATAATGGAATGTTAAAACGCAATAAAACCGTTAAAATAAAGAAATTTGAATATAGTTGATAGAATCAGGCGTTACCTTGCGGAAATCCATGACTAAAGCTGAAAAAGAGGATTATTTTGCTTTAAATTTCCACCAAACAATTCCATTGTTGTGATTCCAGGTGCATCTTCTGTGTCACGTTGTGAGTTGTAGGTATTGTAAGTCCTGTGACTTCCAGTTCTAGCTTTTTCAGGTGATTACAGTTGGATGTATTTTGGTTCCTGCGCTGGCGTCGTTTGGTAGAAATTTAAAGCAAAATAATCCTCAATAATCCTCTTTTTCAGCTTTAACGAAATTTGTATTTGAAATTTGGCAATAAAAATTCAATATGCACTTGGCTAAAATGGAATCTTTCATTAAAGTTATTATTTTTTCTTAAAAACGAATAATTCAAATGAACATACTTATTTATGTATAAACTTGGAAAAAAGGACATAAAAAGGATAAACGAGTTATTTTTATGAAGAGTATAACTTATGATTTAAAAATATTTATGCACAATTTTATTTTATAACTAGGCTTTTGCCATCTGGCCTTCAATATTACGTTAAACATGTCAATTGGATTATGTCCGCAAATAATATTCTATTGTAAACGTATCAATTGATTGATTCAAGTGTTTTCCCTCTTTTGTTGTTTGACCTCTCGATATTCAGAGATAAATGAGATTATTATGCAATTATGCTTTCAAGATAAACCCAGCTTATTTGACACAAAATGAGTTTTTTTTTTCTTTAGATGATTGAGTAACTCCATCCACAAATCAACTATTGGTCAAAAGTATACCTACTGTGTTACATAATTCTAAAGATGATCTTCTTTTCTGGTATTAACTCTATTTAATTACTTATATATCGAGATTAGAAAGCATTCATAAACGGTTTCTTAGATTCATCCAATATAGAACAGGCAAATATGACATGGACTACTTGTCTCGTTGCAGGAGACATCATATTCTCCCTTTGTACAAGCGCAGAGAGATAGCAGATTTGTCTTACATCCACAAGATTGCTAGCGGCATAATAGACTGTCCTGAGCTCTTGAGCAAACTGTACATCTGCACACCAAGGAAACTTTTGAGGATACCCAACATTTTGCACGTCCCTACAGTTAAAACAAATTACAGGCGGAACTCTTATTTACTTAGAGCAGCTAATTTTTTTAACGAATGTCAGAACACTTATGACTTTGATTTGTTCTGTACTAGTGTAAGTCAGGTTAAGAAACGTATGTGTGACGATTTTTTTGAATAATGAACTTCCTTATACTTTTGTGAGTTAGCTTTATAAATTTAAATCTTATGTACTCTAATTCTATCAGTGAAAACATATAAATGGCCTTCTTTTTATATAAACTATTATTTAATATCTTTCTAGCTGTAAGTCTTCCAAAAATGTAAAATAAAATGAAATAAAATAAAATTTTGATATTGCTTTCCGTTTTTGATTAAAAGAACACAAAACAGTTATTTTATGATGGGAAATTCCGAAATGTGGTAAATACAACTAGAGGAAAGTTCTAAAAATAGCTTTTATCTATTCACAATATCCAAAAACCCCTCAAATAACACAATATTTGGTTGGAATTGGATCAACATAAAGCGTAGTCAGAATTCCACGAAGCGTTACGGATAATGCTACAAGATTATAGTTCGTAGCTTTCGTAGCATCTTCGTAGCATAATCCGTAGCACTTACACAAGACAAAAGCTACGAAGTTATGTTTATGCACAGGGAGTGTTTACATAAATTATTTTATCGCGACTGTATTTTGAATGGATGTATATTATAAAATGCCTCTTGGGGGCTAGGAGACCGGATTTTAGTGTTTGTTTTCAAATTGCGACACGGTACACTAATAAAGTAAAGTGATAAATAGAAGCGGAAGGGAAATACCCAATATGAATTTGAAGGAACAGCTAAAGAATAGGACTAACTCCTTTACTTCTGTTGTTCCATCAAATTCATATTTGGTCGCTGAAGGTATCAGGAAGCCTAGAAGAACGAGAAACACACACGACAGAACATAGTGGCGAATGCCATGAACAGCAGAGAGGCTCTTTAATTTAAAGAAGAGGAAACCAATAAGAGTCGGTCTGAATTTACCTTTCGGGTATTTGACATATAATCTTTTGCTTTCTTTAATACATACATTTGTTTTCATCTTATTGTTGATCAAACGTATTGTGCTTTGTTCTTTGTTTTTCAGTTCTCCATCCCCTATTAACATCCAAACTAACATGTCTAAAACGGGATACTAAGCGAATCTCGTTTAATCCACTCATTCAGCCCATGATCACTAATTGAAACTAAACAATGAACATCAAACGATGCAAGACAAAGCCGGTGGAGGCAACTTGTAACAATAGATACAAATTACTAGCTTGTCTACAGCTGAAATGTGTCACAGGAATAGATTGCGTCGGTCTTTGAGAAAACCTTGCATTTTCCATGGAATAAATTAAGTTTATCTTATTGTTCTAATGTAGGTTTTTGGGTCATTCTTTTAACGTACTTGCTAATCCTATTTGACGTGTTTTATAACTTCGGTATCTCTCTCAGAAAAAGATAATAAATTGAGTTTTTCGTATTGTTTTAATGTAGGTTTTTGGGTCATTATTCTTTTATAAATATGTGTTTTAAGTAATTCGTTTGTAAAGGCACGAATGCTAATTTTTGATGTCATAATTTATTACTTTGTTATAGCCTACGGTTTAATCTCTTAGTCTCGGGAATAGTGTTTGACCAAACGGTAAAGTTAACAAAGCTTACCATAGATGAACGCCAACAGTTGCAAAGTTGGTTGGTGCATCATTACCTTATACAACCCTTTATATAAGCATTAAGGAATAAATACGGTTTAGTAAGCTAAATTGCATTTAAGCTAGTGCTAACAGCGGTTTCATGGACTTTTCACTTATCAGTCTACTTTGGAATACAATGATTAAGCTAGTCTAACCCTGAGTTCCTTAAAAATCAAGCAAGATTTATAAATAACTTCAAATTAAAATACCTTGCATTCATTACACAAATTATGTAACAACAATGTTCAAACTAAATTTTAACAATAGATTTAATTAAGTATTCACAGTAATACATTGTGAGCACGTGTTACCACCGGACCAACATTCATATTATTATTTATAATTACATAAACAAAACGTTATTAAGTTATTCGCAAACAGGTGCTGTTGGTTCAGAGTAAACACAGGCAAACATAACACACTAAATACGTTACATGTTATATACGGGCGTTATCTTATTATTTTGTCAACTTTTATTAAGGCAAGAGAGAAATGCGCAGTTGATAAGATTTTCCTTATAGAAGAAAATATATAATTTATTATTACTTACAATCACAATCTAAATTAAGAACAATATATTATCAGGGTGTAACAAAAACTACTGTAATAATTAAGGGTGTTCATGTGCCCGTAAAACTGAACAACTTTCGCAAAGAAACCTAGATAGAAATCTCTTTTTGGCTCTCCCATGGTAAATTTATCAACTGATTGGCAATTTTGTATGGAAGATTTGTTTTTTTTTTTTGAGATTTTGCTATCTTCGGGATCTTCAGTTATTATGTTTTTTTTTGTAACACCTTGTATAGCTTTGTAGCATTTTTAATATTTATATATAGTAAGTAAATTTAGTATATTTAGTTATTATAAGTCACCGAACGTTTCCCAATTCAGCATGGTTGTAATGCAAAGATTTCATATCGATAGGCTAATTCCGTTCGCCATGACTCATGTCTTATTTCAATCAATAAATTATTATTTCGAATAGTATTTGACTTAGTGACACAAATTTCGTCGATTTTTATTAATAAAACAGCAAGATCATTTTTAAAATCCAGTTTTAAATAAGCTTTTTTATATATTTTTAATTAGATTTGTCGGCCATGATATAACGTCATACAAGAAGTAAACAAACACATTTCATGTGTCCCATCACTATGTATCGTACGTTATTCTCCATGTCATTTTCTAACTAAAAGGTAAGTAATGTAACAGAATACAGGCTAAAATGGCAGGTAGTGTTTTTGATCGCTTACTCTTTTAATTTTAAAATACAGTTGTTCGGTTTTCTATCTATAAAAAATACTTTAATATGTTTTTCGTATAGTATAAGAAATATGAATTATTTCAAACCAATTTAAAAAAAGTGAGTAGAGCAGTGAGTACCTAAATACTCATTAAATAGTTCGCGTTTAGACCCGATAACCAACAGTTAATTTTTTTTTCGGCCTTGTAACCTACCACTCAGCCAATTTATGCATTATGAGAAAGAAGAAATAAAAATGACAACGACAATGTCACGTAAAATGTCAATTTGAATAGTGGTATTGACTTTGTTCCCAATGGGAAAGGCAACGGTTGGAGCCATACAGCCTAATCTTCATTTATTTCAATTCTTAAAACTACTTGCAAACTAACTTAACTTAAGCCCTTTTTTTTTTTTTTTTTTTTTTTTTTTGCGTCAGGAAATGCTGTTACGCATTCCCAAGGCCCCTGGGTTCGGGACACTTGGGATATGTGGGACTCGGAACTCCTGGGAAAACGGAGACCCCTACCCACTAAAACCTGACGGTGGTCATCTTCGGCGCAGTATGGAAGGGAACCGGGATCCCCGACAAGGGACTCTTCACGGGACCCTTCCGTGCGCAAGGCCGCCTCGCAGCCAGCCTCGGGAGGAGCAAAGCTCAACTCCAGTGCACGATAACACAGACCACTGTGTCCGAAGACACGCGTTACCGTCTTCCTCGGGATCGCAAACCGAAGCACAAGCAGGCCCCCCCGCGTGCGCCTCGCGACCCCAAGGGCCCTTTTCACATTTCAATGCTCAAGAAATGGAGTTTTACGCTGGAATATCGATCGGACCAGTAAGGAGCACATTTCCTATTTCTTTCATTTACTCCATTGTTTTTCCTTCAGTGACACATTATGATGATAATTCCACCTCACTATCATAAAAATACGCCACGTATCAAATACAAAATCAATTTAAAAAATTTAGAAACAGAGCCCATCTTACTCCTTTCGTTTCCCGCCTTGAACTCTCAATTTGAACATTTAACTCGTAGCTGTCAGTCGAGAAAAAAGCATTCCGTTTCCCAAAAAGTGTTTTCGTCTTTGAACCATTTTAAACATTCAAAATAACAATGTATATAAAGTTTTTTTTTAAAATGACATACGATAAACATATTAGAAAAAAATAATTAGTCGTTTCTTCTGAAATTTATTTTTAAAAGTGCTAGGTGAACAGTAGATCGAAACGCATTTGTAGTAGCTGATCTTCCTGTTAAATCTGGCCATCTTTAACTAAGTATTGCCTGCCAAAAATATCTCCAATTGACGATGTTGGGTGGTACAAATGTATGAACAACCCTTATTATTATTTTCGTGTGAATAAGCCATTTTTTCCCCTTCCGCACCACATTTGGCAACAATGTATGGACAAAAAACGTTTCCTTAGCAATGTTTATGCATAAATATTTTAACTAAATAAAAAAGTATGATTTGAGGTTCTAGAAGCTCACTTATCGGTATTAATAACAAAAAAAAAATCTCTTGATACCGCGGTTTATTGAATATATTATTAGAAGCCCATAAATATCATATCAACCGTGCGCTTGGTAAATATTTTTTACCCGACTACGGCGAAGCAAAAGGAGGGTTATGATTTTGACCTGTATGTATGTATGTATGTATGTGGGTATGGATGTTCATCTGTTCCCTCGTAACTTCTAAACTACTTATCAGAATTCGACAAATGACATATCATTAGAAGCGTCTTAATTGTCCGCTGGTTATAGGCTATATGGGATTTCACAAAATCTAATGTGGCGCCCTCTGGCGGACAAAACATACGAAGTAAAAAAATAAAGTTAAGATAAATATGCCGTGTTTGGTATCATTTGAAAGCGCTTTACTTGTACATTTTGAATATATATATATTACTAGCATTTGCTTGTGACTTTACCTGTATTCATGGGCTGATTGTATATAATTCACATCTTTTTTACCCGACTATATATGTGGCTCTTAGCAGAGTAAGATCCATAGATGGATTATGGATTAGTTCACTGGAATCTAGCAAATTACTAAAGAATCCACATGACCAAAGATCGTTCGAGGAGTTGGAAAGATTGAGAAATCAATGAACCCAAGATTAACCTATTTAGAACTCCAAAATATGTTAAATAAAAATAAAGTTTAAAAACTAACACCCGACTACTTAAAAACACGCTCTAAAAAGTACGAAACAAGAAAACACTCTCCAATGAAATTACTTAGTATGTACAAACTATTAAATATTTACCGTTATTAAATAAACTAACTTACACATATAATTATATTTTAATATATTTTCAATTCATAATATTGATAGAGAAATGTTTTAAGGATAAAGCCGTGGTCGTATACCACTTTTTTTAATTTATTATTCTTATGGCATACGACCACGGCTTTATCCTTAAAACATTTCTCTATCAATATTATAAATTGAAAATATATTAAAATATAATAATATGTGTAAGTTAGTTTATTTAATAACGGTAAATATTTAATAGTTTGTACATACTAAGTAATTTCATTGGAGAGTGTTTTCTTGTTTCGTACTTTTTAGAGCGTGTTTTTAAGTAGTCGGGTGTTAGTTTTTAAACTTTATTTTTTTTCATCCCACCATCTCGAAAAGAGTATTTTTGCTCATCAATATCTGAGTGCAACAACCGTTTTTATTCACTATAGGATAAAGTAAATTGAATTTAGAACATCGTGTGCACTAAGTTTGTGAATTAAAAAAATCATTAAACCTATTTATTGCTACCTCTATGGTGCCGAATATATCATACAACTTTTTTTTTTTTAATTTGTTAAAAACTCTGACTCGGAACGTTCTTGGTGTTCTTTTTACAATTTGCTTTGTAGGTGGTTCTTTACGCGGCATTTTTTCACGTCATTGTTAAACCTTATATTAAAAACAAGAAACTTGAAAACAAGTGAAAAAACTAAATGAGTGATTCTAGCGACGAGGAAGTTTGTTTGACGCCAACAGAATTGACTGAAATGAGCTTTCTCCCTCAACAATCACGCGAGAAGTATTTAAAACTGTACACAAGTGACTAACACTAATATTACAGTACCAAACATAAATATTACACTCAATTTAAATTACTGTGAAATGACAATTTAAATACTGTTAAATAACACTCAATTTAAATGCGCAAAGGAGCTTTCTCCCTCAACAATCACGCGAAAAGTATTTAAAACTGTACACAAGTGACTAACACCAATATAACAGTACCAAACATAAATATTACACCAATTTAAATAACTGTAGCAACGTTACTTTCAATTTTTCTTAATTAATTATTTTGTTATAATTTAAAGATTATTCTGTAATACTTACCCATCATAATGTAGTAGTTAATACCTAAACTGAAATAAAAGTACCTATTTTGTGATTGTAAACGTTTTTTTTTGCATTTAGTCATTTCCTCGCTGAGGTGGAATGAAAAGTTACGTGTTGCACTCGAGTGCAAAGATTGTTCACCTCGTGTTCTTTTGATTCCCTCGCTAACGCTCAGGATTCTAATTTTGAATCTTTCGCTTGCTCGGTCATCAAAATTGAACACGCGGTTAGTAAGCATCTTTGCACTCTTGTATAACAAATAACTAATTCTATAGTGTAGAAGTACCCTAAAAGTCTTTCGTCCTATGTTTTGCTTGCCGTTTGGGTATCCAACGGTACGGTTTGCATGTATTGCCTTTTCTAATAGATTTTTTGTCTCTAAAATTATAGTCGATTTTCAACCGTTATCGCTAGTTCTAAAAACAATGACATCACAGGACCAAATGAGACAAAGGCTGCTAAAAAGAGATAACTATATCTAGATCCGTAGTTGTAAACAGCGGGTTAGATGCATTGATATAGTTAAATAGAAGATATGTTACAATGAGCATTACAACAAATACAAATAACGCTAACGGTCACCTGCGCCGCGTAAGACGATAAATGGTTCTTGGTGGTACTAAGTAGAGATAGAGTGGTCATTTCGCGTATCGCACGGTTGCGTCTATGCGAGCAAGCGAGATAGCGATTAACCCCATGCGCGGACTCCTCCCCACCAGCGTTTTTTTATATTTAGCGCGAGTTAAGGCATCACTATAAATGCTTTTGTCAGGCCATCTTCAAGCGCTAAGTAGTGTATCTTCTCAATTTTATTATATCAATGGTTAGCTGGCACTTTGCCATGGCCTCTTTGTGAGATCGCGGGTCAGCTACCTATATTAGCGAATGTAAGGCTTAACGGCGTATAAAAATACCTTTTTATTACCTGTACGTACGGCTTATATGTGGGTAATATTGAATTAGTGCTATCAGTGATATTGGCCTGAATAGTTCTGTGGTTCCGATATTGTTCGTAACTACGTTTTGTTTTAGGTTCACACTTTTAGCAGGACTTACAGGACCAGTGTGTATAATAGAAGATCACATAACACTGTATATTGTTATGTCTTTGACAAATACATAACTAGCAGATATATAGTGCTTCTCAAAATTCTCAAAAAATTAACTTTTCAGTCAAAAAGCTCCCGAATGATCCAGAAACAGCTGGTGTGCTTCTATTAATTTATTTTGTATATTATATTCTTTTATTTATTTTCCGCATCCAGTTGTCATTTGAAATCAAAATAAATGTTTATTCTAAACTTATATATATTAAATATAGGTTCTTAGTTTCGAACAATAAAGTATCGTTCGAATAAAAAACCGCATTGAAATCGGTCCATCCGTTCGGGAACTACGATGCCACAGACAAACACACAAAAAGACATGACACAAACAGATAGAGGGGTCAAACTCACAACACCCCTCTTTTTCGTTGGAAGTTAAAAAGAAAATAAGCCAAGAGCACGTCTTGCTAAACGTCGCGTTCTCTTATCTATTTGAATAAGGTATATGCCTGAGGTCTACCAAATACCCGTAGTATATTCATGTGTGTTTTACACAAGTATATAACCTTTTTAACTCTTAACAAACCGTAAAGGTACATATTTCTCTTCTTTTGTTCCTTCATCATGCTCTTAAAATTATATATTTATTGAAATGAGACACTTTTTACGGATAATTTCCCGATCTATTTACATTTTATTTTAACCTGACGTTTCGGACCCTTCTCAGCGTCCGTGGTCATAGGTAAGACTAAGGTGTTAGTTGTCATAAAAAAAGTAATAAAATGTAAATAAATAGCAAAATAATACGTAAAAAGTGTCTCATTTCAATGTCTACTGTTCGCGTTAACCGAAGAAACAAATATGTATATTTTTTCTATTACAAAAAAAACTAAAAGAAAAATAATCTGTATCCCCAAAAAGTGTTAACACAATCCTCCCACAAAATGCGCGAACATCTTGCATACGTCGTACAAAGTGTTCCGAAACTTTCTATTTTGAATCTGTTTCGGTACGAATAAATATGCATTCTGTTCCGTTAAAGGGGCTTGCATAGAAGCGTCGTAATAAATTGCACTTCTGCGGACTACGACTCTGCACTTTGCCGGTGCCTTAAGAGATGTTAAAAATATTGATGTGGTATTATATTAAGACTGACCCTTGACGCAGGGATTGCTAGAGACAGTGTAATAGTCTTCCGGGCCGATTTTGACCACGGCGGCCCATCTCAACAGAGATCATCCAACTACGCAGGATTATTATAGTGCACAAGTGTGAGCGCAATACACAGGTGCACTTACTGTTCCATCACTCTCAAAGTTCGGTGAAACGGCAATCCAACATGACCGGAGAGAGATCAGGCGCAGGACCAACACAGCTTAACGTGATTTCCGAGGCACGGGGGTCAAACCAACCAACTTCCCGACTCCGAGCTGTTTTCGAGAAATTCATGAAAGAACTCTCAGAAACAATTTTGGCTCGACCGGGGATTCGAACCCAGGACCTCTCTGATGTAAGGCAAAGTTTTTGTCACAACACCAACGAGGCAGTAGAGACACAGACAATGTACATACATCAATAAACATAGTTCAATAAAATGGAAGAAATTTTTACGGAGAGCGAAATGGCATACTTAGATAGGTTGTACGGACGGTTACACGTCAAGATAATCCAGTGATTACGTAATAAGGGTGATTATGCAACGAAAATGAGTAGCTTGATGTGGAGCCGTGTGTACCAACAAACTATTGATTTTCGACACTAAGATTACGCAAAATCTTCCCCTTTGTGGCTGATAGAACTCCATGTTATTGGGTGTCCGGTTAGGATGGTAGTTGATAAACATTTAACGTTTGTTTAAATCTCACATAGCCCTTTACAGCATTTTTAAGAAAAGTCGACGTGTTTCATTATAAACTTTTGAGTAAAAGGGCTTATGTTTTTTTTTTTATCTGTTACCTATTTGTTATTTATTTGGACGGGTACCGCTGTACTAAAATTTGAGAGGAGATAATGCCAATACTCGCCACGCTTGGCAGGTGGGTTGGCGAGCGCAGAGGCATAGCCCTTTGTATCTGTGACGTTGCTGGCCGTCACAGCTCGACATTTAGCTGCGCCTTTTCTTGGATGGTTATCCCGCCATCGGTCGGTCGCCAGAGCCTCGTCTGTTGAAACAGGACGCACCACGTGAAGGTGAAGTTGGCTTGGAGCTTTGGGTCTTGGTCTAGCTCCCTAACAACCCACGCGAAGCGCGCAGAACTGATGACCGTTGGGGCAGAAAAGTTCTGGATTGGAGACCCTTCGACCAAAAGCGCAGCGTAGGACGTCCACCGACAAGATGGACAGACGACCTTGTAAAGATCGCAGGATCACACTGGATGCAGACTGCTTGTGATCGGTCGATGTGGAAAACTGTGGGGAAGGCCTATGTTCAGCAGTGGACGTCCTTTGGCTGATAATGATGATGATAACGATGTACCGCTAGCTGACTATTGCAAAATATGCTCAACTCTGGTACAAGGGAAAAGGAATAAAAAAATTATGAGATTCGATATAGAAAAAGTAATTGACGATTAAGTCAGAATATAACGACAGCTTTGCTACCCGAGTCATGGATGTTTGTAAATATATATAAGTATTTCTATCCGTTTTCGTCGACCATAGCACAAGCTAACGCTTAGTTTGGGGCTAGGTAATTGAAGTGTTTGTTGAAACAATTTATAAAAAAAAGAGGAATCTCCAAATTGTGTTTAGCTTACTACATCTATGTTCCTAACGAATTTCCTCAGTCGGGGGAACAATCTAAGGTTGGTTTAACTGCATAATTGTTTTCGTTCAGTGTCACAGAACTTCGATGAAATTATTACTTCGACTTTTATGCTCGAATTGAACATTGGGTCAGTGAAAGTACGAGAAGTTGTAAAAAGAAGAGCGTTGAATTCTAAAAAAAAATTACCGCATGTATATTTTTTTAGTTTCAGTTTAGGAAGTATTAGGTCCTTACCTATGAAATTGGCGTTTTGTATGGGAGGAACAAAAAGTCGAAATTTTTTTATATAGCATATTTATTTAATCAAAGTATGAGCCATTGTAATCTATGCACTTTTGCCATCTCATAGGTAGTTCATTGATCCCTTTACTAAAAAAACCATTCGAACGGGAATCAATAAAATCTTTGAAGGCGACTTGGACTGCCCCATCTGAGTTGAACTTTTTCCCTTGCAAGAAGTTATCCAAATTTCGAAAAAAATGGTAATCTGTTGGAGCAAGGTCCGGGGAGTACGGTGGATGCCTTAGAGATTCCAATTGAAGTTCTTCTAATTTGCTAGCCGTCTGTTGTGCAGTGTGTGGTCTAGCGTTGTCGTGAAGCAGCAGTGGCGTAGAGCGATTGACCAGCCTTGGTTGTTTAGCAACTAGCTTTTCCATCATGGTTTGCAATTGCTGACAATAGATATCTGCCGTAATCGTCTGGCCAGATTTGAGAAAACTGTAATGAACGACACCGGCGCTAGTCCACCAAACGCTTACAAGTAACTTTTTATTGGTCAATTTTCGCTTGGAGCAGGCTTTGGCTGGCTTGCCAGGGTCCAGCCATTGCGATGAGCGCTTCCGATTATCGTAGAGAATCCACTTTTCATCACAGGTAATGATTCGATTTAAAATCCCTTCGTTATTGTGCCGGTCAAGTAATGTAACGCAGCAGTTGACGCGCGTTTGCCGGTTTGCTTCACTCAATTCGTGAGGAACCCACCTTTCAAGTTTTTTAATCTTCCCAATTTGCTTCAAGTGGATTAAAACAGTTTTATCACTAACGCCAAAGCCTGCAGCTAACTCGGACGTGGTTTGCGATGGATCCGCTTCCACAATAGCCTTCAATTCTTCATTATCAACTTGGGTCTCCGGCCGTCCACGGGGCTTGTTTTGCAGGTCGAAATTTCCAGAACGAAAACGTTGGAACCAAAAACGCACTGTGTTTTCTTTTGCGACACAACCGCCATACACATCATTAACCCTTCGAGCCGTTTCCGCAGCACTGGTGCCACGGTGGAACTCGTACTCGTAAATAACGCGATATTTCAAATTTTCCATTTTGTAAATTGAGCGATGCAAACAGAAAAAAGATAAGTAAAAAAACAAATGAATGATGGTTTACGAAACACAACTACATGTGGAAATAGCTGTATAAATTTGAATTTCGAATTCCTAACCAAATAGGAAAAATTTGTGATCAAAGTGGCCAGTACGACAAAACGCCAATTTCATATGTAAGGACCTAATATTTATTATATCCAGGGGTCATAATGCTACTTTCTGTTGCCTTGACTCGCGACTGACAGTGGGTCAACGAATTGCGGCGACAGTATGCCGCATGCCCTGGGCCTAACTAGATCAAAAATGCTTAGGTAGGTACCTAGCACATACACGTAATGTATTTAATACAAATGTTACGTTTGCATTTACACAAAAATATCGAAGCTTAACGAATCAAAATACCTAGGGAATAGCAAAATTTTCAAGCTGCTCGCTACTTGCTAGGCTTACCAATTGAAAAAGAAAAATTGTTTCGCCACTCGAACTTTTAGCAACTACTTTCTAGTTAATCGAGTTTTAACGAAAGTGGCCAATTGCCGCCAGTCTTACACCCCTGATTGTTTCAATTTCAAAATAGCCGAACTTTTTCACTTCAACTGAATTGCCGAGGGAAATATTTGAAATTTTGAAATTGGGCCAATTTTCGATTTTATTGGACCAGTTAGCTCTTTAGCTCTTAAGCTAAGAGCTTGGTGTGGTTACAGTTTTATGTGAACGCTAGTTATCAAAATTTATTAGAGCGTGTAGGTTACTTATAAGATCCAAGATCTAGAAATGCAAGGCTTAACTTTATGGTGTGTTGATAAAATAAACTTTATAGCTCACAACTCTCATATGTATAAGAGGAACTTAGTTCCTTTAATTTATATTTCATTAATTAACTAATTAAGTCTTAAATTAAAAGCAGGTCTAATCTTAAGGTCTATGCTAAATACATTTTTACTTATAACATGAACATTTATTACCATTCTTTCGATTTTCCTGTTACTTATTTGCAATATTATACTTATTATGTAAATTATGTAAAGACATCGTACCGTTAGAACTTATACATAACATCTCTGATAGTTTTTGAAGTGAAAACTTCTTTAGCGGCGTTGAGCACTTTTGTGGCATGGGTAGAAACTGTGAAACTCGCGTCAGGTCACGTGATGCTGATCGAAAAACCGTAAGACGGTTCAAATAAATCAAAAATGCACAACGTTAATAATCAAGTTTTCACTTCTGCCGGCACTCCCGGAGTGCAACCCGTGTTTTTTTTTTAAGAATATGGTCAAAATAATATTAGTCCCTTAATCGCGAATAGTGAAACGGGTATACATTTGTTACTTTAATAATAAATTGGAGCCATCTTCATAAATAAATAAATAAAATAAAATATAATATGTTTATTTCGAACCAGAGTCCATATTGTGTTAGTAACAATGTAAGCTTAAAACTATGTTAGTACAAATCAATTCAAACTAATAAATATTAAAATTATTATAAGTTATTTTAGTGTCTTTGGCGAGACATAAGTGGTAGACATATGTACAAAACAATATTAATCGCTTTATTACTGTGCGTATTTTTTTTTAAAATAACACTTCTCCCGCTGTATTGCTAGAGTAATAAATTTAGTATTACTACTATTAAAGTAAGCTTGGCAAATGGCTCTGATATAAAAAGCTTGGTCGCTGGTGGGATATAGTTTGTCATACAATTACCATCGGTTCCAAACCTTGTTAGTTGGACCGCGAAGAATTAGATTTACTGGAATAACCTAAGCGGGAAAAAATTATATCTTTCTAATATTAAAAACGCTAAAGTTTGTTAGTATGTTCCATGCATATTGTTACTGTTTCACGCCAAAAATACTGTACCGATTTGGCATAATTTGAAACGTAGATAGATTTTAACCTGGAATAACACATATGGAATTTTCTGTACAGTAAAACTTCACGGTTTCAGTAGGATATGTAGAAAACTAGTCTGTGTGGGTGAAACCGCAGGGCACAGCTAGTATAAAAAAATATAGCAGCAGCTTTACTTTTAAAGCTAATGCTTCCAACAATATTACCAGCATAAAATAATGTGATAATGTTATGGTATGGTATGGTTCTCAAGCTCCAAGACAGTTTTCGTAAATAATAAGGTAGAATGAATTCAGATGTCTTCCAATGTTTAATTTTTATCTTGGCCTTTAATCACACAAATAACTCACTACACACCAGAGGCCGTACTCCCTAGCGTTAAAAAAACATTTATGTCAGGTTGCAAAGACCCTTAATAGTGACCTTACAAAATAACCATCTTGCCAAAAATACATAAGGAAAATTAATATTAAAGTAACAATAAATTAAAATTTACTTAAACAAACCCGTATTTTCGGATCTAGTCAGCATGTTCGTTTGCACGGTCAAGCTTGTAAAAGTGACAGGGACGGCTACATCCAAAACTTTAGACAACGGCTTCGAGAGTAGAAAAGCTGTCCCGATTCACCGAATCTGCGCAAAGCCACTAGAACTTTTTATATCTGCAAGTAACGAAAATTCTGTTCCAGCCGTGATTTATAAAGAAAATCGGATTGCAATAGTTTTCCAACAGGAACTAAATAAATCAAAAACGCGAACCGAACTCGTTTCAGTTGTACGTTCCACTAACTTTAATTCCGTTTTCCAGTAAGCCCCAGCGTTGTAACCGCACTAAAAACTGAAAACGGAACTTGCAAAATATTTTACAATGAGAAAAAGTTAAGTTTAATAAACTGTTTCGCCGTAACGAATTTTTGGACGAGTTAATTTCAAGGGCCAGTTAAAAGAATTTTACGAGCCTCCATAGCTCTAAATAATTGCTTGAAAAGGTTCCCAGTGGAAAAGTGATAAATATGTGGAAACATTTTTGCAACTCGTTTGTGGAGGGTAGTTAAACTTTTGTTTGTTAAGTAAATGTAGAAATAAAATACGAAGTAAAACAGAAACACTGAAAGAATCTTATGTTACTGAAAATTTTAACTACAGTAATTTTCGTACAATATAGGTCCTTGTAGACTATTAGTGGTTACAATGTTTGTGTGAATATGTGTGTGTGATAAAAGTTCTTTAAAAATATAAATCCAAAAATTAATGGACGTCCAACGACGTAAAACAGAAGAAATAATTTTGACGTTTATACGTGGCGAGACTGGACGTGGACAGTGCTATTATGCAGCAATGGACACGCGTCCATCTCGTCAAATACACGACAATAATAATAATAATTACAATAAATCATTTATTCCACAAATTATAATATTTTTTTTAATTGAGTTTGAATTGATTTGTACTGACATATTTTTCAGCTTGCATTGTTACTAACAGTATTAATTAACCTTTGGATAACGTAGTGGGTTACTCATTTAATTATTGTTTTTTTATTTAACTTAATATGTATAATGCGTAATGTGTAACTGTTTGTTATCCCCTTTGGAAATAAAAAATAAAATAAAATAAATAAATAAACACTATATGGACTAAGCATATTTATTTTTTTTTCCTTTAGTTGCTTAAATGGCCCCACCTTGTAATGTTACTTAATTAAATGCAGCCTATGATTTATTAATTTAATTCGGTAAAAACATTTTTAAATCTGTTCAGTACTTTCAGAGATTCCCCTACACAAATAATAGACTCCCACATCTCTAATTCTTAAAGGTTTTTCTCTTTATAATATACTAGATGGCGCTGTAGGGTTTAGAATCTCGCTAAGACCTGAATTTTTCGAAAACAAATTTAAAAAATATATAGGTTTTTTAGACTTGCATTCAGTTTATCTGTATCTTGTGAGGTATCAGAAAATCCAACAATGCCGGCTTTCATAAAAATACGTTCATTATATATACATTTATACAAGACAAACATAATTATCATGATATCATGACTAGGTTCTTGCTAGCAGCTTCGCCTGCATGGAATTCGGTATTAGAAATTGCATCAAAATCCGTTAAGTAGATTAATGTAGATCTAAGCAAGCATACATACATACAGATTACACACATCGAGTCAGACGCGGCAAGCGATTTTGCTTTTTACTATGTAAGGAAGTCTGTCTGACCTTAAAAGAAACAAATGACTACCTATTCCAAGTAGGTCGTAGTTTAAACGTTAAAAAATCGCACGCAAACCTACAAAGTTCCTTCATAATTTCGACAACGGATCCGTGAAAACACTTAACACAGAACATTGCATCAATGACCGCTTACAGCTTTAATCAATTGCATTAATTGCATTCTACTTTGGTCCTGCATTGCTATCGAGTAATTCTTGCATGGCGTTGGCCTTTAAAAGTGAAGCTTTTAGTCAGCGTCATAAAGCCAAGAATGGCTTGTAGAGAATGGATTATAAAAGACAATTTTGTTCTTATCACGCGTATAGGACGTTCGATGCACCAGACAATGAGACGTAATTACATCGTTCTCTTTTCTACTGTTGACGCTAAATAAATGGGTTCCGTAGAACCGCTTTCGCATTTTGTGCAGCAAATAGTTATACACTCTTTCGGTTTGTAAGGATCATACGACAAATATGTGCATGTACAAAATTTATTAAAATAAAAATAAATGAAATCAATTTATTTCAGTAAACAGACCTTTTTTTACACGTCCCAACATATTACTTAACGTTTAACGTTTCGGGACAATTTGAGCTAGTGCTGAGAAAAAGCAGAACTAACCCAAATTTTGTATTTGTGTTTTTCAAATAATGTCTATTGGTGTCATACTATACAACAAGCTTAAAAAATGAGAAAACCTACTAATATTCACATGTGTTGTGGTTTTTTTCTAAATGCCATAATGAAAGCGCGAACTGAACTTTTTTGTTTGGTCAGGTCCTTAGTGAGAACTTTTCGCGTTTGTATTTCATTTTGTTTGACTTTGACAGTAGTCTTTCGTGTCTTTGAACAGTTTTTCTTATCAGTTTCTCTGCTAATCTTCCATCATGGTAAGTAAAATTTGTTGTAAAAAATATACATAGCACTGCCATTCAAAATAAATAAAATGTGAATAATGATTGCTAATAAAATACTAAACCGATGCTAAAATTACGTGAAAAAAAATTGACATCATGACTTGACGTTAGTGCTTGTCACAGAACAGGCGCGTAATACGTGACGTTATGTAAGGGCGCGTGCACAACATCCGTTTTACTGGTCAGTTTTAACGTGTTTGTTATTAGCTTAGTTCCATGAGCGAGTTCACACAATATAGTACCTGGATTTTTTGTTTTTGGCTGAACGTGTTTTTTGAAAATTATATTAAGTATAAATTGCATACTGAGAAAATATGAATAACGTTTTTTTTTATTTTTTAACCCAGTGAGGCTTTCATCGGTCATGGCGTTATAGATTGCGCTGATAATATATATTAGTTTCTTAATACGCGGTTTTTAAAATGTCTATATCTTGAGAACCGAGCTTTTCTCGATAAATCGATTCATATATATATGTATTATATATATATATATATATATATATATATATATATATATATATATATATATATATATATATATATATATATAATGAGGATCTCGGAAACGGCTCTAACGATTTTCATTAAACTTACAGATTAAGGGTTTTTCGGTTCAAGGAATCGATTTCAAGGTCCCAGGTTCGAGAAAAGCTCGCCAAAAAAATATCGCCATCTACTGGGTTAAAAAGTTGATCAGTTTTTGACATGTCGCTTTATACGTAAGGACCGTCGATACAGTAAAAAATATGTAGCAATTCGATTAACAGGTCCGTTTAAACGTATGTGGTTTTAGAGTATGTATGTAGTTCTATGAGCTAGTTTACACATAATACAGTATATCGAATCCGGTAAGCGGATCAGTACTGTGCTGTGCTGTGTGAATACCATCTCCATTAGCGACCGATCCTTTAAAAGAGATCTTGTAAATGATATATGAATGCATATATGCAATATTGTAAATAGCATTTACGACGTGTGTGTACGCGCCCTAAGCGTGCGAAAATTTATGTCAGCTGTCAACCTAGGGGCGGCGCGATGCCTCGACAGTACAGTGAAATGTGTCTATTATTTTGTTCAGCCTTTTTTTTTATATTAAAATCTCGGCTTTAGTAGAAACTAAGTTGAAAACACCTAGAAACAAATATAGGCCTTTGCTCAGCAGTAGGCGTCAAACGGCTGATATGATGATGATGAAGAAGATTTTTTTTTAAATGTCATCAATTAGAACATAAAAGCGATTAAAATAATAATCACGTACCCGTCGTAACGTTACTTACAGTATAAGTATACCATCTTTGCAAAGCTACAGAAGTAACAATCAAGCAAGTATTTTAGTGGTTTAATTTTCAAGGCAATTAAAATGTCTCCATGAAATGCATTCATCAATGTAAACAATCCTGTCCTCTCAATACAAAGCTTCTATATTGGATGCTTTAATTTATCGGCGGGGCTTTCACGGCGATATTAAAGTTATTGCTCAGCCTCGTCTTACTACGTTGGCACTAAGTACTTTTGGAACCTCCGTAGTTTCAGATGAAGCCATCTCTGTCACTCTTACAAGCTTCAGCGTGCGAACAAACAGGATGGAATTAGAAATGCGAACGAAACGTTACATAGTACGACGTCGCAACTCGGAAATTTCGACAGAAACGTTGTATTCTATAAGTGTATTTTAATTTCACATTGATTGATAAAGATAGATCTCGTTATTTGAACTAGGGCTAAAAATATACGATTTTCGTACACAAATGGTAAACAGTGCTTAAGAGGCAAAACCTACTACTATACTCATCCTAGAAATTTTGAATTTTTGAAGGGGTCTTTGATTAGAACGTGCGTCCTCACTGACGTAATTGTATGGGATTTGATGTATAAAAGTGTTTTTTTGAGAATAAATAGTTTCAAGAAATTTTAAAAAGGGGTTCTTAAAGGTTAAACCTTTGACGGAATTTTATGTCATTCAACATCAAATTTTAACTAAACCCTTAGCCAACATGAACAAATTCGTGAGGATGGGTATCCACTTTATGAATGTAAAATTTTCTGAAAAACAAACCGCTCTTCTTATTCCGAAAACCTTACGGGATAAACCTCATAAAATTCATACTCAATCCACCGATAAACCTGCAATCCTTTCAAACACTCGCGGAATTGCGTCTAAATCACCGCTAGCCTTTTGAGTCGGTAAATAAAAATGTTGCGCCTGAGCCCGTTGTATTAAATGACGATTCACACAATCGTACGTCGCAATATGTGGGATTTGGGTGCGCTGCCGGCTCGGACGGTGATCTGTGCTAGATCTACTCGAGAATGAGTTATTACCAGCAGCCGTAGATCAGCAAGAACAAGCAGCTAAAGTATATTATACAAATATGACGGCACATATTTGACTATTTATTTATTTATTCGGACAACAACATTCGGGTTAGTATACAATACATCTTACGCACTATGTTAGTACCTAATAACTAATTTGGTGCATGTATTTTTGCTTCTGTGCCACATTAAGGGACAAACATGTAGTCGCCTTGCAATGACTTTCAGGATATCGTTGAACATTAGGAATAGGTACTTGTTTCTTTCTGATAATAGCCGCGAAGCTATCTGTATGCGCCTCTGCGAACATGGCGGACGCATTACTAGCGCCATCTTCGGTGATACGTCGAGAACGAGATTTGACAGCTGTCAGTCTGGCGGAGCGTCGTGCCGATGGTCAGCGCCGCCATATTATACGACACTTGTATTCGAGTGTTAACGTCGAGCGCACCACGGTTGCGACGAATCGCTTATGTTCCGCGTAATCCATTGCTTTTTGATATTGGTGATAATTGTTATTCGTCGATTTTCAAATCAGTAGTAAAAATATTTTTGTAAAGTTTCGTTAGTTAAATACCTTGTATGATTTGACCGATTATTGCAATTGGCTTCTACCTACCCACAATTCTGATGGCTGATTCTGAAGAGGCCGTACATTTGCCCATAAATACAAAATGTTTTTTTGCTTCCGAAAACATAAGTTGTAATTGTTATTCCCTTTTGAGTTTGTAAAACTCGTTACAGAGAATGTCCCCTCTATCTAAGCTTTTATTTTAACATGATCTGTCTAACTTAAGGGCGATTTTTCAGCAGTACCTACTTTTCGTAATAATAATAATTTTTGTAACAGTTAACTAGGAACCAACCTAATGATTTGTGTACTTAGTTACCCATGACTTTTTAAATCAGCCATCTTGGTATCTCTACCTAAATAGCAAGTTTATGCTTCATAAACTAGGTATGTGGTAGCAATACTAAGAAACTTGCTATGTAGGTAGAAATATCAAGATGGGTGAATTTAAAAGTTGTAGGTGCACGAAGTACAAAAATCATTCGGTCGTTTCCTAGGTATCTGTTACAAAAAATAGTAATCTGACCCCTGAAAAATCATCGCCAAGTAAGACAGTTTATGTTAAATTAATTTTTAAACAAGATACAATCATGCGTGTTTATTGCCATCCAAATAATGATAGAATGTTGTACTACGAATATATGTTTCAATGGGAAATCAATCTCTTACCAGGTTCATAACCAAAAACAACATGTCGACTGCTGATCATATAACTCTTTAAACTCGTAGATATCTACATTTACTAAATGCCTGGTCATTTTCACATAAGTACTAGTTTTTTAAAGATAATGAACAATCTTTTTAGTGTTACGTAAGTAATTGGCATTCAAATACCAAAAGCTCCTCAGCTGTCATTGAAAATAAACACTATATTCCATCCTTAATTGAGCGCAATGACATGGCTGTTCTTCTTGTGATGTTCTATGAGTTTATTTAGGGTTTTATTCGAGGGCTATTGGAGCCTGGGCAAAGCCGTGTCGTCAGCTCTCTCGATACATTTATTTAACTGACCACGATATAAAACTGAAAGATTTATTGGTGCTGAACGAATTTTACCTGCCCGCTGTATTCAATTTGGATGACCGCACAAATCCTGTATGAAAATATTATTTGCATAACTCATAACATTTTGTTCAATTTATTTGAAATCGCAAAATTTTACCTGCCGTGTCATGGCTTATGGATGTTTTCGGCTATGATTAATTACGAATTAAACACTTAAAAAGCAAACACGAAATAAAAAAAATATTTTTCATTCAGTCTTTTGTAGGTAATAAATAACAACATCATTAAAACCTGTTAAGTTAATTTGCAGCCTGTGCGTCAAACGTAACATTTTACATTAAAATAATATTTCATTAAAGCCTTTTTAAAGAGATATTTCGTTAAAAGGGTTTTTAAATATCGCCAAAAAACTGAAAGCTCGAGGTATCATTTAAAATTAACTACATTCATTTAAACGCAGAGTACTTGTACTGAATGTCTCAATATAATTATTAATAAAATGTTCAGAATATTCTAAAGGAATTAAAATGTAGCACGATTGAGTTTAAGAATATAATTGTAACAATAAATATATCGTTTAAGTGTGTTGATAGAAAAAAAAAACGAATTTCACGCATCAGCATTTCAATGCAGGGCGTATTTTAAGCATTTTCCCACAGAAATACTGTTTCAAAACCATATAATTTTAATTGATTACTTAAACTAAACATAATTATGAGATTTTCTGTCTATTTGGTATTATTCACAGAAGTAGGTATTATCCTAAATAAATTTAATGTTTGGATAGCTAGGTCTTGTATTTTTTGACGTGACAACGTCCTATAAATTGGTTTGCCGGGTGACACTTCAAGAAACTGCGTTACGCTCCGCTCACGTTCCGCGCTCACAATGAGAGCGAGTGAGAGGCACGCGTCCCTTCAACTCGGGCATGGTTAGCCCGCCTAAGAGCGAGTGAGACAGACATAAAAAGTGAAAGGCACGCGTCCCTTCCACTCGAGCACAGTTAACCCGCCTAAGAGCGAGAGAGACAGAGCGAGAGAGAGAGAGTGAGAGAGATAGGCATACACACCGGTTCATGTTATACGAATGAATATTCACATTAAAATTATTTTACCACTCAAAGTCGTTGTCACGTAAAACTTTCGCCCGTATACCGACTTTACAGGCAACCAATTTTTACCAAAATCTTAAGATTAAAGTAAGTATATCTTAACAAATTTTCTCCCATTGCGAAATTGTGAAGCAGTGTGGGACTTATTAAGTTTTTGAAATAACGTTAAGCTTAATTAAAAGAAGCTTTATTAATAGTAGTAAGCTTAATTAATTGGCTAGACGACACCACCAATCGTTGACATACTTTTTATTATCTGTCAAAACGGTCTGCGTCCATAGATTTCGTATGGGAATAAATATTGTGACGTCACGGTCATGTGTCAGAAATCGGAGTCAATTGACCGAATATTTATTGCGTTTTGTGTGTTTAAAAATTGGTTTCTACAGCTTTTTTGAAATATATTGGTTGTATTAACTTCATAGGAGCTATGTTTTTTAAACACCATGTTCTTGACAATATTTAAGATAGGTGTCATCATCCCAATTACTAGTAAACGAACGCTGATTAGTCTTCAGAAATTATCAAAGCAAAATTAGCACAGATGCTAAAACCTAAAATCTCTTTAAATATGTACAAAATTCTCGTGTCACATTGTTCGTTCCCGTACTACTCCGAAACGGCTTGACTGACTTTTATGAAATTTTGTGAGCATATTGAGTAGGTTCGAGAATCGGCCAACATCTATGTTTCATATCCCTTAGTGATAAGGGTTGTCTACAATAATTTATATAGCAAAACAACGTTTGCTGGGTCAGCTAATAGTTTTATGGTTATTAGGTACATTAATATGCCCTTCAAAGAACCAAGGTTTTTTGTAAAGATCTCGCCATATCCTAAAGTGTTATTTTTAGACTGCTAACTGATCTTAAACACCTAAAATACTTCATTCTTCATTCTAGTAGTGTTATATCGGGTATAAAAGAATGGAGGGTTTACATCCATGTTTCATAACTGTAAATAAGTTGTTGTTTAATACAAGGTTGGCTCTCTGCCACCTTTTCAGTGACGAAGCCATTAAAATGGTATCAAGAATTGAAAGCCGGGCGATATTTTATGCACAACGCTATAAGGCGATTTTAAGTTTCACATTTGAGCCGAGCTGATTTAATACCTATGAGGTAATGCCAAAATAATAACGATAATGTAAACATCAAGAAAGTATAAATATTGGTTTATAGGTATATTAGTATATAGTCTTAAAACTGCCTCGTTGGTGTAATGGCAAAGTTTCTGCCTTACATCCGAGAGGTCCTGGTTTCGAGTCCCAGGTCGAGCCAAATGTCAAAGTCATGAATTTCTTGAAAACAGCTCGGAGCCGGGAAGTTGGCGGTGTTGCACCCCCGTGCCTCGGAATACCTCCGCGCCTGATCCGGTCATGTCGGTTTGCCGTCACACCGAACTTTGAGAGTGATGGAACAGTGGGTGCACCTTGTCGTGAAGCGACAAAGAAGGGAAAAGGGAAACGAAAAGAATTGAGAAATAACAAACAAATTATATTAAAAGAAAAACAGAAGAAAATAAAAAGAAACCTAGACGAGTGAGAGGAATGAATGAGTGAAAATGAGTGAGTATAGTGAGTGGAGTGGGCGTGGATAGGTGTCTTCTCAAGATAGCGGGTCCGGAGGCGCCGAAGTGATGCAAAGCGTTCTTGGAGAAGTCCGTCGATGCGCAGCGGTGTAGAAGCTGGAGCGCAGCTGTGCCGGAGACCGTGAGACCGGTGATCAGCAGAGGTAGCCGCGATGGCTCTGTCAGCAAAGGCAAGCAGTTGATGTATCCGATGTAGATAAATTTAGGAGGAGGCAATGCTCCCTCCGTGGGAGTAAAGTGAAAATCCTCCTTAATAGGAGCGAGTAGCAAAGAGAGTAATCCCTCCTCGGGGTAAAGAAGAATAATCCCTCCTCAGAGTAAGGAGGGGCAAGTCCTCGCAGTCTCTCGGGCTAGGAGAGGATAGCCCCTCACAGACCCTCCACAGGATAGGAGGGGTCAGTCCCTCGCAGGCCCTCCTCAGAATAGGAGGGTTCAGTCCCTCGCAGTTCCTCCTCAGGCTAGGAGGAGACAGTCCCTCGCAGGCCCTCCTCAGGATAGGAGGGTTCAGTCCCTCGCAGTTCCTCCTCAGTCAAGGAGGGGTCAGTCCTCAGTGTTGCAGAGGGTGAGGGCCTTCCGGAGGTAGAGAAGTCCTGGTCTTCCTGTAGTACTTCTTGGAGTATCGTATAGTAAAGAGTTTACTGTTGTGTAATCGAAGCCAGGATTCGAATGAGTCAGATATGGAAGGTATGGGCTTATATAGGGCCGGCCGTTCAAATTTAGAGCGTGGATAGAACGCGATAAAACTCGTGCTTTGCAGAGTTTGTAATGGAAATTGTATTGAAACTTTGCTAAAAGTTGTCAATTTTCAGAAAAAAATAATAAGACTCCCGTCACTCAAAATGTCAAACATAGTGTCAAAAAGTACAAAATTCGGAAAAATACTAATAAATCGTGTTCACAATAAGAAATAATTATGCTGAGAAGGAGAGGAAAACCATTTAAAAGTTAGTTATAACCCTTTTTCCCTATTTTACAGCGGAATATCACATTTATAGGTGATACAAACTTTGACGTTTATGAACACGTAATTAGAAATTCCTTATTTTTCAGTAAAAAGTGAACAGATTCCACGGAAAAGAATAATAATACACGCAAAATGCATATATTGTGAGAATGAAAATGACTGGAAACCCAAACCGGAACAAATTATTATCAGTATACCAAGTGAGTATGCACGTCGGTACAACCTGTGTATTGCGCTCTTACTTGTGCACTGTAATATCTCCTGCGTAATTGGCTGATCTCTGTTGAGATTGGCCGCCGTGGTCGAAATCGGCCAGGAGGACTATTATTTCGTCTTAATTAAATCGATCGACATTGCTCGAAGGATTGCTCAACTAAAGTGGCAGTGGGCGGGACACATAGCGCGACGAAGCGATGACCGTTGGGGCGGAAAGGTTCTCGAATGGCGACCGCGAGCCGGGTAACGGTCCGTGGGCAGACCCTCTACAAGGTGGACCGACGATCTGGTGAAGGTCACGGGAAGCCACGAGGAGGACCGATTACGGTGGAGATCCTTGATGGAGGCCTATGCTCAGCAGTGGGCGTCGAACGTCTAATAAGACGATGATGATGATGAGGTATATTTTGGCTGAGTGGCTTATAGCTTCAAATTTTGTAATTCCTCCTACCAAAAAGAAAATAAACGGGACAGATATACTCGTAGGTACAGACGACAGCAAATCAGGCTACCCATTCTTGTTGCAAAATCGACCATATAACAAGTGCATAAGCTGCCACAGTGTTTACCTTGACATGCCGTCGTAAGTACTTAGGTACTTGCTTACTGAAATTTAAAATATAATTTTGTATCCCCGTGACTAAAATAGTCATATTTATATCACGTCATATGTGACAAGAATATATTATCCTAATATATCCTCTTTTAAAACTGGACTGGTTCGGCATTTAACAAACCACTCACGAATCAGTGTAAATGGGTCAAAGATTCAGTGCGTCGTTCGTTTTGTGTGAAATTCAGTGGCGACACACTGTCGCTACATGAAATGGACGAAATTTTAAAGTAAAGCAAGTCATACTGGCAGGTAACGAGAGATTGTAGGAATAATCCTGGTTAATATGAGGCAAGGTGTCAGTTGATAAAGTATTAGCAAATACCCTGCTAAATCGACAATTGATTGTAAATCAATTGTCGATTTAGCAGGGTATTTGCAATTTATTTTCTTGTCGATATATTTCTCAGTGTCGCATTTCTTAGTCCTATAATCGGCGAACCTGGCCCGCCGACGTGACGTCTTATCTGCGGCCCGTGGAGGCTTTGTAAAAAGTTGTAAATATCGAAATAAATGGATGAATGAACTGCGATTAACATGTTACCTCAAGATAACTATAAAATCACACTGCTGCGGATCATGAAGATTATGTGATTACTAACTGGAAGCGACTATTATTAATATTAAAGACATTTTATAGAAACGTGCTCTTTGCATACCTGTAATAATGCCAGCTGTCTTCAGTAACTCAAAGCTGAATAATATGAACTTCTGAATACGGCTTATAAAGTCAAAAATACTTCAAGATCCTTGCTAACGAACCCTATCCAAAGTCTCCTCGAACATTATAGCCGTGTGCATTCCACTAACTCTTCTGGCTCACTCTGTTGTACGGTATCTATATAGTCGAGTGTAGCCGTCTCTATCTCATAAGGTGCATGTGCACCAGCGAGAAGCGAGGGTGCGGAGCGGAGAACCGTGGTGTGACGGAGGGCAGTTGCGTACTGTGTCTGTCCATCAAAACGGAGCGAGACAACGAAACGGGTAAGCGGTATTCCTGGCTGTATTTTTCAGTGTACTTGCTTCCCCGCTCGGCTATACCGCTCAGCTGCCCCGCTCCGCTTACCGGTTTAGTATGAATTTTTAAACTAGTGCGCAATTTTCAATTTTAGGGGATTTTGCGCAATTTTTTTTTTTTTACTTATTAAGAAACCATGCAGCGTTTTGATAAATATATATAAATAATGCTAATTAATTACCAATAAATAGGGTCAATTACAAGGTTTCCTTATTTGTGTAATAGGTTACGCATATTATATTTAACTACCAAATAACAAAAGTTACAATTCAAATGTAATGTAGTACTTATATATTTGTGGTAAATACTGCTTCGGCTCTCACAATTATGATCAAAAGAACCGTGATTGTCATGGATATCCTATTGGTTAATATTTCTTCGTTTCTCTACTCCGCGGCCTCGCTCCGGTGGACAAGCAACCTTATGCAAGCTTGGCCGTGTAAGAACAGGATAGCTTGCGTCGAAAATATAGAAATGATCGAAGTAGGTACGACCTTTAGACGCAGATGTTCAAGAAACTAACTCATACCGGGTGTTGTTAAACTTCACGAGGTTTTCTTATAGAATAAGAGTAGTTTTACCTCATTATAGTAGTTTATGTTGCTAAGAAATCCACTTTGGTTCAGTTAAAAGCTAAGTTAGCTTGTTAAAACAAATGCTGCGGTAGGATTTTCTGTGCACCATAAATTAATATAAAGGCCAATGAAACTAACAAGAAATTTGTATTTTTACAGGATCCTATGCCACAGCGTTATGCCGACGAATTGGTAAGTTATTTATTAAGTTAGTATTAATACAAATTTATTTAAAGTAAAATTAAAACACACTTAAAGAAAAAATCGAAATGCCCCATACGGGACACGAACCCACACCTCTCTTAAGCCGGGCGAGTGCTACCGATTGAGCAACCGTGACACTTACTCATTCGTCCAAAATTTCGCGCTCTTTAGGCTGCTAGCCAGTGTACCGACGTGCATACTCACTTGGTATACTGATAATAATTTCTTCCGGTTTGGGTTTCCAGTCATTTTCATTCTCACAATATATGCATTTTGCGTGTATTATTATTCTTTTCCGTGGAATCTGTTCACTTTTTACTGAAAAATAAGGAATTTCTAATTACGTGTTCATAAACGTCAAAGTTTGTATCACCTATAAATGTGATATTCCGCTGTAAAATAGGGAAAAAGGGTTATAACTAACATTTTAATGGTTTTTCTCTCCTTCTCAGCATAATTATTTCTTATTGTGAACACGATTTATTAGTATTTTTCCGAATTTTGTACTTTTTGACACTATGTTTGACATTTTGAGTGACGGGAGTCTTATTATTTTTTTCTGAAAATTGACAACTTTTAGCAAAGTTTCAATACAATTTCCATTACAAACTCTGCAAAGCACGAGTTTTATCGCGTTTTATCCACGCTCTAAATTTGAACGGCCGGCCCTATATAAGCCCATACCATCCATATCTGACTCATTCTACTGCAGGCTTCGATTCTATAACAGTAAACTCTTTACTATACGACACTTCAAGAAGTACTACAGGAAGACCAGGACTTCACCACCTCCGGAAGGCCCTCACCCACTGCAACACTGTGGACTGACTCCTCCTACCCTGTGGAGGAACTGCGAGGGACTGAACCCTCCTATTCTGAGGAGGGCCTACGAGGGACTGACTCCTCCTAGCCTGAGGAGGAACTGCGAGGGACTGAACCCTCCTATTCTGAGGAGGGCCTGCGAGGGACTGACCCCTCCTATCCTGTGGAGGGTCTGTGAGGGGCTATCCTCTCCTAGCCCAAGAGACTGCGAGGACTTGCCCCTCCTTACTCTGAGGAGGGACTATTCTTCTTTACCCCGAGGAGGGAGCATTGCCTCCTCCTAAATTTATCTATATCGGATACATCAACTGCTTGCCTTTGCTGACAGAGCCATCGCGGCTACCTCTGCTGATCACCGGTGTCTTCACGGTCTCCGGCACAGCTGCGCTCCAGCTTCTACACCGCTGCGCATCGACGGATTACTCCAAGAACGCTTCGCTTCACTTCGGCGCCTCCGGACCCGCTTAATCTTGTGAAGACACCTACCCACGCCCACTCCACTCACTACACTCACTCATTTTCACTCATTCATTCCTCTCACTCCTCTAGGTTTCTTTTTATTTTCTTCTGTTTAACTTTTAATATAATTTGTTTGTTATTTCTCAATCTTTTTTTCGTTTCCCTTTTCCCTTCTTTGTCGCTTCACGACAAAGGGGAAATGTACCGACGTGCATACTCACTTGGTATACTGATAATAATTTCTTCCGGTTTGGGTTTCCAGTCATTTTCATTCTCACAATATATGCATTTTGCGTGTATTATTATTCTTTTCCGTGGAATCTGTTCACTTTTTACTGAAAAATAAGGAATTTCTAATTACGTGTTCATAAACGTCAAAGTTTGTATCACCTATAAATGTGATATTCCGCTGTAAAATAGGGAAAAAGGGTTATAACTAACATTTTAATGGTTTTTCTCTCCTTCTCAGCATAATTATTTCTTATTGTGAACACGATTTATTAGTATTTTTCCGAATTTTGTACTTTTTGACACTATGTTTGACATTTTGAGTGACGGGAGTCTTATTATTTTTTTTCTGAAAATTGACAACTTTTAGCAAAGTTTCAATACAATTTCCATTACAAACTCTGCAAAGCACGAGTTTTATCGCGTTTTATCCACGCTCTAAATTTGAACGGCCGGCCCTATATAAGCCCATACCATCCATATCTGACTCATTCTACTGCAGGCTTCGATTCTATAACAGTAAACTCTTTACTATACGACACTTCAAGAAGTACTACAGGAAGACCAGGACTTCACCACCTCCGGAAGGCCCTCACCCACTGCAACACTGTGGACTGACTCCTCCTACCCTGTGGAGGAACTGCGAGGGACTGAACCCTCCTATTCTGAGGAGGGCCTGCGAGGGACTGACTTCTCCTAGCCTGAGGAGGAACTGCGAGGGACTGAACCCTCCTATCCTGAGGAGGGCCTACGAGGGACTGACTCCTCCTAGCCTGAGGAGGAACTGCGAGGGACTGAACCCTCCTATTCTGAGGAGGGCCTGCGAGGGACTGACCCCTCCTATCCTGTGGAGGGTCTGTGAGGGGCTATCCTCTCCTAGCCCAAGAGACTGCGAGGACTTGCCCCTCCTTACTCTGAGGAGGGACTATTCTTCTTTACCCCGAGGAGGGAGCATTGCCTCCTCCTAAATTTATCTATATCGGATACATCAACTGCTTGCCTTTGCTGACAGAGCCATCGCGGCTACCTCTGCTGATCACCGGTGTCTTCACGGTCTCCGGCACAGCTGCGCTCCAGCTTCTACACCGCTGCGCATCGACGGATTACTCCAAGAACGCTTCGCTTCACTTCGGCGCCTCCGGACCCGCTTAATCTTGTGAAGACACCTACCCACGCCCACTCCACTCACTACACTCACTCATTTTCACTCATTCATTCCTCTCACTCCTCTAGGTTTCTTTTTATTTTCTTCTGTTTAACTTTTAATATAATTTGTTTGTTATTTCTCAATCTTTTTTTCGTTTCCCTTTTCCCTTCTTTGTCGCTTCACGACACCAGCCAAGATTCATGAACGTCATCAAAATTCTTTATTTTTGCCTCATTTCCGTTAAGGAGTCAGTTTTTTCACTTTCTACTCTAAATTCCTACCAAGCTTAAAAACGAGCTATTGTATGACGGGTACTGATTCATTCATTTGTCGGCAAGAGCCGACGACAAGCCCTTACTAGCTTGATTCTGACCCCTTTTCTTATTATTATAGCCGTAAGACCTGCCGCAAAAATTAAAAACCTTTAACTACCCCTTTGGTTGACGACCACTTTGATGTAATGGTCAAGAAGTTGACTATTAACCAAGAGGTCGTGGGTTCGATCCCCGCACTGTACAAACATTTGTGTGCAATGTGCCAATTTAATTGAACAAAACAGGCACCGCATGTAACAGTATCACCATAATTTCCCGGCAAAATTACGTTGTCTAAACTTCGATCAACAAGGTTGCGGAGAGACGTGGCACCTCACACGATAATGCATGCACGAAACTCGAAACTACAGCGCTACATTACTGCACATTGAAATTTGGCACGTTGGCTAATCAGCGGAGGAATACAAGCGGTAGCGGTAGCGGGGAACTAAAAATTATTTAGATAGATAGATAGATTAAGACTTTGTTGTTCAACACAAAACAAAAATTAAAGACAAGTTTAACGAAGAAAGATGTACAATTAAGGCGGTCTTGTCGCTTGTAGTGATCTCTTGCAGACAACCTTCGGCTAAAGGAACATTTAATTAACAGGAAGGGGGAATTTGAGCATAATATATAATGGAAATACAAAACAATTTTTTTTGAAACAGCTAACATATATATGGCCAAAACTTTAATACATCTACTTAAACTCATAAATACATTAAGATATGTTCTAATAACTAAATATTTACTGACATAATAACAAAAAATAATAATGACAACTTGTGAATCATATTTTTTTTTTGTATTTCGTAATAGCGCAAGAGTAACAATGATTTTAATTGATTTTAAATATTGCAAGACGTCAACATTACATACAATTAAGTTCCTATTGAGAGGTCATGAGTAACTTCTTATGATTTTTATACGTAGTCGTTTCTTTTAAAAAAAATCTACACTTAAATAGACAACAACAACAACATTTGTGACTGACATATACGTATATTGTCAATTTCATTGTTATTGCTGGAGAAGTCGAATTTAATTTCAGGAAATGTATAACATTTATATTTTGGCGACACACACAAAACAAACCACGGTACGGCCGGCTTATTGAGATTTTTAAATGGCGATTTTTTAATTTCCGAGTCATACATTGCCTTTCAAGTGAAATACTACAAACGCTTATTTTCAATAGTTTTAGTAATCGCTAACCGCTTCGTGCTGTAACCCGCCACGCGCTTTCAACTGCATGAAAAGTTTATGTGAATTTCCTAACAAGAATGCACTCTGTGTAAAGCTGTGCATTTGATGCCATGTCTTTGACACTTTAGTGGAATGCTTTGACCTGTTCTTGCGTGTATTCTATGGGGAAACTATGAGGGTATGTCCGTTTATGTATCTGGATTGGTACGGACTCAATTTCGAGTACATACAATAAGTTTCTACATAGTTGCAAGGAAATTTGGCTACACTAGTTGGTTCACACGCTGTTATTAGAGAAGCTACTTTGGATTGTAGAGAAATAATTATGAAATGCTGTTTGCTCACAAATAAGTTTCAAATGTAACACTAAATTATGAATTATTTGTAAATTATAACTATCTACCTATTTCAAACATAAGTTACTTGAACATAAGAAAATGATATCCACATGCTTTAGTTATGTGTTTGTATATGATTAAAGAATGTGGATATCATTCCATTGTAGGTAGTTTCACCTTGTTAAGTAGGTGTTTTTACTACATTTCTACTCATTGAAAGACCTCCTCAGACCGCCTTTTCTACTTGAGTATTTTCAATGTTTAATGCTTGAATGTAAAAATAAAAGCATAAAACACATTAAACCTGTCATGAGTTGAACAACTCATTTATTTCAGTAATGCAGACAAAAGAGGAAATTAACAATTTCGCTCCTCGAAATTATAAGAATAGGGGGGAAATGAACAGGACGAATAAATTTTAAAATACCTAAAAACGGTGAAGTAATTAACAAGGCTCCTGATAATGATATAAAAAAAAACTGGAAATGTCACTGCACTTTTACATTCAACAATAAATCGATTGAGTTAAAGAATATAACAGTGATCATAATGTGATATTATGTATATCATGATTTTGAAATATAATAAGACACTAGTAGGTAAAACTTTGATTGACTGTTTTTATGATTAAGCAATTGGTTATTAAAGAATGATTCGATGATTTTTTAAAAATAATTTGACTTCAACTTGCTATAGTTGTGTATGATTTTTAGAACTTAGCAAACAAAATTACATTATTTTCCGGTTTTCAGGTTACTGTATTGTATGTAACACTAGATTTTATATCATAAAATGACAGTAGCATTTGCGTTGAATACTGAAATGAAGCATAAAATATAATAATAACTTTTATTTCAGGCAACGAATTTCAACAAAATTATGGCCCATATCATAAATACCTTAAAGTCTAGCATACATATTCTTATAAAACATAAATGATAAATTATAACATTATGTAGATCACACAAACACACGCGTCAGCGAATCGATACGGCACGCGCGGTGACGTCTGCAGGTAGGCGTCCCCTGAATTTATGAAACACGACTCACCACAAATGAATTAAAATTCACCGACCCTCAGGGTGAATTCTTTCTTATTATGCTTCTTCCAATGACATATCATTGCCATTTTAGTTTTATGAAAGCGAGAAGACCTATTTCGCAACAACTTTATATCTTTGTTCTAGCCGTGGGTGTCTTATAATTAGGCTGGTAAATTTACGCATTATTTAGCTAACCTTAATTCTTGAGAGGTAATCATTAATACCTTTACACTAATTTTTAGCTCATTCATTAAAAGCTTAATTAGGAATGGCGATTAAACGGCTATTGACACATGATTACCTACATTAATGATAAACAATTAAAACAGGATGTCAGAGTTTAAGAACGCTTTGAACTGAATAATATGCTGTAAATGTGAAATACTTTCGAATTTGGAGTACAGCAAACAAATTCATTATAATTAAAATGTATTTTTTTCGGCTAAACTGTACTTTAAAGGCCGCTGGTCTGGCGTTTCGTAATTTTTTGCCAGAAACTACACGATGCAAGAAGTCTTTTGGTGAAGTCGTTTTTTGAAGCAACCTTGTATTTTCGAGAAATAAATTATTAAAAATCGCAAAATTAGATCAAAATTCGACTATTTTACGTCACCATGACTGACTACCAACCTTAAAAAAACTATACGATCTGACAGTTACGTTTCGTTACGTGAAAGTTGATTCTATACAGTCAATTTGGACACAGTTTTGGGATATTTATATTGCAAATACATTTTACATGTAAAATTTTATGTATTTACGTGTAATTTATTGAAAAGATTAATAATTTAATTTAATTTTAAATGAAATATCGTGTTTCTACTGTGCAAGAACGAAACTCAACGACGCCATTTTGTCGGAAGCCTTCAGTATGCCAAAGTCCTGTAGGTCTTGTGATAGGTTAGAAATTTAAGGCGAGCGCGAAGCGCAGCGGAGCGCGAGCGTTGAATTTCGTGGTAATTTTTTTTTTAACAGACAACAGTAATCTCTTTATTATACTCCTGAAAGTGGATAAGCAATTTTGTAGGGAATAGGCAAGTCTTCACTCTCCACCACCCACTTTTACCCTCCCCCCCAAGGGGTAAAACTTCCCCCTCTCCCCCACCCCTTAATTCGATGATCTAAAACTAAATTTTAACACTTTTATTACAGTCATAACCTCAAACTTCAATCATAAATATTTCAGAAACCAAGAGCTTGCATCAAGAGGGGGGGGTATCCCACTTCCCCCCACCCCTCCCCCTCACCCCCTCCCCCCTTCCTCGCGTCCTTTAATGTACAGTTTTACCCTTTAAGTACAGTCATAACCTCAAACTTCAATCATGAATATTTCAGAAACCAAGAGCTTGCTTCAAGAGGGGAGGGTATCAGGGGGTACCCGACTTCCCCCCCCCTCTCCCCACCCCTCTCCCACCCCTTCCCCCACCCCCTCCCCCTACCCCGCGTCCTTTAATGTACAGTTTTACCTTTTTATCTCATTGACGATATTATACTAAACATTCATATGTTTAAGCATGCAAAGTTAAATCCTTTTCAAATGCAGAGCAAATCATAAAATGAACATCACAAACTACGCACATGTTACGCGGCAAAAAAATTAAGGTTTTCACGAACTGATTTAAAAAATTAAGCGAACAAATCCTAAAAAGTTTTGCCCAGGCCGTGCCATGCGTAAATTAAAAGTTCTTGCTTGACGGTGGGTGACAAGAGTGTTTTTGTCACATAACCAAATATGGAGGCTGTTACCGAGCGGCATGTCTGTCAATGACATATTTTTCGCATTGAAAATATTTTTTGTAAATGCCACAGTGTGATTAGGCCGTGAACGTGACAATCTGCCAACAATTTATATTTTTATTCAAATAACTTCATTGTGTGTATCACTAGTAATTTCAAACGAAAAATGACTGAATGGCGGTTGTTTAACCCTCAAATTGTAGGGTGACATAAACTTACGTCAAATGTTGGGTGAAGAACGAGGGACTCGATTATGAAAATAGAGATTTTATTTTATTTATTAAAGTAATATATTTTGAATTACTGAGCTAGAATGTTTCATTAACTACCAATCAAACCAAAACATAAAAATATAAATAGTAATCAATATTACATTTAGCGATAAAAATCACGTAAAAACTGATATCGCCATTTTGTACCATTTTTAAAGAAAAATTATTTTTTTTGAACTAATGAAAACGACTGCGTTCATTTTTTTTGTAAATTTATCTTCGGCCGTATCACTGGTCTACAGTGGTTTTGTTGCCCTAGATATGAAAATGATTTTGGGTCTATTTTTGCACACAATTCATGAAACTATCAATGATTTTGCAAGATTTGCTATCACTTTTTTTAAATCTTTATTTTCATTTTATATTACAAAATTGAAAAACAAAATACAAATTAACAGATATATTTATAATGTTAGTTCTGTTGTGAGAAATTAGGATACATCGAAGTAAATAAAGAGGAAAATATCGGAAATATGTTTTATATTTCCATAAAAGCGCAGTTGCGCAAAAGCCTTAATCATGACTGAAGAACTTAATTTTATTTCTAAGAAGCCGATAATTGTTAAAAACATAAAACATGCAAAAATCATAAAATACGAGCACATTGAGAACTTTAATAAATATATTCGAAATCTGGACACTTGTAAACATAAAAATTCGCGATGATATCCAGGGCAACAAAAAAAAATCTTTTTGCTGCGAGCTGCGATCAATTGCTTTTCTTTATCTGCTGCATCTGCACTTTCGAGTTTTGCAATCCAGTGACTTATACCAAGCAGTACGAGAACAAAACAGAGGTTAAGATATTTGTTTTACTCTAACGTCACGTCATTCGCACTGATTGGTGTTCAGATCATCATGGCGGATTGTTTTATTTCATGAAAATCTTCATTAATCTAGCTTAAAATAAAAAAAGAATAACTTGTTTCGCTTTTCTTTCAAATAAGTTTTATTTTATGGTTACATAGTTTATATGTTTTGTTTTACAGTTGTCTAGCCTATTGTAAATTCTCAAATTATTTACTTTTTATCCTTTCTCTCGTAATATCGATTCTTTTGTTGTACTTCAAATGTGTCAGACAGCAAGAGATCCATTTAGTGCTATCCTTTTAACCTCCTCCCATAAACTCTCAAATTAATGTATCTACTAAAAACACTGTTGTATTTACGGGTTGAATAATTTAGCATAACCCTGGCTGTGTAATAATGTAAAAAAAAACCTGTTAACCAAAAACTGAGTCACAAAAATCTTTGAAAATAACAAACATCCCGTTTTCAGTCCTAAATCTTAACGTGCTGGCTCGTATCGGGAATGTGTTTGTAACTCGGTTACCCACTCTGCGATACACAGGAGCGCACTCAAAAGATCTCCCGAGTGACTGGAAAGTATTTTACAATACGTTAGCGTTGGTACCTGTTACAATAATATTGTATTCATCCACTTAAAACTTCCTTGAGCTATTTGCTGTTCCAGTTAAAAATACTTGGAATGTTATAGTTTTTGGACGTCGACGGCTGGACATAAACCCCATTACCTCGATAAGACAACGTATGCTTTATCACACTTGCATGACCTTATTAAGGGCGCGTTTTGTAACACTTTTGATTGTGCACTAATGTTTTTAGTCAAAAATAAACAACGCATGTCGTCGATATAAATCCGCGTACAGAGGGCTTTTTGAAAAGTAAGTTCCGAGAACCGAAGACCGTTTGCGTTGCGTTTAAAGAGCGCATTACGTACGTCTACTACAGTTTGAAACATGCAAAAAACAATGCAACAGTTTGAAAAATCGGTTTAAATCCGGTCATCGGAACATGCTTTTAAGTAGAGTGATAACTAAGTGGAGAATGATCAACTGTTTTTTTTAACCTATATATACCTCTATAACTACTCTGCCAAGCATTACTCTCCCCCAAACTTCTCCAGCGATCTCTATCTTTCGCCAGTAACTCCTAATTCTTTTTATAGGCAACCAAATCGTCACACCATCGCTTTTTTGATCTAGGTACCTACCTACCTCTATGACGGCAGCCGTCAGCTGGTACCCATTGTGTGACGTATTGAGCTCATTTATCAGTATATATTTTATCAACTGTATTACCTAATTGTACATTTTAAATTATCTTATTACTATGACTAATTTCATAAGTAAATAGATGTCACAAATTTCAATTTCCTAACATTGTACATCTCCATAAATTAGACGACCACTTTGATGTAATGGTCAAGATGTTGACTATTAACCCAGAGGTCGCGGGTTCGATCCCCGCACTGTACAAACATTTGTGTGCATGAACTGTTATCTGTTTGTACTGGTCTGGGTGTTATATACATATATTTATTTGTAATACCGCTATTGATTCTGATATCTGCAACACAAATGTTTAAGCTACTTACCACGAAGTCAGATCAATGTATGTGATGTTGTTGTTGTTGTTTTATTATCAATGTACATGACAGTGGGGCAGTAGTTAGCAGTAGGTAAGTATACTACGAGTATATTGTTTCCTATTTCCTTGAGGTAGAGCTGGCATTCGGTTCATCGTAACCGTGACCGTGACGTAACGTCACGTTGAAAGCTACCTTTAAAAGTAAGTCGCGTGACATCTATTTAAAGGCTACCTTCAAAAGTGAATCATGTGACGTCACGAGTCGCGCGGTCTCGTTGATCCGAATGCTAGAATGGCGAACCGAACTCTTTGCTTTTTCTACATACTTTTTTTGCCGTTCTTTTCTTTTCTTTTTTCCTGTCTTTCTGACATTGTAAAATATCATCGATTGGTAAGTAAACGTTTTATCACAAATTTCTCTGTTTTCTATTTTATTCCCTCAAAGCCTCAATCTCCCTACGTCGTTAATATTTTTGGTCCTTCTCCACAACATTTCGAACCAGTTTTCACATTTTCCAAATTCCAAATTTTCTGAAAATTGACATATTCCATGCCCATCACGCGGAGCCAAACAAAACAGGCTCTGATGGCGCATGCAACGTCTTCTGATCCCGGGGCGCACCCTGAGATCACAAGCGAGGGGGATCATGAGGATCGCGGTAGTCATTCGGCTACTGAACGCACGAGCTCATCGCTCTCAACCGCAACTGTGCAAGCCTGCAAGCTGGCTGCAGAGGCAGATTTTCGACGCCGACAGCTTGAGCGAGAACGTTTACAACTCGAACGTGAGCGTGAGAGAGAACGTTTACAACTCGAACGTGAGCGCGAGCGAGAACGAATACAACTTGAACGTGACCGCAAATTTGCCGCCTTGGAAGCACGGGCAGAAGAAACAGAATTACAAGCTAAGTTAGCCGCGATTGAGGCCGAATCTGCAAGCTCTCGCGGCTCAAATAGAAGCCGCGACACTCGCTCTTCGCGGCGATTAACATCATGGGTAAACGACGTTACAGAACGATCACAGGTGAACGATTTTATTCCCATTAATGACACACAACCAACACAGTCACGGGTGTTAGAACCGACTGTCTCGCAGGCTGTTGTACATACATCGACCTCTATGTATGACGTATGCAATCATGAGCATGAGAACACTCACGAGGGCAAAGCCGAGCTGTCACACGTCCAGACAGTCGCCACAACGGCAGCCCGAGCTGCTCGTAACGATAAGCAAAACATACGAGAGGTCACAAAAGGTAACACAGCTTTGTCAAATGCTGATTTAACTAATATGATTCAGGCTGTAACGGACTCGGCCTCTGCTACGAGAGCTCTCGTTACTAGCCAACAGCAGCCAAGAAAATCCCAATACATAGATTTGCCAAAATTTTCAGGTGATCCGTCTCACTGGCTGCAATTTAAACGGGTTTTTGACACTACTAAAACCTTTTATTCTCCGCTAGAGAACGTGGCCCGCCTTCAACACGCACTGCAAGGAGCGGCGCGTGAAGCTGTGTCGTCGTTTATGTTGTCGGCCGAAGCGCCCGATGACGTCCTGCAGCTCCTCGAGCACAACTTCGCGCGGCCTGAGCTAATTGTGTTCCACGAAGTGGCGTCTCTCAAGAGCTTGGCGAATCTAACACTGGATTTGAAGGGTTTGCCTTATTTTACATCCCGAGTACGTAATAGCGTAGCCACAATCCGCCTATTGCAAAAAAATGAGTATTTATATTCTCCTGAGTTATTTTACTGCATTCTTAACAAGCTCAATTACACAATGAGAATGAGGTGGACTGATTTTGCATCTGACAACCAAGAACAAAAAAGTAAGTTAGAGTTACTGAGTGATTTCTTAGTACGTGAACTCGAACGTCTTATAAAATTTGGTTTGTCACCTGACTCTATTCAATCGGCCTCATTATCTACTAAGCCTTCAACATCTAAGTCTACCGGACGCTCCGAGGTATCCGTACACGTAGTAGACGACTCAAAAACCAAAAATAAATGTGTTTACTGCGATAAACCACATAATATCAAAGATTGTGCTGGTTTCAAGTCTTTGTCTATTGAGGATAGATGGCGTTGGCTGCGCAGTAAGAAAATTTGCTATAGGTGTTTAAAAGGTAACACTCATACTTGGAACACGTGTAAAGCAGCGGCATGCGGCGTCAACGGCTGCACCCGGCGCCACCACGCTCTCCTGCACGGTTCGGCGGCGCCACAGACGTCGACACAACCGCAGATTGAGGAAGTCGTAGGCTTGTCAACTTCACAACCAGAAACACATTTATGTACTACTTTACTTAAAGTTGTTCCCGTTACTGTCAGCGGCCCTGCTGGTTCATACGACACGTACGCACTTCTAGATGACGGCAGCACTGCCACACTAATAGACTCGGTGGTGGCCAACAAAATCGGAGTTTCGGGTCCGTCTGATTTAATTAAAATAAACGCAATAGGTGGCATGAACAAAAACACAAATATTTCTTACGTCACTTTTGATATTAAAGGCAGGTACACACATGAGACTTTTAATATTAAGAATGCTCGAGCGATTGATTCTTTGACATTGCATAAACAAACTGTTGAACGTTCCGATATAGCTAAATATAGTTATTTATCCGAATTAACTGACATGCTCACATATTCTGATGCCGTACCTACTATACTCATAGGTGCTGAGGACTGGCACTTATCAATAACTCGCGAGGTCCGTAAGGGCCGCCGGTCCGAACCAGTTGCGTGTCTTACAGCATTAGGATGGACTTTATACGGCTCTATAGGTAGGCGTACAATTCCTACAACTTTTGTTAACCACACAGTGTGCACCAACCTTAATGACAACGAAAATGATTCTTTGGAATTTCTTATTAAAGAACAGTACAAACTCGACTCTATTGGAATAAGTAAACGTGAAAATAATTATAATTCTGAAGATCAACGTGCTCTTGACATTCTAAACTCCACAACTAAACGCTTACCTTCAGGTAGATTCATGGTTGGTTTACCATGGCGCCACGAGAGCACTACTGTACCTGACAGTTACTACCAGGCAGAATCCCGACTTAAAGGCCTAGAAAAACGGATGGCTAAAGATAGTGCTTTCGCGGAGTCATACAAAACATACATGAATGACATGGTGAATAAAGGCTACGCAGAAGAGTGCACCGTCGACTCGTACCATACGAACGAATCTTCTAAGGGCATCGTTCACACTGCAGAAGCGTCACCTCGTTGGTACCTGCCACATTTTGGCGTGTACCATCCCCAAAAGAAGAAACTTCGTGTGGTGCATGACGCGGCTGCTAAAACAAACGGGATCAGTCTGAATACTTTGTTGCTTCCGGGGCCTGATCTTCTGCAATCACTTATAGGTATTTTGTTCCGATTTCGGGAAGGCCGAATAGCTTTGACGGCTGATATTAAAGAGATGTTCCCTCAAGTTAGAATCAGACATCAAGACCGCGACGCTCTACGGTACCTATGGAGATCAGACCCTCGAGAGCCAATAAAGGAATTTCGGATGACGTCTGTCATCTTCGGCGCATGCTCTAGCCCTTTCACTGCGCAGTACGTAAAGAATAGGAACGCTAAAGATCTTGCACACTTGTACCCTGCGGCGGCTGATGCAGTCATTCATGAGCACTACATGGACGATTACATCGGGAGCGCAGACAGCGTCCAAGAGGCTGCAGACTTAGCTTCTGATATAGTCACGATACACAAATCAGCTTGCTTTGAGATGAGGGGCTGGATATCGAACGACTATCGAGCACTTTCATTAGTTCCTGCTGATTTACGTGCAACTACTACGTCTGAAGTCTCTTTAGGAAGCCCAGTACGTGCTTTAGGGTTATTTTGGTATCCTAAAGTTGATTTTCTAGGTTTTAGGACGGGTTTTCAAGAGGACTCTACCTCTCAAAATTCTAAATTAACTAAACGCAGTACGCTTTCGCATTTGATGCGTGTATACGATCCTTTAGGTCTACTGGCTCCTGTCGTAGTCAAAGGGCGTATCCTGTTTCAGGCGCTCTGGCGTAGCAGCATTGGATGGGATGAACAAATTCCACCAGCTGAAGTCAATGCTTGGCAGGCTTGGTTTGCAGAATTAAATTCTCTCGCAAACATTCGCATCCCACGTTGCTATCTAGACGCTGAAATCCTTGAACGAGAGTTACATATTTTTGCTGATGCGAGTGAGCTCGCTTATGCTTGTGTGGCCTTCTGGCGTTTTGTTCTGTCAGACGGTAGTTTCAAGCTCGCTCTCATCAGAAGCAAATCTCGAGTCACCCCACTAAAACCAGTTTCCATGCCTCGACTGGAGCTACAAGCAGCTCTCATAGCTTCTCGTTTATCAATTACGATCAAAGAAAGCCATAAAAACAAACCGATTAGGGGTTTTTACTGGAGTGATTCGCGAACAGTTCTTAGTTGGCTTCGCGCCGATGCTCGCACTTTTAGGCCTTTTGTGGCCCACCGAGTCGGTGAAATAATTGAAAACACTAACGTTAGTGATTGGCGGTGGGTCCCAACGGACTTAAATGTTGCAGATGACGCGACGAGGGTCCGACCTTTCGAATCCTCGTCCCGATGGTTTGTTGGCCCTGCATTTTTACGCGGAGATTCTAGAACTTGGCCAACTGAACCATCAACCATGATCGCACCAGTTCTCACAGAGTTGAAAACATCCAGCATGTGTGAAGTGGTGGGATTCACATCAATCCATGAGCTCTTGCCCACACCAATTACGGCAGGCCCAGATCGGTTTAGTAGCTGGACGCGTCTCGTAAGGGCAACTGCACGAGCTGTACAAGCCGTGACGAAATTTAAAAGGCTTTTAGGCAATCATGCTCAAAATTCAAAATCCCGAAATAGTATTTTTTCTACACCATCAAACAACTCATCTGTTTATAATCCATCTTATCACCATAATAAGGGGACGCAACCGTCGACACGCTTGTCTGATTTGCCTGCACTTTCCGCCGAACTTATGAAGACAGCCGAAGAGCACATACTGAGACAGTGCCAACTGGATAGCTTCGACGAAGAATTACGTTGCATTCTGGCATCTCAGAGCCTTCCCAAGAATAGCCCACTACTGAAATTTTCACCATCACTTGGAGAGGACAACGTTTTGAGGCTGGCTGGTCGTATTTGTGCAGCTCCAAACATCAACGATGACACAAAGAAGCCAGTACTGCTCGACGGACGTCACCCAATCGCACGTTTGCTGATTCACCACTACCATAAGCTACTGGCACATGCGAACAATGAGACGGTGGTCAACGAAATTCGCCAAAAATACTGGATTCTACGTCTGAGACCAACAGTTAGGACCATTGCCAGAAGGTGTCTATTCTGTCGAATAAGGAAGACGCCACCTCTGTCTCCACCCACGGCAAATTTACCGGCAGAACGACTGGCCCACCACCAAAGACCTTTCACGCACGTTGGCCTCGATTATTTTAGTCCGCTGGAGGTCACTGTTGGTCGGCGAAGAGAAAAAAGATATGTCGCCCTTTACACATGCATGACGGTACGAGCGCTTCATCTCGAGGTCGTAAACAGCCTGTCCACTGACTCGGCAATAATGAGTCTTCGCCGTTTTATCGCACGCCGAGGTACACCCAGCACTATCACCTCAGATAACGGGACAGCATTTGTCGGCGCCAACAAAGAGTTGCGGCAATTCTTCGGAAGTCCCGTCGAAGACTTTGTGGCTACACGGGGCATACTATGGAAGTTTATACCACCAGCAGCGCCGTTCTTCGGAGGCTGTTGGGAGCGCTTAGTGCGTTCTACGAAGACAGCGCTTCGAGCAACGCTCCACCAAAAAGCCCCCAAAGAGGAGACATTCACAACCTTTTTGATGGAAGCAGAAGCAGTCATAAATTCACGCCCATTGTCTCATGTAAGCGTCAACTCAGAGGACCAAGAAGCTCTTACGCCATACCATTTTCTCATCGGTCAGTCATCATCGATTGCTTTACCAACGCCAGCTTTATGTGATTCCGCCCTAGTAGGCAGATCGGAATGGCGCAAAGCCTCCCGCCTCGCAGACCATTTTTGGTCACGTTGGGTTCACGAAGTGCTCCCACTTATGCACCCAAGACCACCTGCAACCAAGACATCGTGCAATGCAAGCGTCGGTGACGTCGTCCTGATTGTCGATGAAACCCTTCCACGAGGGGTGTGGCCGAAAGGTCGAATTACTCAGGTTTACCCCGGACGAGACGGAGTAGTTAGGGTTGTCGACGTTGCGACAAAAGGGGGGACGTTGCGTAGGCCGGTGAAAAAGATTGTCGTCATATCATAGTTTTTTACTGCCACTGTATCGGCTTGCCACATGTTCTCAAACTTTGCGTATTTTCATACGAGGGGGGAGAATGTGGCGAACCGAACTCTTTGCTTTTTCTACATACTTTTTTTGCCGTTCTTTTCTTTTCTTTTTTCCTGTCTTTCTGACATTGTAAAATATCATCGATTGGTAAGTAAACGTTTTATCACAAATTTCTCTGTTTTCTATTTTATTCCCTCAAAGCCTCAATCTCCCTACGTCGTTAATAGCTAGCTTAAGGGCGGCAAACCAAGAGATCATGTCATGATTCGTAGTTTCTTATTCATTTATATTTTAATCCTTCATTCACATCAACAAAGAGGAAACCTCTTAGTTTTACAATTTGTAAAATATTTTACGGAAGTATAGAATTACACAAAATGTAATTTCAATCATAAAAATATTAGGCCTCGCTTCCGTGAAGAAGCGAAGCCTACCCATGGAGCTCCAGTATGTAACATAATATGAAGTCCCATAATGACCACCATCATAAATAGCGTCGCATTATTCATCTCAGCACTTTATTACGTTTATACTGCCCTACTTAACGTAAAAATAACAGCTAGTCAAGTTACCACAAACAAGATGTAGGAAATCCAAAATCTTTCATCTACAATCCGTAAGAATTGTTGATAAGAGATCGTTTCTTATTAAAAAATATGAATGGAAATTATAAACATAACCGTTGAATAAGTATGGCAATTAACATAACAGACTTGTGTATTTATTGTATTTACTCGTATTGCTCACAAAACAATCTTTCAATCGTTAAGAAAATAGAAATCAAAAATTCATTTGTAAGAATATATACGTAACATAAGGTCTTTAAACACAAACAAAGCAAACAATGTTTGTATTCAGCCTGCAAGCAGACGTGCATATTAAGAAATAAATAATTAATTAACTAGTCTTATTATTTAGAAACACTTTAATACTATAAAAACAATGAAACATGAGTCATTCCGTAATATTTCTTTTGAATGCCAGACCCTCTAACACTTTTACATTTTGTTTTTTAATCGTCTCATTTTACTTTTCCACACGATATAAAATTATTTTGTGATAATTCACGCAACATTTAGGTAGCTGAAATTGGCAAATGCTGTTTTTAAAGCCCTGCATCCGATGCGTCTTACGGTCAGTCAAAAAAAACCTATCCTCATAATATAATCTAACACAGATGCACAAAGGAAAACATCATATCAGCCTGTTGCAGTTCACTGCTGGGACAAAGGCCTCCCCCAAGGAGCGCCACAGCGCACGATCTCCCGCTCTTTGCATCCAGTCACTACCAGCTGCCTTCTTCAGGTCATCTGTCTATCTAGCCGGGGGGCGTCCCACACTAGGTTTACCTAAGCGTGGTCTTCATTCGAGAATCTTCCTGCTCCACCTCTCGTCGGTTCTGCGACAGACATGGCCAGCCCACTGTCACTTTAGCTTGCTACATTTTTGGATAAAATCAGTTACCTTAGTCTTATGTCGTATGACCTCATTCCGGATCTTATCCCTTAATGAGATCCCCAACATAGACCATTCCATAGCATGCTGAGTGACGTGCAGTCGGTGAGCCAGCTTGACTGTAGGTTAAGACTGGTAAGATGCATTGGTTAAACACCCGGCTTTTCAGGCACTGCGGCAGGAAGAAAGGCAAAGGAAAAATTATGTAACATTTTTTCCTACGTACCTACTGATACAATCTGTCACGTATCATATAGATCAGGGAAATCACATGTTGCAACGCGCGTGTTTCGACCCTCTATAGAGGGTCCTATAGGACAAAAGGGATGGCACCGATTTGCGGAAGACATGCTTGGGGTCTTACTCTATCAACCGTAGTTTGAGTTTAGTCTTTCGTACCAATAATATCCTACTTTCCGGGGTGTACCTGTTCCCGTCACCGAAAACTTGCGGCTTCTAGGGGTCCAGCTATCATCCAATTTAAATTTCGGCCAGTACATCGAATCTATAGCCCAAACTGCAGCTAGAAAGCTTGGAGTTCTCTTAAAGGTCAGGCGGTACTTCACTCCTGTGCAGCTTCTGCAACTCTATCAAGCTCAGGTCCGATGTTGCATGGAGTACCGCTGCCACCTTTGGGATGGATCTGCCAAATATCAGCTGGCTGCTTTAGAATCGATAGAGAAGAGAGCAATTAGAATTATTGGAGATGCTGAACTCTGTGAACGCAAGCTGCAAAGCCTTGATCACAGGCGTAAAGGCGCGTGTCTTTCAGTGTTCTACAGGCTACATTTCGGGGAGGGTGCGAAGGAATTGCACGAATTAATTCCACCAGCCCGTTTCACTACCAGGACACAAGACGCAGTCGAGGTCTCCACCCTTATGTCGTAGACATGCCTACATTACGTACAAAACGTTTTGCATCTACGTTCCTTATGCGTGCGACTAGGGAGTGGAATTTGCTGCCGCCTAAAATATTTCCGGAACATTATGATTTGGATGCTTTGAAGAAACGAGTGAATTGGCTGTTAATAGCCAGACATGATTCATCTTCGGTCGCATCGTCGCTTACCATCAGGTGAGATCGCGGCCAAATGTATAGTTATTCATATATATAAAAAAAATAAAAATAAGAATAGTCCTCCTGACCGATTTCGACCACGGCGGCTAATCTCAACAGAGATCAGTTAACTACGTAGGAGATATTATAGTGCACAAGTGTGAGCACAATACACAGGTGCACTCACTGTTCCATCACTCTCAAAGTTCGGTGAGACGGCAATCCGACATTACCGAGATCAGGCGCAGGACCAACGTGCTTACCGAGGCACAGGGGTGTAACACCGCCAACTTCCCGACTCCGAGCTGTTTTTGAGAAATTCATGACAGAAAATCTCAGAAACAATTTTGGCTCGACCTGGGATTCGAACCCAGGACTACTCGGATGTAAGGCAGAATCTTTAGCCTATGGAACCGTATCAACGCTCGCTGTCGTGCTTGCTACCGTTAGGTATGCACTTGTAATGGCGAACGGTAGAAGCCGCCACATATGTTTGGATGTATGTTACTCTTTAATGTAAAAACTAATGTATGGATTTTATCGATTTTTTTTCGGAATATAGCTCATAAATAATTAAACATAGGTTACAATTAACATGAACTGTGATAATAAAGGATTTCCACGCGGACAAAGTTGCGGGCGGCCACAAGTGCAAAAAAAGACCTACTTGATCTGTCGTTATCAGTAGATATCCCAATTTTTGTACCAAACATACAATATTTTAGCATCTCTCTCTCTCTCTCTCTCAGTCTTCTTTTTAGTGTATTGACTTGTAATATTACAGTACTTGGCCTATTGTTTAGGAATTCATAGGGTTGCATGGCGACTTATAACTTGAGACTTCTTTGCCTTTTGTCCGCAGTCTGTCACCAGGCTACTTTACAAAATCACAAACTAGATATTTACTAACACTTTCTATAACATTCTACAGCAAACACGTATATTTTGCCAGTTTTAAATAAACATTGTAAGAAACGCAGTTTAACGGCTTCCGATTTTTAGGGTTCCGTAGTCCGACAAGGAACCCTTATAAGATCGTTCAGTCCGTCCTAGTCTGTCACAGCAGAATATCTTCTACGTTTATAGACTGATTTGCATGTCACTTGGTTCAAGGATACTTCACTTAAATATCTCATTTCTTAAAATACAAAAAATTAAAATTACCCCTCTTTAAGGGTACCTCTCTGTTCATGTAAAGGTGAATTATTTTTTTGAGTGCACCCCCTTGTGTGTAGCGTTGAAAAGGACTATGAAAATAAGATAGGGTTTCCATACAACACTTTTTTATCAGCTTTACCATTTGCGAGTTATAGCCCGCCAAAGTCGTTTACACAGTGCCCCCTCCCCCCTGTAATTTCTAAATTCTTGGACATATAAACTATAAATCTCTCACGTAAAAAAACAGGCACGGAAACTCTTATTTAAAATTGTTTCAGGTATCCTGAGATGAATACTTTCAAAATTATAAATAGGTAATATAAAAATATATACCTTACAATGATGACATTGACGGCTAGGGAGATGCTGATGATGCAAGAAATGCTAAACAGCGCGGTGCCAAAATTGACTACGGAACCCTACTTTGTGCGTGGTCCGACACGCACTTGGTCGGTATTTTATTTATCCTTTGAAATTCAAACTTTTTGGCAAAAAAAGCTTAGCTGTCAAAAATTTTGTGTTATTATTAATCCTGTGAATAGAAATAAATTCTAATTATCTAGATTTTAAAGCACTACAAACAAAACTTACTTTCAAGCAAAAAAAAAACCGAATGAGTCAGAAAAACAGCTGAAATGGCTGGACGAATTTTGACCAGCTATTAAACTACCATAAATAAACTATCTTACGAACAAAAATAAACCGCTTTGAAGTCGGAGCTATAATTCCACAGACAGACACAAACAGACATCACAGAAAAAGAGGATGTCATAAGTATGACAGGGTCAAACTTATGACACTATAATATATCCCTCCTCCACCCTCTACAATATAAACTCTTTTGCAAAAAAAACGGGCACTTTAGATTTTTTCCTCTACTTTAATGAAGAAGAACAAGAAATAGGTTTTATTAATTTGACGATGTATTGGCATGTTATTTGAAGCATCCTGGCATGATTCTTTACGTTCCAAATTTAAAATTTGAAATTAATAAAAGAAAAATAATGATTATTGTGGATTATTCTAAAATTGCTTTACTAATGGCGCGAATTGCTGAAACGATTTTTAACTAATTACGATATTTTAAAACTTTTTGGACATTTTCTGCAAATTAAACAATTTAATCTTTATTTTTACATTAAATACCACTTTTTGATATGAGTGATAAAGCGATAAGGGCCGGTAAAATTATAGCCCTACTTGAAGAAGGTTGTTCGCAAACTTACGTGTCTCAGCGGCTAAATGTGAGTCGTTCAACTGTCCAGAGGACTTGGCAACGGTATCAAGAGACCGGTTCGGTCAAAAGAAGACCCGGTTCGGGAAGAAAACGATGCACAGAACCAAGAGATGACCGCTTTTTGGTGAGTCAGGCGTTGCGGAATCGTAAGGCGTCAAGTGTGGACCTGAAGAAGAGCCTTGAAGAAGTAAGAGGAGTAGAAGTTAGCTTGTGGACGGTCAGGAGGACGCTTTTGGCTGCCAATATCAGGAGTTACCGCCCAGCTCGGGGCCCTAAATTACTCCGTGAGCACCGTGTTGCTCGACTTCAGTTTGCTCGGAACTGTGCTTCATGGACTCTGGAGGACTGGAATAAAGTATTGTTTTCTGATGAAGCTAGAATCTCTTTGTGTGGAGAGGACCAACGCCGGCGAGTGCTGCGAAGACCACGGGAACGCTATGCGGAAGTGTGTTTCGAAGAAATCACTCCTTATGGCGGAGGCTCCGTTATGTTTTGGGCAGCAATTAATTCGACGGAGCGTACGGAGTTAGTTTTCATAGAAAATGGAACATTAAATGCACATCAGTACATAATGGAAGTCCTAATTCCATAATATGCACAACCCACATTGACTGCACTTGGGGGAAGATTCCATTTTTATGGACGACAATGCTCGCTCGCACCGTTCTGGCGACGTGGAAGCGTACATGCAAAAAGTTGGGATCCGTTGTTTAGATTGGCCAGCTCGAAGTCCTGACCTCAATCCAATTGAGCATGTCTGGGATGTTCTAAAGAGACGTGTAAGATCAGTGCAACCTGCTCCACAAAACATCAGGGAGCTAAAAAGAGTCATTTCAGAAGAGTGGGAACGAATTCCTCAAAACGTTATTAAAAACATCGTGGAAAGCATGCCCAGAAGGATTCAAGCTGTGATTTTGGCAAGAGGAGGTCACATTCGGTATTAGGTTTTTACATTTGTAACTTTATTTAATTAAAAAAAGTAAAAAAAAAACTTATCTTTATTGCCGACCACTTCTTATTGTTTGGGCGTGTACATCGGTTTTAAAGAATCCATCGTTTTTTTTCTTTTAGTTGCCCGAACTCACTTCACGCGCATTAATTTACACGATTATAAGTATACAGACTACGTCAAAGAAATAAATTTCATTTAATTAACTCAAATCGACCTTAGAACGTAAATTTCCTTAGGTGCCCGTTTTTTTTGCAAAAGAGTGTATAATCTATAATATAAATAAGTTTGAAAGGGTCAAATTTATGACACCCTCTTTTTCGTCGGCGGTTAAAAAGCTTGATAGTCGTCCAGAGTAAGACCTTACAATCTTACGTAGTGAACGAAACGTGACGCAGGTAACTCGCAGTCCACCACGTTGGTGAAAAATGGGAAGGTCTGATAGAATCTAACTTACGGCGATGCCGACACGGACCGAGTCAGAGAAATTGAGGAATCAATGGGACATCATTGCATTAGAATTGTTCGGTAGTTTCACATTTCTTTTGTTTTATTTTAGCTATCAAAATAAGTGAAACAGTTCGATTTCGACGTTATTTTTTATTTAGTTTAATAGGGATGGCTATTCTTTATGTGCCTTAAATAGGGTACATAAATGTTGTTTTGATACAGTGAATGTAGCTTAAATACCTATTATATTGATGTTTGTATGTTATTATTTATCATTCACGAAATCTATCACGAACAACAAAGTAATGGCGTATAATATTTTTAGAATTATTATGTTTGAAGATTTATTATGTCAATTCAATTTAACGGCAGCGAATCAATTTAACAGTTAAAGCGAAGAAGTTAGAGAATAGAATATAATAGAAAATAATATATATTTATTTCAAAATGACACAGAGTACCAAAATACAATTAAACAGTCCTTATTTATTGTAGATGCTAATTTAGTTACTAACTTACTTAGGGTTTCAAAGTAACTACGGGTAACAATATTTAACATACAAAAAAATACATTTCAAATTTTGGTGACTACTTTTAAATATGTCCTTTGCTTAAAACTATCAAAAGCGTGCAAAGAATTTCCGTCTCGACTGAATTTTCCGAGCGCAATTCCTTTTCTATTAGATACGTATCACCTACTTTAAAGTACGCGTCGTGGGCGCCAAATCCAATGGGATCCAACCCTTACGTTACCGAACTTGGGATCAGCAGTCACCGTAAATTGGCACAGAACAATGCTGCACCTCCCCAAGGTAATTCCATCTGTCTCTATGTCCGAGGAATTAAATCGGAGGACCGAGCGAGGAAGGCAATTGCAATTTTGTAAGACAAAAGTTCAAGGCATTTAAAATGTCGCGGTTGAAACTGTGCCGGGTTTTTAACCTTCTGTTACTTTGATCTCGGAAATTTTTTTTTCTAATACACATAATGATTGTTAACTGCCATCGGTTAGAGAAATTCGACTTATGTATGTTAAATCAAAGTAACGCTTATAAACTTAACCCTCTCGAAATAAACATAATATCTTAATGGTTTTTTTAATCTTATTAAATTTAACCTTATTACGGGCTAACCGTTAATGATCAAAAGGATTTGAAGGAATTGTGTGAGGTAGACCAAACACAGAAAAATCAGGTGATTTGAACTGTATATACAATTCAATTTGGTACAAAAAGCAACAACGTAAATTTTTGTAACAGCTCAAAATTTTTACACCGTAAATGCTTAAAAATGGCTAACTTTTAATCACATTTGCTAATAAACTACTTCTACAAATTGAATGCTACGTTGCCTCAGTTTACAATAAAGATTCTAAAATACTTTTGTTATCACTATATTTCATTTCGGTTGTTCACCACTTTCCAAGTTCTCGTTGAAATATACCTTATTTATTTTAGGCAAAAGTCGGTTTTTTTGTTTTAAAGGATTGCGATAAAACGATAAGCTCTAGTTCTACTATTGTTTTTGTGGTTTTAAATAAAGCTGAAATTTATATTAATGTGAATACTAAAATTAAAACTTTAATAGTATGCGCTCTCCGGTATCGAGCAGGAAAATGAAACAAATCATAAAATAATACTTCAAATAGAAAACTGCTAAACTTTTACGGTTGTTTCTTGGCGATTTCAGGACTCGCAAAAATTATTTTGGTACCAAATAGTAGCAAATGTTATCCGCTTTATAACAAATAAGCATTCGTCACTTCAGATGCATAGTTAAAATTATACATAGACCAATATCCGAACTCCAATGAAAAAAAAAATCGGTTGCTTCAAATCTAGCACAGGTATTTCAAAGCTGCAAACTTGAATATGTAATACTGATAGTGCATCCCGAAACTCATAGTGAACTCAGATTAAGCATTTCCAATGCGTTTTTGAGTCATTTTGCGGGCTCCACGGACTATTCTTTTAGTTGTCTAACTATCCCCTAATGAATTGTGTTAGTCCGGGTACTTACACTATAGTTGCACATAAGATGATTTCTGATATCAGAACTATTTCAAATACACAATGTAATAAATATTATTCAATCTAAATAAAAGGTTAAGTGCATTCACGCAAGAAAATACAAAATACTCACAGTGTATATTTCGCATCATTAAACTGTGGGAAGACCCTATACATGTTTGCATGTGATATGACGTAGCTGTTTTTGTTTACTTTGAATAATACGAGCATTGAACCCTAAATGTATTTTAACATAACAAGACCCCAATAGATAGCAAAATCGTGTTCAGTATACAAAAAAATCCAACCATTTTAAATACGTATACATTACAAACGTGTTTTCGACATAAAAGTGGTATTAGGTTTTGGTTCCATTGAAAATAAATATATTACAACGATCTAACAAAGTTACCTGAAATAAGGATAGCTTTTGCATGTTTATCCAAATAACTAATAGTTTAAAAAACTAAAAAAACACGCTTTTATTGCAAAGAGAAAGAAAATTCTAAGTTCAAAGCATTTATATTACAGTATAGTAAAAAGCATGAGCTGCACCTTATGTCGTTTTCATAGTATATATAGTTGCCAATAATAGAATGATTTAAATATATACTTTACCAAACACCAAGTTTAGTTGGCAATAAGAGTGTATTTTCTGTAGTTTTTTAAACTTTTATTTATTGTTATTTTTTTGTGTAATAAGGGTAATAGAATATTCTTTATCCTTTATGTGTATGTAACGGAATGTTTTAATTCCTAAACATTCCGTTACATACACATACAGCCCGAGCTATTAAAAGCGTGTTAAAAATTATGACTTAAAACAACGTTGCAGCAAATCTACTTATCCATAGAGTTTTAGCCAAAAACATTATTCTGTTGTATTTGTCTTGTCGTTGATAGTCTCAAAGGTTATGTATGAATTGGACATGAAATAAAAATATTAAAAGCGAGCCTACACTACCGTACAAGTATTGCCATGTTTGATCCAGATGCAAAATTTCAGGGGTTAAGTTACGCTGGATGTCTAGGCAATACCGCTGTAAGGAAACAAAGCAAAAAGTTTTTGCAACCCAAGTTCAAAAGCGACAGCGATTGTGACAACTAGCAAGAAGTACGCGTTGTTTTCGGTAGATGGCGTTGGCAATATTTTGACTGCCATAATCAAATTTCGTAGTTTTTTTTCTAAATTTTGTATGCTCTGCCTCCTGCCTATATATCGCATAGGAGAACAAATTATATTTTTTAATGAGTGATAATACCTACCTACGTCACATTTGAATCTACACATAGTAATATCCTACAAAAAGAAAGAAAGGCTTATCTGAACAGATTAAAGTATTATACACATTACGTAACAAAATCTCATGGTGTATCAAATCACCGGCTGTCTTTTACTTATACCTACGAGTAAGTACTGAAATAAGTTGGTGTACCTATTTATAAAAAAATTGTTTCTTAAGATATTGTGGTCATCATTGTTTGTTTTAAAACTCAAAGTAGGTAGCGCGCGATTTTTTTCTGCTAAAAGATTTTTATAGTACATTTTATAGGATAAGTGATATCGTACAAAGTTATACTAACTTTGTACGATCACGTACTCGTCTCAGAAAAAAACGATACTTTGAACGCCTGTAATTCGACTGTATCGAAAGACACGCGTTCTTTGAGTGTTCAATATGAGCCAGTAGCTTTCAACCTGCGGTTTTGTCTGCGTGGTTTGGTTCTTCAATATATTAAGCATGTTAAACATATAAACCCTTACTTTTTCTATTAAAAAAAACATTTATATCTGATGAGTAGTTTTCAAGATCAAAGAGACAAACGCGGAAAGTGACAAGTCACGCAATTGTCTCTATGTATGACTATAAGTTACTTCGCGCGTTCGCATGTTTCAAAAAGCTGCAAGCTTGTCACTTACAAACCGTGGCATTGTTTCGAATGTATTCAAATGAAATCCCGAACTCGAGTCGGCGTTATGAAACCGTAATCATTAGCTTCAAGTCAACAATGTGAGCCGAGTTATTATTGTGTACGGAATTTTTATTAAATATACGAAAGAGAAAGAAGTTTAGTCTTGGTTCTTATTAATAAAATAATGTTTTCAGTTTACTTAGTTTTCCTGATTTAGTTCCGTTTAGTAATAATTAACTAAAATTTGTTCTGAATGTGCAATTGATTTTATATTGTTTCATGATTTTAATCTTATACGATGTCATTTTTTTATTTATGATTTATTATGTAGTAGGTATGATGTACTATTTTACGTAGTCTATTTTTATGAGTCAAGGCTCCAAAATCGTCAAAAATTTATATTTTTTCACATCATATGCTTATGGGATAGGTAACTTCTTGACAATCATGACATAAACATGCAAATCTTATTGGCATTGAAAAATAATAAAAAAAACCCCTGATATGAGCCAGGACAGAAGCTGGCGAGTTTCAACGGCTAAATGGATTTTGCACAACCATAGCTAAGAACTGCCATGATTCAGGTTAAATATTATTTTATTTCCCACAAAAAATACATACAATTCACTCGAGATGACACATGTGAGATACATACAAATCAATATGAAGTAATACTAAAACGCAGCGAGCGAACTTAGAATAACACAATATTATTAAAAAATAGGGTATTTCTAAAACTAAAAGTAGCGGCCAGTCTCCGGCTATTGACGTGCGCTCTGAGATAACGCGCTTTGTTTAGCGCCACAGATATAGATCGCAACTGCGTGCCATCAAACTAGAAGTGGCTCGGGCTCAGGCGAGATTTGGTAGGGTATAATATTCGTACTATATATATATATATATATATATATATATATATATATATGTATATATATTTCTCTTCTTCTTCTTCAGCCTGTGGTCACCCATAGTCGGGTATAGGCCTCTTCATGAGCACGCCAAGTGTTGCGGTTCCGTGCCAATCGCATCCAGCCCCTCCCTGCCACTTTTGCGATGTCATCGACCCAACGAGTGGGTTGTCTCCCGACTTTTCGACGTCCCAACCAGGGTCCACTCCACTCAGCAACCTTAAGGGGCCACCTGCCATCTGTTCTGCGGGCTATATGGCCAGCCCATCTCCACTTTAATCTGGACACTTTTAGGGCTATGTCGGTCACTTTTGTGCGTTCCCGAATGGTTACATTGCGAACTCGATCCAAAATTGATATGCCCAGCATAGCACGTTCCATAGCTCTCTGCGCTACTTGGAGTTGGCTAATGTACTTCTTCGTGAGTGTCCAGGTTTCGGCTCCGTAGGTCATAACGGGAAGGATGCACTGCTCGAACATTCGTCTCTTGAGAAATAAGGGGATTTTCTTATGTTTTAGGACATCCGAAAGCTTGCTGAAAGCAGCCCATCCCAGTTGGATCCGCCTATCTATTTCCAACTCCTGTCCACTCCCGTCTAAAGTAGTTATCTGTCCCAAGTAGACGTATTTGGCAACCCTTTCTACTCGCTGACCATGTACTGAGATGTGTGTGGTAATGTCGTCACCTTTACACATGATTTTGGTCTTATCCATGTTCATCTTCAGTCCAACGGTAATAGAGGCATTGTAGAGTTGCTCAAGCATTATTGCAATTTCCGCTGGTGTTCTGGCAAAGAGGATAATGTCATCCGCAAAGCGCAAATGGGACAGCAACTCTCCGTTTACATTCACGCCTTTTTCTGTCCAGTCTAATGTTTTGAAGATGTCTTCAAGGACTGCAGTGAACAGTTTGGGAGAAATTGTGTCCCCCTGTCGTACGCCTCTTCTGACTTCGACTGGTCGGGTGAGCTGGTGTAACCTGACTTGTAGGGTAGCACCCCTGTAGATTTCTCGGAGGACCTCCACGTATCTACCGTCAACTTGGCATCTGTGGAGTGCGTGGAACACTGACCAATGTTCAACCGTGTCGAATGCCTTCTCATAGTCGACGAAAGCCACACATAAATCCTGACAGTATTCCACGCTCTTCTCGATGACTTGCTTAACGACGAACATGTGATCCACTGTTGAGAAACCCTTCCTGAACCCCGCCTGTTCCACTGGCTGGGCGGCATCAAACCTGTTAGCAAGTCTGTTGGTTAGGACTTTAGTGAAAAGTTTGTATGTGTGGAGGAGTATCGATATTGGCCGATAGTTAGCCAGGTCTGATTTGTCACCTTTCTTAAAGATAAGGGTAACTATAGCATTCCTCCATTCTCTTGGGCTTGTTCCTTTCATAAGCACTTCGTTGAATAGTTGTTGTAGGTGCTTCAACACAGGTCTGCCTCCAGCCTTAAGCAGCTCCACAGGGATGTTATCCTCACCAGGTGCTTTCCCATTTTTCATCTGCTTAAGGGCGGTTTTGATTTCGTATAAGCTTATGTCGGGAAGGTCTTCAGTGATATGACGGGTTAGTTTCGCCCTAGAGTCGGTGGCTTGTTGCGGTTGTTCTGCATTTCTGGAGCTATAGAGCTCCTTGTAAAATAATTCCACGCTGTCAAGTATTTTCTCTAGATCTGTAGTTTCACTTTGACCTTCTACCTTTAGCTTGTAAATTTGTTGCCGTCCATTCTGCAGTTTCTTCCTAAACACTTTCGGGCCTCTATGTTTTTCTATTGTATCCATCACGGTCTTATAGGTGTGATTCCTTAGGTCTCTTCTGATGGCACATTTAACTTGTTTGTTAATCACGTTAAGATTGCCAGGTGATGAGGATAACTGTTCTTGTCTTTTGGCCATTAACTGCTTGGTACCGTCAGTAAGTATCGACTCGCGCTGGTTCATATTTTTACCTATTTCCTCAGAGGCTTGTCTGATGGCACTGCTTAGGCGTTCGCTCAACTGGTGTACCGTGTATGCAGGTTGATTTTGCATAATTTGTTCTATACGTTTCTGATAGTGCTCTTTTTGTATTTCAATGGCCATATAGTCCAACCTACCAGGGCGAGCTTGGAGCATCTTTTTGCGTTCCTTTTTCACGTTAAAGCTCATTCTCGCTCGAACCAATCTGTGGTTACTGCCTATATTAACTTTATTGAGAACGCTAACATCAGTAGTTATCCGTTTCTTGTTTACCAGGATATAGTCTATCTGGTTTTTGGTATTTCCACCAGGGCTTACCCAAGTCCACTTACGGTTGTCTTTTTTCTGAAAAAACGTATTCATAGCATACAATTTGTGTTTAGTTAGGAAATTCACCAGTCTTTTACCCCTTTTATTTCGTATGCCCAGACCAAATTTCCCTACATAGTCCTCGCTACTTTTTGCAGCTTTCTGGCCAATCTTGGCATTAAAGTCGCCCATTACCACTGTATAATAGCACAGATTTTCGCTCAGCGCTTTTTCAACATCGCTATAAAATTCTTCAAGGACGTCTTCGCTGCTTTTGCTTGTGGGTGCGTATACCTGAACTACTTTCAGTTTGTATCTATCGCTGATATTAAATATACCGTAGATCACTCTAGTCGATATCGCGGTTATGCTCTTCAGCTTATCACTAAATGACTTGTGCACGAGCAAGCCCACCCCACCTTTTGAACTATCATCTCCTTTGTGGTACAGCAGGTGTCCCGATCGGAGTTTTGTAAGTTCTTCACCGTGTCTTCGGGTCTCACTCAGTCCCATGATGGTCCAGTTTATTTTATCCAGTACATTTGTTTCCAAGTCGCAAAGTTTGTCGTCATGCAAAAGGGTTGTAACATTAAACGTAGCCAGGTTAATCGTCGTTGAGCAGCCGTGCGTCTTCCAGAGATTCTTAGCACCCTCTGTCCTGTCGGTTTCCCGACCGCTGCCATAGCCGGCCCGAACAGGACCGCTGGGGACTGAGGGCCGTTTTGATTTTTTGTCTTTCATGAAGGTCTAATATGGCCTTAAATCGCCGCGCTGGCCATTGCGTGTTGGCGAGTTGAGCCTTTCTAGGGAGATTTAGCCCCTAAGGCCGTCGTAGCCTCTTCCAGCCGGTTGCTCGGCTAGGAGTATGGTTATACCGCCATTGCTCGGTCGCCAGAGCCTCGTCCGTTATCTAGCAGGGAGCACCGCGGCGCGGTGTGTGCCACGCCGCCGCCGTCAAGCGCGTGCAGGTGAGGTTGACAATAGGGCCGGATAAGATGTAAGTTCCGTTCTCCCCTTACTCCCCTGTATATATATTTAATTTATATATATATATATATATAAATTAAATTAATTATCTTTAGAATAAATGAAAAAAAAACCGCACTGGAATTAGTATATTCGTTCGGGAGATACGGTGCCACGCACAGACACACACAAATAGAAAACGGCTCAAACTTATAACACCATCTTTTTTGACGTGGGCTACTCAACAATAATAAGACCTATCCCCCGTAAACACAATAAATAGGTTATTTTTACTCTGCAAATACCATACTAGTCATAATTCAAATAATAACTGGCACGCTTTGCTTCGTTAAGATTGTTACAAAATGACGTTAATATTTCCCTTTCGCTCATATACGGCCAATTTGGTAACATTACAATGACGTATCGGGGTATAATTTAATAATGCCGCCGCATAAATGGTTGTGAGTTATTTTAAGTGGTGTTCATTTTGTGTTTACCGGTAGTGATCGAGCGTTGACAGGTATTTGAATTTTCGATTGTTATTGTTAATATTTATAAAAAGATATGATACCTCCAGAAGAGTAGATATACAAACATTATTAAAACGCAGTAACTCATACACACACACACACAAACACACACACACCACATGTTTTCGCACGCAATTGATTTAAGTTGCAATGTATTTAAATTCTTTAAATAAACTTCTATTAGGTACTTTACTTTTCGTGCCCCGAACGATATCGAGTGAGGAGGGTGCTGGCGCTCTGTATTACAGGTCCCTAAGCCTAGTTCAGACTCCAGTTCTCTCACAATCAAATTCAATTTCATACACATAATATATTCTTATTGTACTGATGGTTGTGAAAGAAGAAATAAATATTTGATTATTTTATTCGAGTAGGTTTACACAATTTTACGTTACACAATTGTACACAAGTTTGATAAGGGTCAAGATATTCTTGATTTCAAGGTGTTTTATTTAATATATATTATGTTATTTAGGTACTCCTCGCATGCTTTGCGCATTTTTTTATGTCAATCTCAATATTACAAAGATCGCTCTTAGCGATAAAATCGCCTGGGTTGCACATCTTTCTGTTAATAATAATATAATAATAATAATAAGTTAATGCTGATTTTGTATTTCTTTGCGATGAGGCAAAAAGAGTTATTTAACTACAAAGCAAGGAAGCACCTTACACCATGAGCGTCAACCCCTGACACGAACGACTTTTCTGTGTTGTACCTAAATTACGCCCGGTTTCAGTATTCTATTCTTTTTTTTCGGTTTCAATATTCTTATATAAATTTAGTGTATATTTTATATTTAATTTAATGTGTCATATATTATATTTTATTGTTGTGTTTTCTCTTTTATTTATTTGGTCGCACCGCCCACTAATCATTTCTGCTTAGCCCAAAGGTATGACTGGTAAAGAATGCCTTACGGCGATACGTCCACCTTTTGTACATAGTTTTGTTGTGCAGTAAAGCTTAAATAAATACCTTTGACTGAAAAGAAGTAAGACAACTGTCAGTTTCAAAAAGCTGTAACCTAAGATAACTTTTAGAATAATTTGACAGTTAGGTATGTAACTTTTAGACAGAATATCGAAATCGTAACTAAAGTGGCTCTTTTACTCTCATTAATTCCATTGAATGAAATGTAATTAGCATGAAATAATAATAGTCTTCCTGCCGATTTCGACCACGGCGGCCAATCTCAACAGAGTTCAGACAACTACGTAGGAGATATTATAGTGCACAAGTGTGAGCGCAATACACAGATGCACTCACTGTTCCATCACTCTCAAAGTTTGGTGAGACGGCAATCTGACATGACCGGAGAGAGATCAGGCGCAGACCAACGGCTTAACGTGCTTAACGTGCATGAAAATATACTACATGTCCGCTCAACGTAAAATAAACGGAATTACTTACTACTAACGATATTGTGAACAAAATAAAAAAAATGGTTGCCTGTAAAGTCGGTTTTACGGGCGAAGATTTTACGTGACAACGTCTTTTTCACAGCGGACCGATCATGTTTGAGTGGGAGAGAGACGCAAGGCATTCGCCGGTCCGGCGGGCCTCTCTCTCGTTCGGTGACTTATCGTAACAGACGTGAGCGGGCGTTACACTTTTTCATGAGTGACTCCGAGCCACAACCTAATTTAAGACGTTGTCACGTCAAAATCTAAAATGTTTATTTACTTTTAAATACATTTTACAATACTAGCAAGAGCCTACTATTAAGTATGAAAATACTTTTGCCAGAAGACTCTGCTCTTCATACCTACCTTATCACATTTTTGCTTAGGTATATTCAATATTTATTAAGGTATGATAAATAAATAAATATTTTTTTTAAATTACGTTTTCAAATCCAATCTTAAGAATAACAAGATGATGTAGTCTCCTATTAGGCACTACAGAATGTCTGTATCAGGATGCCACGCTCTTCCATAACGGTAGAAATTACGTAACTCAGTAATCTTAATGTAGGTACTATTTAAAACGACTAATCTAATTCAAAACAAATTATCTCAAAAGTTAACTTGAATGTGTGCATAAGTGTGTGTATGATTGATTCATTGTAACAATTGATTTTAATCATTATAACCTTAAAAGCCTGTCATTGGTACCATTATATTTATTTGTAAACCACGGACCGAACGAATCAATTCTAGTTTCCTACACGTGATGCAGTTACAGGAAGCTAAATACTTAACATCGGCCTTATTTGCGGCCTTATACAACCCGTCTCTTTTGCACGCGTAAGGTTGCTTGCTTGAGTGAGCGAGATCGCCTAAGCTGTTTACTGACTTGACTAAGTTTATACAGGGTGTGGTTTGAAACAGCAGCGCCCAATATAGGCATGATAGTGCACATGAAGTAATTAGGCATAAAGACACCTACCATAAGTATTTATATGACCATGGCGTTTTAAAACATTAAGCAACTTTGAAGTTAATAAAACCAATTTGTTTCCAAAAAGCTGTAGTAACTAATTTCTTACAATCAATTAATATTAAGTCAGTTGACTCCGATTTCTGATACTCTAACGTGAAGTCACGTTAGATTATTCAAAATTTATGGAGGCAAATCGTTTTGACAGCTGATAAAGAGAATTACGCAATCAACGATTGGTGGTGTCATGATGCATATTACAAGAAAATATAACTAAATGTTTTAATTTATTAGTAAAAAACCTTGTTTAAAATTATAATAAAACTTTCAAGGCGTGTGGCTATGACGTACGAGAGAAGATGAGTGTTACTATGCTACGACGTGGCTGCTACAAAAGCTACTAAATAAGCGTCCCGCATCGAGCGCATCACACGTAATGGAATTTAGTTTGCGTTGGACAAAAACTGTTTTTATACTAAGCAAACTAAAACCATTGCGGCCTGTAGACGCATACGTTAAATATTGATTTCATGGATTATTCAGTAAATAGTTTTTTTTTTTGTTTCTGTGTCACTATCACCACTGAGATACACACAAAACCACACATTGTATAGTAGGCCACCTGTAACGCGTGCGGTCTTAGATCAATTTCCGATTCAAGGGAACGTGAAGAACCATTTGAGTGTGATGTCCACGTAGGTGGAACTGGGAGCGATGAATAAGGGATATGACTGCCTCGTTGGTGTAGTGGCAAAGTTTCTGCCTTGCAGCCGAGAGATCCTGGATTCGAATCCCAGGTCGATCCAAAATTGTTTCTGAGATTTTTTGTCATGAATTTCTCAAAAACAGCTTGCAGTCGGGAAGTTGGCGGTGTTACACCCCCGTGCCTCAGAAAGCACGTTAAGCCTTAGTCCTGCGCCTGATCTCTCTCCGGTCATGTCGGATTGCCGCCTCACAGAACTTTGAGAGGGATGGAACAGTGAGTGCACCTGTGAATTGCGCTCACACTTGTGCGCTATAATATCTCCTGCGTAGTTGGCTAATCTCTGTTGAGATCCGTGCGTGCTATCACAGCATGTTAAAAATTAGGTTTTTAGGTATAAAAAGTTACTTAAACCAACATCACGCAAATAGACAGATCATAACAAATTAAATTTAGAAAAACTACTATTTCATAAAACATATCACCAAATATTCAAACAAACGTTTGCGGTCTATCTGAAATTCACCACTAATCAATGCTATAGGTACTGAAGTAATTTCATACAGATAAGTGCACCAAGTGCTGAGTAATAATACCGTATCCACCAACTTTCACGGATCGATTCCAAAACATTTGCTTGCAGAGTTCCAACCCGGTCAGCTCTTAAATCTAGATCGGGTAATCGAACTCGAGACCTTTGCTAGCTGACACGGTGATCCTTGTAATTTTAAATTTATCCACTAACTCGGTTTACTTTTCGTATTTCTTTCTTCGCATTTGGAAATTTAAATGTTCTTTTTTTTAATTTGGGTAAAAAGTCGTTAATAATCCATTTTTTGTTATACAAAAATGTTTTTTTAATTTTTAACACTGGTTGAATATGATCAAAAATGGTTTAAAGATAGCGATTGCGGTAAGACCGCTTATATTAGTACATTTTTCTTTGCAAGTTGTTTTTTTGTATTTTTTTTTCAATAAAAAGCTTTATATCTAGAGAGAGAGAGAGAGAGAGAGAGAGAGAGAGAGTAAGAATAAAAAAAATACCTGCATAATAAAATAATATGTAATAACGAGAAATGGCTACAACTAGGTATAATTAGCTCGTTTACGTTTGTATCTTGATCATTTATTAAGGCAGTGAGGGCCTTACTTTGCTCAAAAATGGCTGATTTCTGACCAGTTTGTTTGTTTAAATAACTTTAATGAACTGGAGTTTCAGATTTATTGTTCTTCATGAAAACCCTGTGGATATGTTTGCATATTAAATTAATTATGATAGCACAAAATATTCATGTTAATTTTGTGTTCAGGGGGATTTTAGGATTAATAGTGTAAAAACTACAGAAAACTCCAAATTCACTGTTCACGCTTAATAATAACAAAAATTCATCGCTTGGTTTTAAATTATCGTCAGTTAAAACTTTAACTAACTTAAAATAAAACTCAAAATCAGCATTATTTGTTTTCTCAATGGTTTTCTAAAAAAATCGCTCTTAGCGATAAGACCGTCTATGTTCTACCACCATCACCAACCATCTGTATCTGTATCTAATTGCTCATTTATTGACAAAATTTGCAATTCAATACGTCCAGTAACAATCTCACTTCTAAAATTATATCGGAACAGCTAAAACTATTAGCGCGCCAATTGTCCTTCCTACAGCACAATCTACAGACTAATTCTGGAAAGCGGAACTTTTCGATTCCGAGTCTCTAGTGCATTGAATATTGAAATGCAATAATCAGCCGCGCGGGAGTGCCGTCCCAGACTTCCACTGTCAATTTGTCCTGGCCACAGTACATTTTGTAGCCACCGGCGGCTGGGCCGGAGCTACGAATAAATTAACCTCCACAATGTACGCTCTGATTTTGTTTTGGTAAATAAATTATAATGACTAATTTGCATTATTTTTGATGATATAGTCATTTATATGAATGAGTAAGGCAGTTAAACTTAGAAACTTTGACGATGGATTGCGTAGCCATCAAAATTCAGTTAGTTTAAATATGGGCTGATTTACTAAAGAAAAGGTGAAATCAAGTCTTTTAAAAACAAACCTACTATAATATGTTATCTTAGGCTATGTCAAGAACGATGCAAATGCAGTTTATTAACTTTCAAATAAGTTCTATGTTACGTGATCCGTTATTCGAAAACTGTACGAGCTACGTACATTATTTCATAAATCGCGGCGCATCAGCGCGCCGTCAGCATTTTTTAGGTCAATCGTAAAATGTTCTATTCATAATTAGTTTTAATATTTCCCCAGTACTCGACGAACTACCAAACCATTCGCGCGTGCTCATTCATATCAATTACCACATTTACCATATTAGCGTAGTAGTTTACCAGAATATAACAATTTATTATCTCGTACCAGTGACTTTCATTCAGCTACCAAACTTTTTTTAAATGTAAGCCGTACAACAACCTAAATCACAAATTTTAAGTGTCACTATGAAGCAAGCCAAAACTATGAACGTTTTTCCTACAAGAAATAATACTACATCCGTCAAACATTTCGTAGCTTCTGGAAGATTTATAATAGAACTCTGGACTTGTCAGTTTGTGCCTGCAATAGTGGAAATTCGAAACTATCTAGAGTATTGCTGGGCTGTTGCTAATGACAATTTGAGTGTTTATTGACAACAATATTGAAATTCTCTTACGAGTACTAGAGTGGTACTGGGTCCATTGTCACGAGATAACTTTTAATGAACCTACAGGTATAATAATAATAATAGACCTCCTGGCCGATTTCGACCACGGCTGCCAATCTCAACAGAGATCAGCTAACGACGCAGAAGATCTTTTAGTGCACAAGTGTGAGCGCAATACACAGGTGCACTCACTGTTCCATCACTCTCAAAGTTTAGTGAGACGGCAATCCGACATGACCGGAGAGAGATCAGGCGCAGGACCAACGGCTTAACGTGCTTTCCGAGGCACGGGGGTTTAACACCGCCAACTTCCCGACTCCGAGCTGTTTTTGAGAAATTCATGAAAGGAAATCTCGGAAACAATTTTGGCTCGACCTGAGATTCGAACCCAGGACCTCTCGGATGTAAGGCAGAAAATTTTCAACTACACTAACGAGGCAGTCTAAAGGTATAAAAAGTTACGAAAGTGAGAATGAGTGTTTGTTGCAACTGCGTTTGTCAAAACTAGCTTGCGAGCACTAAAGCCTGATGCCTGAGCCATGATGATCATAATGGAATCCCTGTTATCCCTCATTAGGGATACAGGGCTCTCAGAAGACTTCCCCACTTTTCTCGGTGCTGGGCCTCAGGCTCCAGCCAAGCCCAGTGAACGCAGTCTTCTTGTCCATTGAGCATGGCCACGTTTTCCGAAGCCATATACGTGTGACGTCATATACGCTGAAATTGTATGTCCTATAATTTAGAAAAAATTGTCGTCATTCATGACCATGAACCTAAAGGCCTTTTTTGGTGTTTTTGGCATACAGGGTGGCGACCGCAATATGACAATTGACTTTCTGTCTGTTACGCTTTCATGCAGAAACTACAAAACAGATTTCGATGAAAATTAATACACATACACAACGGTGACGACTTTGTATGTGTACCAAAATTCATCCAAATCTATTCAGTAGTTTAGGCGTGGAAGCGTCACAGATAAAATTCAATTTTCGTGTCATGTTCGCCACCCTGTATAAATATAAAAACCAACAAAAAGGGAGTACTAATAATTTCTTTTCGTTTTCCACAGCACTTTAAGCTGTTTCTTAAGGTAGACAAAACATTATTGTATTTCTATTGGCCATCTTATTTGGAATGAAGCCAGGAACTGGGCTCGGCAGTTTAAGACAGCGGTTATTGCACCTAAAATTGGCTTAAGTACAAAATAATGAATCGAATCCTGTATGACTAACTTTAAAATGGCCTACATTGTACTGAAAATAAAGTTTTTATCACCGTTTTATATTTGAATAAAAGCAGCATAGTCTGTGTCAGTGTAGCGATTATTCATATAATGTTTTAAACATTTTAGATAACGAATAATGTAACGAAGGTAACGTGAATATAAACTACTCACTATTACGTTACGTTCTTACGGCAATAAATTGTGATTTAAACAGTATCAGTTACGATTTTTGAGCCATATTGATTACTTTTAACTTAATTAGCCATGATCGATCTGATATGAAATCTTGGCTCAGTCCAATGATTAGTGTTAAAATTTTAGTACATTACTAGCTGGCCCGGCAAAAGTGGTTTTGCTATATAAATTATTTCTCTCATCACTATGGGGTATTAAAAATAGATGTTGTCCGATTCTCAGACCTACTCAATATGCATACCATATTTTATAAAAATCGGTCAAGCCGTTTCGGAGGAGTACGGGAACGAACATTGTGACACGAGAATTTTATATAGAGGTTTTATCTATTTTCAAATTCATCATGTTTCAAGATGAATTTAGCCTCATGCCTAGTTATCCAGAAAAAATCTGCAACCTCGTTTCAATAAGCAGTCCTTTCAACTAAACGACTTAGTGAGGACCGATCACTGTGGAGATCCTTGGTGGAGGCCAGTGCTCAGCAGTGGGCATCGAACGGCTGATATGATGATGATAATAATGACATAGTTAAAGCAACATATGGGTTTACTAACATTATAATACGAGTACCTAGTTATTGAATACGGGATTTTATCGGAAACTCAAAAAGATATTTGTTTTACTTATATCTTTATAGCAGCAAAAATCCCGTACCTATTCAAAAACTATTGAAATAGTAAAATCAGTCTGTCAGTCATAAATTACTGTCATAAATTTTATTGTGTGCTTGCTAAAAATGTCCTTACTAAGTAATACCGTATTCATCTCGTGTGCCGTTGCATCAGTGTGAAATCGCACAAACCGTTCGCTCTGCGAGCCTTAAAACTTTTTTAAAACGTTTCAAATTCTCGGAATAAAATGTAAGCTATGTGCCCGTCCGTCAACGGATTAAGGAAATGGTTCGGTACGAGAGCAAACACGCGCTCACCTCTGATTTAGAGCAAGTGCGGATCGGAAAATACTGGTCGGATTGTTTGTTTTATGATGGGAAAACAGCGGTTTCGACACGAGCTTGTAATTTACATTGAAAAACGGTCTTCGTTAACTATTATTTATTTAAGCTTTAGAGACCAAACAATTTTTCAAATTAGAACTAACACGGTAAGGGGTTCTTTACGTGTCATACCTTTGGGTTAAGCAGATATGATAGAATAAAACCAATCAAATGTGATTCAACTGAAAGGTAAAGTATTACCAAACAACTTACTAAGCTGTAAGCATAACGCGAGTTGTGCCGTTTTAGTCCTAGAGACAATAGGCTAGATGACACCACCAATCGTTGACATACTCTTTATTTTCTGTCAAAACGGTATGCCTCCATAGATTTCGTATGATTATGTACTTTTTTCTCTCAGATATATTATTCCTGTTCATCAACATAATTATGGTTGGCCTTACGGAATTAGAATAAAAAAAATATGCAGGCACTGAGCTAAGATCACAAGAACGTAAACTAATTCTCTTACATAACATCGGTTCAAAGTATAAGCGGTTCAAAGAGTAGAAATACAATTTTTACACCTTCCTTCCCTACTTTGACGATGACATTTAATTATTTAAACATTCTTAAATTCTTTTATTTTCGAATGCACTATAAATCTTTGCACATCTACCTAACGAGACTGGTATAACTCATTGATAATAAAAAAACCGGCCAAGTGCGAGTCGGACTCGCGCACCGAGGGTTCCGTACAAACCTGCAAGGTTTACAAAGTTCGTTCATTACGACAATCGAGTCATAACTATGGTATTTTTATTGCAAAATGAAATTCATAACATTACAATGGGGAAAGATGGAGGAGCATAAATTTTAGACAAAGATCTCTTTATCGTTTATAATAATGTCATTGAATTTAATTATAAGTAAGTATAACACTTTAAGCAGTTAGGACGCATTTAGATTATACAGCTACATTCACCAAAACATCGGGATTGAATGACGATGAGTGAGGTCGTCTTTGCCGTTTGAAAAATGTTGCCCTCCCCATACATAGTATATTAACTCGCGGTCATTGCTGTAACTACAATTATGTTTACAATCACAATTTTTTTGGTGGTATAACTACTTAAAATTTTAAGCTTTTCGGAATTTTTCTGTTACCTGTGCTGTAAGCTATTGCTTCTTACCAAATTTCGAGATTCTATGTCAACGGGAAGTGGTCTTTAGGTTTTAATTCCCTTGCGTGTAGTTGCGAGTTTCAAAATATGCGGTATCAATGGTTGTACTTTTGCGTTTTGCGTTTTTGCGTTGACTTAGAATTTTTTTTCACAGGTTAAAGGCAATTAGATCTAAGTATTTGATATGAATTTCAACTTGATAGCTCTACGCGTTCATGAGGAAAAAAAGTAATAAGTTTATATTTATTTAAAAATATATATTTTGTAATGTAACTAAAAATTTAAGGTTTTCGGAATTTTTCCTTTATGTGTGCTATAAAACGTTGCTTCATGCCAAATTTCAAGATTCTAGGTCGACTGGAAGTACCCTTTAGGTTTTGATTCCCTTGCGAGTACTTGCGTGTTTCAAAATATGCAGCTTAAATTGCTGTTTCTTTTAATTGCGTTGACATAGAAGTTTGATTTTGTTTCAGCTTAAAGGTATTATAGACCTGAGTATTTGGTATGAATTTCAATTTAATACCTCTACGCGTTTATGAGGAAATGGGTAGTAAGTTTAAAATTATTAAAAAAATATATATTATGTGATGTAACTAAAAATTTATGGTTTTCGTAATTTTTCCTTTATCTATGCTATAAGACGTTGCTTCGTACCAAATTTCAAGATTCTGAGTTCACGGGAAGCACCCTGTAGGTTTTGATTCCCTTGCAAGTGTCGAAAATTTGCGGCATAAACGGCTGTATCTTTTGATTGCGTTGGCTTAGAAGTTTGATTTTTTCACAGCTTCAAGGGACAGTAGACCTGAGTAATTGATATAAATTTCAGCTTCATACCTCCACGCGTTCCTGAGAAAAAGGGTCTTGACAGACGGACGGACGGACAGACGGACAACAAAGTGATCCTATAAGGGTTCCGTTTTTTCCTTTTGAGGTACGGAACCCTAAAAATCAGGACATTTTCAGTTTTTTCTATATTTTTATAATGACTTTATTTCTATTTCTGTGCATATTCTTAAATTAAGTTTTCTTTAGTATTTTTGCGTGTGATTTCCAAAGAAACTTATCTTGCGGTATCTAAAGATGCAAATTCACATTTACATATTGAAATGCGTGGAAACCTGGAAAAAAAGTGGAGAAATGCGTGGAAAGTCAATTCTTGTAACTATCAACTCAACTCAGTAGTGACATTATAATATTATAAACTAGCAATAACTTAGGTTTGGAAAAGAAATTAATGAAACACAGAATCAAAACTCACAAACATTTATATCTAAAACTTATCGTAGTATAAATTAGTGGCCGTACATTAAAGCTTAGTGACTTAGGCTGCGTTGCACCAAATTACTTCAACTTCCTACCAAACGACAATAAATTGCTTAGACCTGAATATTACTGACGTCTGATACAGTACCAGTAAAATGATGCAACGCACTTTAAAATAAGTAAGTTTACAGAATTTTGAATGGATCTGCGAAGTAGACTGCGCAAAGATTCTTCTTCTTGAAATCTTCTTGCAATTTTGGCTCCAACATTCTATTGACTATGTTAGTGACTCTGCTGTCAAAGGGAGCCAACGCGTGATCTGAATCGATTTGAATAACCTTTACTGCTTTTGTTGTATACTTGGATAGGTTATAATCTTCCGGTAGTTTCTCAGATTTGGGATGAGGTATGCCTTTGATGAGAACTATTTCTGACTCCAGTTTAATGGTTGGTTGGTACTCTCTGGCCATTTTGATTCTCTTGTAAGCCGCTTGGAGTACTGACTTCTGGTATTGATGGGAATACTTCACTAGACCTTTGATTTTCTTGACGCATGCTTCGATCTTTGCTGACCATTCTTCTATGCTCTCTAGTTCCTTCTTCAGGTCTTCATTGTCGTTGCCAGCCATCAAACGGTGCAGATGTTCAACGATGGCGTTCTGCAGCTGATTGTCTGATAAGTTGCCTACGTATGAATCTAGCTGAACTCGTAACGCGTCTGGACTGCTGTCTAGGCAGAACACAATGCCTGTGTGGCCTGAAAAGAAAAGTGGTAAAATCATAATAACCTATGGACGCTCAGTAGAAAAAAATGGGTCACAAAATGAGAAAGAGTAAACAAAAAAATACGAGACTTTATTGTTATTGGAGAACAGGATTGTGTAACTCGATTTGCATGTATTTTTTAAGTGGCTAACTATCGAAAATTCAGAAAAATCCATTCAGAAATATCTGATTTCTTCAGTATGCATATTTTTTGCATTTCAGTTTCTAAGTGGCTAAGTATCAAAAATTTAGGGAAACGAAATAAATTACTTAATAAATTACTAAATAAAAATAAATTACAAATAAAGTAGAAGACTAACCTTCCTTCTCTAATAATGCTGCTAGCTCCAAAGCAACATTTACTCCGAACGAGTATCCCAAAAGATAGAACTTGGTTTTCAACTCGAACCTCGCCTTCACAAACTAAAAATAAAAAATAAGGTTATTACTATTATTTGAATGTTAAGAAACGTGGTAACGGTTTTAAATTTTTCATTTGTACAGCTACATGATTCTTGATGATTTCCTATAACATAGTTTTTCGTACCCTTAATATTGAGTTCCACCCCAGGCAAACTCTTTGACAAGATATATTATTGGAAGAGTGGAAAAATACATTGAATAGATATTATAATATTCCTAAACAGCTTGAATAAACCTTTCATCAAAAGATTTTCACTTAAATTAGCACACAGAGCCTAAAGTGTAGAAATTAATTACAAACAAAGAAACTTGGGCTTGTTCGAGTTTTGTTTGCCGAAGTGAAAACAATTGGACGCGCTACTGAGATGAATAAATAACTGATACTCAAGGTAAATATTTCTAGGCTTAACAACTCAGTCGACAGTTAAACTTTTAAATTAAAAGATTAACAGAGTTCAAACATTTCAATACACAGCCTCCTTTGCCCCAATTCTTCAGAGAGCTTGTTAGAACAATGAGTTCAGTTTGGACTCTCATTATAGAAATGCCAAAGAATGCGTTTAATACATCTTAGCGTGTAGTAAGCTTGAATTTCTTTAAACTTTACAAGTGTTTATATTTAAGAAACAATTATTGATACTTTAGCGCAACTGATTAAGAGTTAAGAAGCTAAAGGGAAGCGCTTCCTACCAACCGGGTGTTATGGTTGGGGATCAAGGTCCGATAGACATCATCTTGACTTGTTATATGCCGCGATTCCTGTGCGTTACTAGGCTAACAGCGCCATCTAGCCTATCGAGCCGTATCAGCGCTTGCTGTCGTACTTGCCACCGTTAGGCATGCGCTTGTGATGGCGAACGGTAGAGGTCGCCACAATACAAAATGTAGGCAGTTTTTTATATCATGCTTACGCTTAATTTTTTCTGCACTTTAGTTTTACACTTGGGTTCCTATCTACATAACTCATAATTTATATCTTTAAAAAAACGGATTTTCAAAGCTGATCGATAAATTATACCAAAGTGTCGATTTCACCCTGAACATTGTGAAGGTACGTGGACATGTAAGTAGCATTACTAGCATACCATCTGTGTTCATTGAGTAAATAAAATAACTAACTGTTATACTCGTATAAACAGTGAGGGGCTTGTGACGCAGTGTTGGCAACGCTTTGGAAGTGATATCAAAGTTAAGCAATCTAATGCATGTTTGGGATGGGTGATCATTCCGAATATGTAAGTGACGTCTTTTTCCAAGCATATTTGTGCTCACTTGGTCCCAGATAATATCAAAAGATATAGTCACTAGGCCCTAAGGCGGCTCATTAACATCTGACAGTAAGATTGGCCGCTTAACTTTTAAACAAATCTCCATTAATCCGCACTGAACCCGCGTCTTGGAATATGCCAACTTTTGGTTAAGGTGAGGTCTGTGCTGAGCAGTGGGAAGTGTAAAGGCTGTTGAAAAGATATAAAGTACATCATCCATACCTTCAGAACGTTACTGGCCATCTGTTGTATAGTCTCATTTGCCAGGTCAGGTCCGAGCTGGAACGTCATGGCCTGCACCTTCAGTCTTTCGGAGACGGTCTTGAACACACGGTAGTGACCTTCGAACCCTGGTATCAGCATCAGGTATTCCGTTTTGGGGTCCAGTTCCTCTTCGCGCTGAATGAAATAGAGATGTGTTGATGATAGACTATTTTAAAAGTCGGTAAAAAGGAAGTTGATCTTTAAAAGTCTTTTGCGTATTTTGTGGTGTCCATTGCATCATGTTAGAAGTTTGAATAATTACACACTAGAAGACCCCGCAGACGGTCTCGTCTGCGGGTGCCCACTAGAATATATATTTTTTATATATATAAACCCTGTCTTGTTAAAAGATAAGGAACATATAAAAAAAGATTCATCCAATTTGGTGCAGTAGGTCTTAAGTTTCGAAAAAGTTCTAATAATGATTTCGGTGATTTTTTTTTATAAAGATTTCTTTGTGTGTATGTATGTATCTCACTATCATTCACTGTATCGACTTTGATAAAAACCGATTCCTTAAAAACTGCCAAGATGACCTTGACTGTAAATTGTGGTGATTATGACAAATAACATTCAATTATTCAAAGTTTTTTTTTCTAATAATTCATGTTACTTTTTATATTGGGAATTTAAAGTTGATGTTTTAGTGATAAATTGGGTTTCTATTAAGAAATGATTTTTTTCGCGCCTGTTAACGCTTATGTGAATTTGCTATTGATTGTGAAGTTAATAAGTTAAAGAAGCTGCTTGGCTTGAACCCTTCATGCCTGTCGCCTGAGAATATTTTTATTTACTTTCTGTACTAGAACTGGGCAGGCCTGCTACTGTGGGGTAGGGGTCGTGGTAAGCCGCTGAATGCGGGAAGCGGTGGAGATCTTTGGGAGCTAATCACATCAGTAGGCGTCGAACAGCTGGCTAACTTACCTCGATAGCAATGTTCAGTCGTGTCGGCATAGCAATAATAGGTTCAGTGGCTAAATACTCATCGTCATCGATAAAGGTGAAGAAGGCTCCCAAGCCGCTGTCGAAGTTGGTGTTTTGGATTCCCATGCTTGCATTGAGATTTTTCAAGCTGTGAACAAAACGAACATTTAATAATCATCATCATCAAATTTAAGAGCTATGCTCTTGTCGGTGGAGTTTTTTCCATGTTGGTCTATTCAATGCCATTTCTTTGACTTCCTGATATGACAAGACACCTAATTTTTCTTTTATCAGATCCATGTATGATCTTCTAGGTCTTCCTCTCTTCCTTTTCTCTTCTATTTTTCCTTCAATTATCGTTCTTATAAGGTCGTCGTGCCTTATCAGGTGTCCTAACATCTTTCCTCTCCTATTTTCAATGGTCTTTAGGATTTCCCTCTTTTCTCCCACGATGTTCAAAACTTCTTCATTAGTCTTTTTTTCCGTCCAACTAATCCTTTCCATTCTCCGCCAACACCACATTTCAAACGCCTCTATTCTTTCTCTGTCACGTTGGGTCATTATCCACGCTTCGCTGCCGTACAACGCAATGCTCCATATGTACACCTTTATTAGCCGTTTACGGACCTGCCTGGATATTCGGGCTTTAAAGAGGCTCTTCTTGGCATTAAAAGCTTTTGTCGCCAATGCTAGATGTGTCTTTATGTCTAGTGTACATCTGGAGTCATCTGTCACTATGCTGCCCAAATACTTAAAGTGCTTAACTTGCTCTATGATGTTGTCATTCAGCTTAATCATGCTTTGGTCTGGTCTTCGTAGTTATTAAAGTTTTAGTTTTACTGTAGTTTATTTTTAAGTCGAACTCTTCAAATATCATGTCCTTCTCTTTAACTAGGCACTCCAGCTCCCCAGCGGACTCTGTTAGTGCTGCGATATCGTCAGCGAAACGAATAAACTGCACCCTCCTACCATTCATGATAATCCCCCATTTTCCAGATTCTAATAGTTTTCTAATGGCGCATTCGATGAAAACATTAAATATAAGCGGTGAAAGCGGGCATCCCTGTCGTACTCCTTGTCTGATTTTAGCCTTTTCTTTTTCTTCCCCCAATTCTATAATAGTTTCTTGGTTCTTATATAATTCAAAAATTATTCTGCGATCTTTATAATTTAGGCCTGCTTCTTTTAGTACAGTCAACATTTTCTTCCAATTTACTCTATCAAAGGCCTTTTCTAAATCAATAAAAGCTATATGTGTTTCCAGATCCAGATCTAACCGTCTATCCAGCACTAGTCTTAGAGCTAATATTGCTTCCCTGGTTCCTTTGTCTCGTCTGAATCCGTATTGATCCGGTCCTAAATAATCCTCTGCTTTTGGTCTAATTCTATTTTGAATGATTTTAATTAAAATTTTGCTTGCTTGGGAAATCAAACTAAGTGTACGATATTCTTCACATTTTAAAGAGTTAGCTTTTTTGGGCAGAGTGACTATTTTACTTACTTTGAAATCTGAGGGAATCTCACCAGTATTATACATATATTTAATAAGCTCGTATAGCTCTTCCTTCATTGGGTCACATACTGCGTATTTAATCAATTCTATGTATATACCGTCAGGACCCGCAGTTTTTCCGTTTTGAATGTTCTTTAACACATTTTCAAATTCGCTACGCAGTACTTCTGGTCCAAGCTCACTCGCATCAACTTCATTCTCTCTTTCCAAATCAGTTTCTGTTATCCCCTCTCCCGCGTACAATGTTTCAATATATCTTTTCCATCTCTTTACAACATTTTTATTGTCTATTAAAAGCTTACCATTTTCGTCTAATATTGCTTGAACTTCTATTCCTTGTCCTATTTTCTAATTGTCTTATTACGTTATATGCCTGGTTCATTTAATATTAATCATTTAATAATAATAATAATAATAATAATATAAATATACAACAACATCACATACATTGATCTAAATCCGTGGTAAGTAGCTTAAGCACTTGTGTTACAGATATGACAATCAACAGTGGTATCACAAATAAACTTAAATAAATACATATAACACCCAGACCAGTACAAACAGACATGTTGATGCACACAAATGTTTGTACAGTGCGAACCCGCGACCTCTTCGTTAATAGTCAACTTCTTGACCATTACACCAAAGTGGTCGTCATTTGATTACTATCGTTAAATTTTATTTTGTGGCATGTCTATGCAGTAAAAGTTACCTATTGTTACGCCGGTAGGCTAGTGCTAAAACTTTGATCGTGTTTTTCCATGCCTTGGAGGCGTTTTCAGCAGGCTGAAATACCATTTCAGGCCGTTACAGAGAGTGCTCTAACACATACTAGTTTATCGAAATTTCACCCAAGTTGCCGTTGTTTTCAGGCGCCTGAAACATGTTTTCAGTCCGTTTCAGGCCACCCTCTATCAGATGACGCCATAACCTGAAAACCCGTTTTCAGGCGTTTTCAGGACCCCTTATGGGCCTTTGAAGCCCACTTCAGTATATGACGTAATTTTCAGTAGGAGTGAAAGAGATAGCACGATTAGAGAGAGGCAGCTATACTAAGAACATTCCAGAAAGGTGTGACAGAGACAGCACAAGACAAGGATAGCACTATGATTCGAGAAAGGTCTAGGCTAGGCAAGACGGCATTTGGAAGGATCCCGAACAGTCTCGTACTGGGTAGTAGGTACCTACCGAATATTCGGGAGTCCTTGACGGCCGGTATATAAGGAGCCCGGGAATGCGACCGAGTTTGAGTTTAATTTGGGAAAGCGACGAGTAAACATCGAAGCGAAAACTGCGAAGAAAAGAAGATTTTGGAGTGCGATATAAGTGTTTGTGTACTAAGTGTTGTAATATAAAGTGTGTACAATAAATCCTACTCTACTTCATCGGTTTAGAAGTGCATTTCAATCTAGATCCCACACCCCTAGAACGTAACATTTGTGCCCACTTTTGTAACGACTCATTATGCCCCTGAGTCCTATTCTTCAGCTGAGCTCTGTAAACGTGCTCTAGATGGCTGTCACCGAAGCGTGCCTCTAAAGCTTCAAGAAGACGGTCGTATGTCTTCTCCTTTCCTAACGCTTCCAGAACAGTGAGAGCTTCGTCCCGCAGCGCCAAACTCAATGCTGTTTTAGCATAGTCCTTGCTCCAGCCATTCGCTTCGGCAACCATCTCGAATTGGAGCTTGTATGCGGCCCACGAAGAGGTACCATCGAATGGAGGTACCTTTAACTTTTCACCTCCTGTGGCTGGTGCACCTGATACACTGGTGGTGCTGTTGGCCACTTTGATCTCCAACTTCTGGAGGCGATTCTCCTGGCCCTCCACTTTTTCGTTCAGTCCATTGAGGCGCTTCTCGTGGTTTTCAACTTTTATTTCGACGCCCACAATTTTGTCTTGCACCTCAGCCATCTCCTTTTTCCATTCTGCAGCTACTTCGTGTACCTCACGGAGGACTTCTTTCTGGTCCCGTAGCTCTTGCTGCAAAATTCTAGCCTGTTCCTCCTGCCTTCTGGTCTGTTCCTCCTGCTGAACCCGTAGCTCTTGTTGCAGGATTTTGGCTTGTTCCTCCTGCCTTCTGGTCTGTTCCTCCTGCTGAATCCGTAGCTCTTGTTGCAGGATTTTGGCTTGTTCCTCCTGCCTTCTAGCCTGTTCTTTCAGGAGGATCAGAATGGCGTTGACGTCGCAGGCCCGTTCCCGACCTCTGACCGTGGAAACAAGTACATCCTGGTGGTCATGGACTATTTCACCAAATGGCCTGAGGTATTTGCCATTCCGAATCAAGAGGCAGTCACAGTAGCGGAAACTGTAGTGACTGAAGTGTTTTGTCGGTATGGTGTGCCTCTTGAGATCCACAGTGATCAGGGAAGAAATTTTGAGTCTCTGGTGTTTCAGGAGACTTGCCGAGTCATGGGAATTCATAAAACTCGGACTACGGCCTATCACCCACAGTCAGACGGAATGGTTGAGAGATTCAATCAGACTCTGGAACGACATTTGGCCAAAGTAGTTGACAACCATCAAAAGGATTGGGACAGGCATATTCCGCTCTTTTTAATGGCATATCGGACAGCAGTTCATGAAAGCACGGCCGTAACTCCTGCGTGTGCTAATTTTGGAAGAGAACTACGTTTACCTGCAGACCTTCTGACCGGACGTCCTCCAGATGCACCAAAGACGGTTTCGGAGTATGCAAGTGAACTGCGAAACCGGCTTGATGATGTTCACAGGCATGTTCGTGAACATGGATTGCAGGCCAGCGAGAAGGTGAAGACCAGATACGACCGGAAGTCTAACCAGACGAGGTTTGAGGAAGGATCATTCGTGTGGCTACATAACCCTATGCGTCGAAAAGGAAAGTCACCAAAATTGTCGCCGAGTTGGGAAGGGCCGTACAAAGTAGTCACAAGGATCAACGACGTCACTTATCGGATACAGCGCAACGCACGTAGCCCCTGTAAGATTGTTCATGTTGATCGGTTGGCCAAGTACCATGGAACGAATGATGCTCGGGACGAGCATGTCTAAGGAGGGGGTAGTGTTACGCCGGTAGGCTAGTGCTAAAACTTTGATCGTGTTTTTCCATGCCTTGGAGGCGTTTTCAGCAGGCTGAAATACCATTTCAGGCCGTTTCAGAGAGTGCTCTAACACATACTAGTTTATCGAAATTTCACCCAAGTTGCCGTTGTTTTCAGGCGCCTGAAACATGTTTTCAGTCCGTTTCAGGCCACCCTCTATCAGATGACGCCATAACCTGAAAACCCGTTTTCAGGCGTTTTCAGGACCCCTTATGGGCCTTTGAAGCCCACTTCAGTATATGACGTAATTTTCAGTAGGAGTGAAAGAGATAGCACGATTAGAGAGAGGCAGCTATACTAAGAACATTCCAGAAAGGTGTGACAGAGACAGCACAAGACAAGGATAGCACTATGATTCGAGAAAGGTCTAGGCTAGGCAAGACGGCATTTGGAAGGATCCCGAACAGTCTCGTACTGGGTAGTAGGTACCTACCGAATATTCGGGAGTCCTTGACGGCCGGTATATAAGGAGCCCGGGAATGCGACCGAGTTTGAGTTTAATTTGGGAAAGCGACGAGTAAACATCGAAGCGAAAACTGCGAAGAAAAGAAGATTTTGGAGTGCGATATAAGTGTTTGTGTACTAAGTGTTGTAATATAAAGTGTGTACAATAAATCCTACTCTACTTCATCGGTTTAGAAGTGCATTTCAATCTAGATCCCACACCCCTAGAACGTAACATTTGTGCCCACTTTTGTAACGACTCATTATGCCCCTGAGTCCTATTCTTCAGCTGAGCTCTGTAAACGTGCTCTAGATGGCTGTCACCGAAGCGTGCCTCTAAAGCTTCAAGAAGACGGTCGTATGTCTTCTCCTTTCCTAACGCTTCCAGAACAGTGAGAGCTTCGTCCCGCAGCGCCAAACTCAATGCTGTTTTAGCATAGTCCTTGCTCCAGCCATTCGCTTCGGCAACCATCTCGAATTGGAGCTTGTATGCGGCCCACGAAGAGGTACCATCGAATGGAGGTACCTTTAACTTTTCACCTCCTGTGGCTGGTGCACCTGATACACTGGTGGTGCTGTTGGCCACTTTGATCTCCAACTTCTGGAGGCGATTCTCCTGGCCCTCCACTTTTTCGTTCAGTCCATTGAGGCGCTTCTCGTGGTTTTCAACTTTTATTTCGACGCCCACAATTTTGTCTTGCACCTCAGCCATCTCCTTTTTCCATTCTGCAGCTACTTCGTGTACCTCACGGAGGACTTCTTTCTGGTCCCGTAGCTCTTGCTGCAAAATTCTAGCCTGTTCCTCCTGCCTTCTGGTCTGTTCCTCCTGCTGAACCCGTAGCTCTTGTTGCAGGATTTTGGCTTGTTCCTCCTGCCTTCTGGTCTGTTCCTCCTGCTGAATCCGTAGCTCTTGTTGCAGGATTTTGGCTTGTTCCTCCTGCCTTCTAGCCTGTTCTTTCAGGAGGATCAGAATGGCGTTGACGTCGCAGGCCCGTTCCCGACCTCTGACCGTGGAAACAAGTACATCCTGGTGGTCATGGACTATTTCACCAAATGGCCTGAGGTATTTGCCATTCCGAATCAAGAGGCAGTCACAGTAGCGGAAACTGTAGTGACTGAAGTGTTTTGTCGGTATGGTGTGCCTCTTGAGATCCACAGTGATCAGGGAAGAAATTTTGAGTCTCTGGTGTTTCAGGAGACTTGCCGAGTCATGGGAATTCATAAAACTCGGACTACGGCCTATCACCCACAGTCAGACGGAATGGTTGAGAGATTCAATCAGACTCTGGAACGACATTTGGCCAAAGTAGTTGACAACCATCAAAAGGATTGGGACAGGCATATTCCGCTCTTTTTAATGGCATATCGGACAGCAGTTCATGAAAGCACGGCCGTAACTCCTGCGTGTGCTAATTTTGGAAGAGAACTACGTTTACCTGCAGACCTTCTGACCGGACGTCCTCCAGATGCACCAAAGACGGTTTCGGAGTATGCAAGTGAACTGCGAAACCGGCTTGATGATGTTCACAGGCATGTTCGTGAACATGGATTGCAGGCCAGCGAGAAGGTGAAGACCAGATACGACCGGAAGTCTAACCAGACGAGGTTTGAGGAAGGATCATTCGTGTGGCTACATAACCCTATGCGTCGAAAAGGAAAGTCACCAAAATTGTCGCCGAGTTGGGAAGGGCCGTACAAAGTAGTCACAAGGATCAACGACGTCACTTATCGGATACAGCGCAACGCACGTAGCCCCTGTAAGATTGTTCATGTTGATCGGTTGGCCAAGTACCATGGAACGAATGATGCTCGGGACGAGCATGTCTAAGGAGGGGGTAGTGTTACGCCGGTAGGCTAGTGCTAAAACTTTGATCGTGTTTTTCCATGCCTTGGAGGCGTTTTCAGCAGGCTGAAATACCATTTCAGGCCGTTTCAGAGAGTGCTCTAACACATACTAGTTTATCGAAATTTCACCCAAGTTGCCGTTGTTTTCAGGCGCCTGAAACATGTTTTTAGTCCGTTTCAGGCCACCCTCTATCAGATGACGCCATAACCTGAAAACCCGTTTTCAGGCGTTTTCAGGACCCCTTATGGGCCTTTGAAGCCCACTTCAGTATATGACGTAATTTTCAGTAGGAGTGAAAGAGATAGCACGATTAGAGAGAGGCAGCTATACTAAGAACATTCCAGAAAGGTGTGACAGAGACAGCACAAGACAAGGATAGCACTATGATTCGAGAAAGGTCTAGGCTAGGCAAGACGGCATTTGGAAGGATCCCGAACAGTCTCGTACTGGGTAGTAGGTACCTACCGAATATTCGGGAGTCCTTGACGGCCGGTATATAAGGAGCCCGGGAATGCGACCGAGTTTGAGTTTAATTTGGGAAAGCGACGAGTAAACATCGAAGCGAAAACTGCGAAGAAAAGAAGATTTTGGAGTGCGATATAAGTGTTTGTGTACTAAGTGTTGTAATATAAAGTGTGTACAATAAATCCTACTCTACTTCATCGGTTTAGAAGTGCATTTCAATCTAGATCCCACACCCCTAGAACGTAACACTATGACTTTTGACCAAGCAAAAGTTTTGCAATCAGTAAGTAAAACCTCATAGAATATAACTTGGATCTTACCAAGAAAAGAGTGAATAAACTGTTACTAGACAAACACGATCCGTCCTCGGCCTAAGACACTTACCATCAGGTGAGTTTGCGGCAAAATGTTTAGATAGCACAATATTGAAAAACCAGGCTACACCTAGGTTGCACTGATCATTAATATTATTTTTGTATTTGTAGATCACGTACATTACTTTGATCGAAAAATAAGTAGGTAAAACACTTATTTTGTGGAAATCAGACACAGCGAATCCGTGACAATATACGAGTAGAACATGGTTTTCTACATTGTCAACGTCTTTGGATCGAACTCGGGACCTTAGAGACAGTGGCATTTTTAAACCGGTGCGTGCGCAACTAAACGGAGATCATCAATATCAATATACATATAAAATTAATCAAGCAATAGTCAACAGACAGATAAAATGTAAAAAAAAAATGTGTCTTTGAAATAATTAGAGCTGGATGTACCAACTCAATCTGATTATGCAAACTCGTATAAAAACGGCTAAGTTTTACTACTTCTAAAACCTAAACAGAGTTGTTATAGGATCCACAAGGGACTAACGAAAATAGCATCTTATTTACTTTTGCCAACTATCACCGGATAGAAACATAATGTTCGACCTAGATTATATCACCGCAATATAAGTTTTTGTGTTACGCTGCTCCTTCTGTCTGTTCAGGGTCCCTATTCAAAGCGCATTATTCTGCGATCTGAAGCCACTTATTTAATTCGATTTGTAAAGTAGACACACGCGCGATTCTTTGTTTTATTTTGCCTTATTGAGAACTAATGATTAAGGTTATTCATTTACAAATAGCGAACATATACCTACAGTATCCGCATAGTAACGTCTCGATTATATTATTGACTATAGAATCTGCGTTTCAGTTAACGCCAGAGCCAAGAGTTTGTTGTGTAGGCATGAATGAATCTAGAGGAGATTCAAAAAATCATGTCATCTTCGTAGTAGGACCTCAAGAAAACTTTAACTATTACACCCTGCGGGCATTCGGGTCAACTTAATAGACCAAAACCTACTCATGAGAGTAGCCAAAATTTTGGTGTTGATACTTTGCATTGCATGAGGGTAGCCAAAGTTTATATGTAATCTGGACGTAGTAAAAAACTGGTAAGATCACAAAAAGAAAGTATAAGGATCCTCCTTCCTTCCCGGACTCTTGTGTAGGTCCACAATGGCGCTGGCGATGGCTGGCGCGGAAATATTAAACATTCAAAACGCGCCTCAACGTTGATACTGCAGTGACTAAGGCGGAAGCCTAACGCCATACGACTAGACGCGCCCGCAAACTGTGCCCGCCGTCACCACCGCGCTAGGCCTTGCAGTGTTGTGTACACATGTACCCATGCGGACTTATTATGCGCTATAGATATAAGCGCACTGGTTTACAAGTTGTCTTTCTGATCTCCAAGGTCACGAATTTGATCCACCTGATGACATGGGCAATGAAGCTAACCACTTTTCCAAGTTTTTGCTACTGTGTTTAGGCAGTCAACGACTGAGCAATATATCCATTGCTTTGATATAAGGATAAAACTTTATGTACTAAATACAGAATGAAGTACAATTTGGAACTTACTTTCCGATAGTAAGCTTTCCAACTTTTTCCAACGAGTAGGTTACACTGCAGGAATCTTTGATCGCAGTGATGAATTCTTCTTTCTTCGTTTCGTTAATGCTCAAATTTTCCAATGTGAGGTTGTCAGAAAGTGTGTTTATGTCTTTGATTCCTGTAAAATAACCTTGTTTTGAATATCATAAGGACATAATAATGCAGAAAAACATTGCAGTAGCAAATGGGTTACTTTCAACTACTAAGTTAGAGGAATTATACAAATCAAGTGAGGTACAATGTCAAAGTACGAACTAAAAATATAAAACGATTAGTCAAATAACAATATTATGGACTTTGTCCCACAATCCAGCGTTACAGCAGCACGACTAGTTATTGGTGAGGTTTCTTTATAATAAGAATATGTCAAATTCAAGGTCAAAACACATTGGACTGCAGTCCTACTAATAGTATGGCAAAGTTATGTATCAACTATCGATTTCTTTTGTCTCACTAAGTCAATTTCCAACTATTCAACTTTCACTATGATTCCTGCGAAACTTTAAAGGTATTCAGCTTACCTAGGATTTTTTCAGTTTTCTTCACCAAGTTAGAGTAGGGTCGTTTTCTCAGATTATACGTTTGAACATTTTTATAATTAAGTTTCAGGCTTGTCTCAAGTGCACTGAAGAGTGCTGAATATGATAGAATTTGAGATTTTTCTTCAGAAGCCGTTGAATTTTTGTTCAACTAGAAATAAAAAAGATTGTCAATTTTTTAATGCAAAGTTTAACAAAAGCAGAGCCATCAAATACAGAAATCAGCCAGCAGATTTAGAAGTGTTCCGTTTATTCTTTGAAAATACTTATTATCAAAAGTGTAACTTAGATAATTTCACATTACAAAAACAAAAAATATGCTGTAAGGATCAGGCAAGACCTGCGACTTTCTGTCGGTGGGGCTTCTTACAGCGTCAACCAATCTCCACGGCTCAATCACTGATACTCGTAAGTCGGGGCTTCAGCAAGCCGCAGATGTGGCCTGAGCTATAGTGACAAAGAATGAATGTAAAATAGGTTCACTAATTTACTTTTGCCTCAACATTTACCTCATCCAATAATCCCACGCGCAACACAAGGCCAGGCAGTCCAACGTCATTTCTGATTTGACATATTTTCTCCGAGACTGAAATTGAGTACTCATCCGTCACCTTGTCAGAAGAACGCGCGAGCACCACAAAGTGCCTAAAAATTGATAAGTGATTAAAATAACAACTGATTTAGATGTAGCATAATGCAAATATAAATTTATTAAGAACTATTATAGATGAAATACTGAGTCAAAATAAAACAGTTGCAGCAAAGCAGAGACTGCTATGAAATCTCTTACAATCACAAAACCTAAAAAAGCGCAAACCAAAACAGCAATATTATACCACCCATGATACTCGTAAATAACCGCATCCTCATCAGTCTTTAACATAAATAACTTTGATGACTTTGGTCACTTAATTATTATATTATTTTATACGTACTTTAGTTCAGGGCAAACGTTACGCGTCATCAGATCCAAGTTAGCAACAACCATAGCCGTTTCATTAAACTTCCTTGCAACGTCTTCTGGCTCAAAGCTCTCATCATCATCACCGCTGTTCTGGACCACAAATACACCATGGACCGGTCCAAGTTTCGAAGCTTGGTGGAGCACGTTCATTGAACCTTTTTCAGTGTTGATACTTTCGTTTAGGACTTGGAGCGAGACGCCGAGTTTCTTCCACGACCTTGAAAAAGGGCACAAAGTTGACGCGTTTTGTAACAAATTGTAGCTGTCAACTAAGAATTTGAGACTACGAGTACACAAAATAATAAATGAAGAAAAAAACATAAACAATGGACACTTACATGTACTTTGTGTTGAAGTATCCACTAAAGGCTTCAGGTTTCATGTGAACAATAAGCTTTCTTGCACCACGTTTTACCAAATGATCGATTAGTTCGATACCTAGCCCTCGATCATCACAAATCACTATTTGGCTGCCATTAGACGAGTACTCCATTCTAAAACAAAATGTTTGTAAAACTTCTAAGTACCATTAATTTTTCGCTTTTAAGTAATGATATTATCCTTGGGACTGCTTTTATGGTTTATTTTAGGATCCAGCCAGTTGAAAAAAAGCAACAATATTGTCCACATATTGTGACTTGTTGTTCAGCTCACCTTGGTATTACACTCAGTCCATTAGTCGAAATTTCGGGATCCCTCATCCTGATCAGAACACGGCCTCTTTGTTTACAAGAAGAGATAAGTCTAAACGCTCGCGTGACGTCATTGGGCGAATACACAACTCTGCTTATAGGCCTGACAGCACCTGTCCTTATTCCTTCACTGAGAAATAGTTGCAGTTTCTGTAATAAACACAAGTATTCGTTTTGAAGATCAGATAACCAGATGAACATTTGCTTTCTCTAAAAGGTCACTTCATTTCAGTAGGTTAAAGTTAATAGAGAGTTAATAGAGCAAAACAATGAGCTGGCAAGTTAATAAACAAACATACTTCCAGATTGATCGATTGAGTGTGTTTGATATGTCGTTGACGCAAACTACATCAAGAACGATGGATCGTACTTGAATGACACTCATTATACCTATGCTGTCAGTCTGCACGTCTCCACAAAACCGCTTAGCAAGCAATCGCTATCTCTCGCTGAACTCTAAGTGTACCATGTACCAATAAAATGAACAGTGTTGTACTCTTACTTTTCTCTGTTCACTGTTATCAGGTCTGAATATGTTGGACAAGTTGGCAGCCACGTAATTTCTGTCATTCATCAAGAAGAACATACAGAAATCTCCATTGTTCTTCATGTCGAAGTCACTGAGGTCTATGAACTTGGATGTAGCACCGCAGCATTTCATCGCAGACTGAAAATTTCACAATATCCATTTATCAATCATACACATATTATATTACAGAAAAACACATGTTTCAGGAGTATTACTCGTATATTATAACACACCTCTCGCAAGTACCCAGAGGCAGTATTAATAACGTAATCACAGAGGATGCCATTAGTCTTAACGTTGACCATCTCATAAGCAGTTCCATCTCTCGAATTGCCGATGTGACTTTCTAAAAAAATAAGACCATTCAGAATCACAAGTACGTTAGTTTAGATTTATATTGTATGCTATTAAAAACATTTTTAGGCTTACCATCAAGCTGGGGGAACAATTTCAATAAGAATTTCTTCTTTTTGATGTCACTAACAGTGGTGAACACTGTACAGCCTATTGAGAGGCAAATAGATATGACAGCTTGACCCAGCGCTCCTGCTCCACCGTTGATGAAAACAACGTTTGATGGTAACAGTCTTCCTTTGATGGCCTAAAATAAATATGGTTATTTAGCCTGTTTTGGATTGATCTTGCAGGAAATTTGAATTAAAATTAAAAGAAATACTCACGAGGCAGTAATACGCGTTAAGGTATGGCAATGGTACTGTAGCAGCTTCCTGTAAGGTCCAATGATCAGGTACAGGCCAGACTAGGTCGGAGTAAGCTTCAACCGTGCTGGATAGAGTACCTCGGGGTAAAAGACCCATCACCTTTTCTCCTCTGCAAAATGTATTTTTTTTATTTATGTTTATAACTTTTACTTTCTTCCTCCTTAGAATATTATCATATCTCAAGATCATGATAACCAATTAAAAGATCACTAGTTATTGCTCTACTTCATCAAATCGAAAATAGGAAAATATTCTATGCTCACTTGTTGTTAAGCCCACTGAAGTCCATGCCAAAGCTTTCACCATCGCCTTTTTCCCGTCCTACTGCACGTCGTACATCTTTCATTGACAGTCCCGCATAGTAAACCTACAAATTGGTTACAAGAGTTAACTATCTATCTGAGAAAACAAAATCATTAATTGGTGTTTGCAAAATTTTCAAACACCACAACACAACCGATAAATATTTATTTAATAATATGTGAATAAAAGTTTTGTGTTACTATTTAACTAGTTAAGTACAAGATATGTTTTAAATTATCTATAACTAACGAACGCCCGCGACTTCGTTCGCATTAGTTTCGGATATCCCAAGGGAGCATTTAATCGGGATATAAAGTATCCTATCACCCAAGTCAGCTCATACCCTGTTTCTATACCAAATTTCATCAAAATCCGTGCATGAGTTTCAGAGTGATTGACGGACAAACATCCAAACAAAGAAACTTTCACATTTATAATATTAGTGTGATTGTCTACTGTGCTTAGAAAAAGCGGGTTCTCTTGACACAATAACTTTTGTTGCCTAATAGGATGGTCCCAACAACTATGTTATGTAATATCTGAATGAAAAAAAAACATTTTCATTTAATTTATTGTACTGCCTCTTACCTGCACTAAAGAGTTGCTAGCTACAGGTTTAGGGGCCTCGACCCATTTTAAACTTTCTAAATCACCAGGAATCGCACTGACGAGTGTTGCGTTTTTGATATTGATCAATTTTTCACTCGGCAAGTAGTAGTTACCACCCCATTGGCCCTAAAATAAACATACGAATGAAATGAATAAAAAATAAAATTCATTTATTTCAGACAGGGTCCATAATGGCAAAAATATTAACATTGAAATTTAAATCTTACAGTCAAAATCAATGACATGTTACTGATAACGTAAAAATGCAATAGGCTAGTTGACAAAATTTCAATAACTGCTTAATACTTTAGCTTATTAGGCATTTTATCGAAAAAAAAGGTTTATTTATTTTTAATCGAGCGTTTACATTATAAATTTAGCGTTTTAAAAAACCAATTTCAATTTGGTTCCAAAACGCACAAGACTGTCATGGCGTCTTGATGACGTCACGCCGTGCGAAACAAACCAAAGAGCGATCGTGTCTTCGTACGTTATAGCTAGTTTTTATCGTTTAAAAATGAATTTCTCATATTATAAGTACTGTATAGTGCCCCAGTGTGATAGCACGACTGTAAAAACGCCAAACAAGTTATTTATATATGTTCCAAACAATGGAGAAATACGGAAAAAGTGGCTAAAACTTGCAAGAAGAGATGATGCTCATACTTTATCAACAGGTTCAAGAATGTATTTTTGTGAAGATCATTTTGATGTAAGTATTTCACACAATACAATCTATTACTTAATTCGAGCAAACTAGATGTGTTTTGTAGAATCCCTATTTTCTAAATAATAAATACATGAGTTCAGGTTAAGTAGTTTCACTTTTAGGAGTGAACGTTTTATTTTAGTTTTCTAATTAATGTTACAAACATACTCTTTTTATTATTCTAGTTGCCAAATGATATGATTAATTATATGGAGTACAAGCTTGTTACTATTTTGCATTTTTTCATACTTCGTAAATCTAACCTCAGAATCAGTAAGTATCAATTATCTTGCAAAATGTACGTCAAAACATTAAGTTCTTGTGTACCGAACTGAAATGTCACATAGCATTTAAGCTTATAATAAATATTTTATACTTACAAGGAAGTTTTAACATTGAGAAATTCAGATGAGCAAAAGTCACTGTTCGACGCGAAAAAATTTCCAAGCATAACAGCATCGATTCTGGGCAAATTATTACTGTCTGCTTTGCTGAATCCAGATTCCATGGTTAATTCTTTCAAATCATAATTAGCAAAAACTGTATCAACTTGATATTAGTTGTTAAAAATCATAATTTTATCAAGAACCGGTAGTGATACTCGAAACGTCAAAGACACGATTGGAGTTTCGCACGGCGTGACGTAACGCTTTCTGATTGGTGTTCACTGTCACGTGACTAAAGGTTTCATTTTACGAAATTTATTTTTTAAAAATATTATTAATCAGTAACGCTTTTAATAATTAAAATTGTTTGTTATTTTCTCCATAGTATAATTAATCATTATAAACCCCTATCCATTATATTTATTCTTAATGGACACAAGCCTATTATAGATACAAACCTTCTTGAAGATGTTGAAAACTAAATTCTTTTGTAGTTGTTCTTTGTAAACGCTGTTATCAGGGTGGAAAGATGGCGCATGATAGTCATCCACAACCACCAATCCTATTTTGTTTCCGTACTCCTTCTTCAATTGATTCACTAGACCTAAAAAATATAGTAGTTAGAAATATTTGTTCAATCAATTGTCTAAGATCACGTAGTCAAGCTTAGCAAATTTACCAATGAGGCCACAGTAAGGTTGTCTTTCAGATACTAATACGATTCTACGAGTCTTCTGCAGTTCAGTCTGGACTCTTGGGACCCACGAGAATCTTTTGTCATGAGGAATAGGAATAAAAGTGACGTTTTCTTCTTGCGTGGCGTTGTTTTTCTTGAGCAGGATTAAGATTTGATTTTGCACGTTCATAGCAGTGATAACATGGAATGATTTGTATTCTGGGCGTATCTTTGACGTGTTGTGCTCTAAGGTTATCACGAATGAGTTTTTGGGCAGAATACCGTTAATGAGCTGCATTTTCTGTAACATAAATGACGTTGAATTGTATAATTTTCGTTTCACTGCATTACGTGAGTAATAAACTAAGCTTACTTACCTTCTCATCTACTAGCATATTGTCAACTATGAATAAGTTGGAATTGGTAAGAATGGCATCCTGAGAAAGAAGTGCGTCTAATCCAACTGTCTCTGGTTGGATTTTGTTGATGGTGATATTGTGTGCAGTAGCGTTTGATGCAATCTCCTTAATAGTTTCAGACAAATCAGTATAAGGAAGGGTTAACATTTCCGTAACTTTGATGTTGTTATCTTGAGTGTTTTCAGCTACCACTTGCAAGTTTATTCGGAAAGCAGTATTAATCTGTAAATCAACGACATAAGTTAAATTTTTGACACTCATTTGGATCTAATAATAAATTTATGTTAATCTCATATAATTTTCAACACTTACATCGACGGCTCCAGTAAGGAAGTGGGGAATAAAAGATTGGGTTTCTATAACATCTGGTGCTTGTTCTTTTAATGGTTTGTCATTGAATTCAATTGTATCAAGTTCGACTCCACCACACCTAAGTCAAAAAGTAAAAATGTATATTCATTTGATATACAATTTTATCAAAAAACTATCAGTGCTTTATTTAAAAAGTCAGAAATTACCTCGAGACTCCATAGTAGCTAAAAATTTGAGCATCATGTTCCGATCCTTGATCGTTCACAGTAGTTGTATGTTTTTCAGGATCAATACTTAAAACCTTAATAAACTTAGGAACGGACAGGCCTTCAGAATCTTTGTAGAAGGTATTTAATTGGATAAGTGCGTCTATGTATGTCACCCAATCATTGGTCCATTGGATTTTCGCTTCAGTTCTATCTACGTTTGATGATGCAAGTGTTTGGAATTTGCCCCTAAAAATAAAATAAAAATCAATAACCATGTATCCTTTGCTCGGAGTAAACAGTAAGAACTATTTGAAACTTGAATAATGTTTTAATAGCCATTAATTATTTCTTATCTTATCAGCCTGTATATGTCCCACTGCTGGGCACAGGCCTCACCTCAACTATGAGGTAGTCCGAGCCATACTCCACCACGCGAGCTCAGTGCGGATTGGTGGAGGGGTGTTTAGGTAAGTGACCAACCTTACTGTTAGATGTTATTAAGCCGCCTGAGGGCCTCTGACCAGGCTTTACGACTAATATCTATCGATATTAACTGGGACCAACAGCTTAACGTGCCTTCCGAAGCACGGAGATGCTTGTAAAAAGACGTTACTTAAATGGTCAGAATGGTCACCCATCCCAAACATGACCGCGCCTTAGGTCGCTTAACTTTAGGTATCACTACTAAAGCACTGCAACCACTGCGCCACAAGCAGCCTCAAATTATGCGACAAAAAATAACTAAATCATTTACTTGTAATCGAATCCTCTAAGGTGCAAAAGTTTGTAAATATCTTCCTTTGAAAGCAGAATTTCAGTTTTACTTTCAGTTGGCTGGTTCAGTTCACGGAACGTTATATCTGTGCTTTTTACTGCCGCAATGCTACCAGTAGCGTATTTAGTTTCTTCACAGCTAACCTAAAATTAAATGATTTTATTAATTTACCAACAATATTCTTGTTGATATTCTTATTGTTTCGCGTAAAGAGAACCTTTACTACTTCCGTCGAATAATACTTAAGATAATTATTGTTGCACAATAAGATGTTACAAACGGCATTGCTTGTAGAATTTTCTCTTACGTAGCACTTTTTTATTTATTTGTTCAATCTTTCTCGAGTTGTCTTTATTGAACATTCGAACACCTCAATTTCTAACAAAAACATATATTTTGGATGTCGTTTATTTAATACGATAGTTAAAGTGGACATACGACGGTATGGGAACTGTTTTTAGTCCAATAGCATCTCCCACCGAGTAACGACCCTATCCATGTTACTAAGTGCAACTAGATACTACCAAACATTCTCTAAATAAAACTATTTAAAATAATAAAAATAAAAACTCGTACATTCGTAAATGATACGTACTCATAACTATACATAACACAATCTTACAACTTAACATGTCTGAGGAAGGAGGTAATGAAGTAACAAAAACAGGACTGAGCGAAATAATGCAAAAACCACGTACGAAGCAGGAGTGGCCAACTGCTCATCCTCGTACCCATAAATCACTTCTTACAATGTTTATATGAAAATATATGCGCGATAAATCTTTATTTTACCTCGAATCTGTTGCTGCCCTTATAAATCTGAATGTTCAAACGCAAAGGTATCTCGGCGTGAATATTTGCCTCGGCGTGAAACGTGATGTCCTTGAATATGACGGGCAGGTCTTTGTATTCTACGTCCAAGTACATGGCCAGTGTTTCCCAGACGAGAACAAGGTATGCTGCTTCCGGGAATATTATTAAGCCTTAAAATAAAAATAATTTTAAAAGTAAGTTTATTCTACTTATACACTAGATATTATCGATTATCCGAATCCCGATTATCCGAACATCTGATTATCCGGACTCGCGTCACGGCTTGAAGTTTTATACCGCGCAACTAAACAGACAACAACGTATTACAATGTCATTCATTATTTTTAAACCACATTCAGGTAGGTTTTATTAATTTTTATATCGTTTTGTCTAAACGATGTAGGTATATATTATGTCGAACTCATTACATAATATAACATACAAATATTGTTTGATTTGACTACAAATTCGATTTTCCGAATTACCACTGGTTTTAATTGATTCGGATAATCGGGATTCTACTGTATTATTAACGTGAAAGTTTTTCTGTATGACTGTTTCACGCCAAAACTACTGGACCGATTTGGGTGAAATTCGGATAGATGCAATAACACATAGATAGGGTTCCTTACATCTCGTAAAACTGTACGGATCCTGTGTGATAGCTAGAAAACGGGTTCTTTGCGGGTGAACCGCAGGGCACAGCGAGTAATACATTAATTTAGAAATTCTGCCTATTTTTTCGGGTTAAGACACAGGTTTGCCAATAATTAACATCATAAATTAAATTTTAACTGCCTTTAATAGGCTTGAACATGACTTGTCTCCATCTCTTCGGGCCCTACCAACGTTCGAGACAAAACAAAAAAATACATAAATATGACCGTTTTTTCTGTACCTATAGGATCAAGTTACAATAAAATCCATCTTAAATATATACTACAAAACATTTGGTCAAAAAAGGCATAATGAAAACCATATAATGGTATAAAGTGACGATTGTTCAATAGACCAATAGCGCAATAGCGCCGATTTAAAACGTCAAACTTGATTATTCCAGAAGTCAAACCGAATGTCATATTAAATTCGGCCAGCTTATATTTGACAGTCAGATAGCTTTTTAACTGACTATGGAAAAGTTAGCAATTAGTTTAATAATATTACCGTCTCTGGCGTGCCCCCCGTAGTATTTGAAGTCATCATCATGGATGGACATGACGAAAACTCGGTTCATTGACACCATTCTGTCTTTGGAATTGTATCGTGCCTCAGGCCTAAAGAAGAAAAAAATAGCATCAAAGAGCCACGTAATGTCACGTTAATTACCTGCACCTTTTACCCCTCTAAAAAAATCATACAGTGCATTCTCACATTAAAAAATATTCAAAATTTCAGCGATTTATCTCAAAACTATAATAAACTCTTTTGCAAAAAAAACGGGCACTTTAGATTTTTTCCTCTACTTTAATGAAGAAGAACAAGAAATAGGTTTTATTAATTTGACGATGTATTGGCATGTTATTTGAAGCATCGTGGCATGATTCTTTACGTTCCAAATTTAAAATTTGAAATTAATAAAAGTAAAATAATGATTATTGTGGATTATTCTAAAATTGCTTTACTAATGGCGCGAATTGCTGAAACGATTTTTAACTGATTACGATATTTTAAAACTTTTTGGACATTTTCTGCAAATTAAACAATTTAATCTTTATTTTTACATTAAATACCACTTTTTGATATGAGTGATAAAGCGATAAGGGCCGGTAAAATTATAGCCCTACTTGAAGAAGGTTGTTCGCAAACTTACGTGTCTCAGCGGCTAAATGTGAGTCGTTCAACTGTCCAGAGGACTTGGCAACGGTATCAAGAGACCGGTTCGGTCAAAAGAAGACCCGGTTCGGGAAGAAAACGATGCACAGAACCAAGAGATGACCGCTTTTTGGTGAGTCAGGCGTTGCGGAATCGTAAGGCGTCAAGTGTGGACCTGAAGAAGAGCCTTGAAGAAGTAAGAGGAGTAGAAGTTAGCTTGTGGACGGTCAGGAGGAGGCTTTTGGCTGCCAATATCAGGAGTTACCGCCCAGCTCGGGGCCCTAAATTACTCCGTGAGCACCGTGTTGCTCGACTTCAGTTTGCTCGGAACTGTGCTTCATGGACTCTGGAGGACTTGAATAAAGTATTGTTTTCTGATGAAGCTAGAATCTCTTTGTGTGGAGAGGACCGACGCCGGCGAGTGCTGCGAAGACCATGGGAACGCTATGCGGAAGTGTGTTTCGAAGAAATCACTCCTTATGGCGGAGGCTTCGTTATGTTTTGGGCAGCAATTAATTCGACGGAGCGTACGGAGTTAGTTTTCATAGAAAATGGAACATTAAATGCACATCGGTACATAATGGAAGTCCTAATTCCATATGCACAACCCACATTGACTGCACTTGGGGAAGATTCCATTTTTATGGACGACAATGCTCGCTCGCACCGTTCTGGCGACGTGGAAGCGTACATGCAAGAAGTTGGGATCCGTCGTTTAGATTGGCCAGCTCGAAGTCCTGACCTCAATCCAATTGAGCATGTCTGGGATGTTCTAAAGAGACGTGTAAGATCAGTGCAACCTGCTCCACAAAACATCAGGGAGCTAAAAAGAGTCATAGCAGAAGAGTGGGAACGAATTCCTCAAAACGTTATTAAAAACATCGTGGAAAGCATGCCCAGAAGGATTCAAGCTGTGATTTTGGCAAGAGGAGGTATTAGGTTTTTACATTTGTAACTTTATTTAATTAAAAAACGTAAAAAAAAATCTCATCTTTATTGCCGACCACTTCTTATTGTTTGGGCGTGTACATCGGTTTTAAAGAATCCATCGTTTTTTTTTTCTTTTAGTTGCCCGAACTCACTTCACGCGCATTAATTTACACGATTATAAGTATACAGACTACGTCAAAGAAATAAATTTCATTTAATTAACTCAAATCGACCTTAGAACGTAAATTTCCTTAGGTGCCCGTTTTTTTTGCAAAAGAGTGTAGCATCATTATTGCTTTATCAGTCACTTTGCATATGCGGCGAACGAAATCTAAAAACTAGCTTGACTTAGACTTCGAATTTTAAATAATCAGAAAAGTACTCAACGTAATTTTAAATAAAATATTATACGCTAGATTTCTGAAGGGAAAATAAAACCAACTTACCAATTTTCGCTGTGTTCCCATCCAACAAAGTGGGAGAGTAGAGCTGTTTCAGTTGACACAGGAAACTCAATCTTCGGATACAAAACGTCCACTTTAGGCTGGTATCCTGCTACGTACAACCTGAATTAAGAGTGAAATTATACATGAAGATCGTATTGAGTGTGTCTAAAAGCCACGGTAAACGAGTCTCAAAAGATATTAGGTATATTGTTCATCATTATCATTTACATATCAGCCGTTCGATGCCCACAGGTGAGCATAGGCCTCCCTCAAGTATCTTCACCGCGATCTGTCCTCGCTCTCCGTGACCTTCATCAGATCGTCAGTCCACTAAGTAGGAACCCTAGCATGGAACGTCGCCCTACACTATGTTATTGGGGGGTTATAATTCTATTTTTAGGGTCAAATTTTATTACTCTGAACAATGATTGACAACCTTAATCAAAATATTTGTTTGTGCGCGCGATCTTGAATGACATCAAAATAATTTATTTTATTAACTTGACCCTTTGCTTTGCTCTAAAACCCTTTTTTAGCATCGATGCATTCGTTTGATACAAAAATCTGTTCGTTGCTGAGGCATTACTCCCTGACGTTTCGTTCGTATATTCGGATCTAGCTAGCACATTCGTTCACACGGTCGAGCTTAAAAGAGTAACAGGGATGGCTACATCTGAAACTACGGACAACGGCTTAGTGAGTTGTTGGAATCAGAATCAGAAGAAGTAAAAAAGGTGTTACAAATAATGTCAAAGTACAGTGACGCCCGGCAAGGGCACTGCAGTCTAAGAAAGGCAAACATTGCCTATACTTTAAAACTTACAGTTATAATTACAATTATAATTACAGTTATAATTACAGTTATAATTACAATTATAATAACAATTAGTCTGATATCGCGATATTGTCACATCTCGAGTTTCCAAAACGCGCGGAAGCATCGCTACTAGAAGTCGCACTGTGTAAGGAGTCGACACCGAATCGTATTTGTGGTGTCATTAATCCTTCAACTAAGCTAAAAACTAACTTTCAGTTAAAACCCCCCTGATTGAGCCCTGAAATCAGCTGGTAAGTTTCAACGGCTGAATAGATTGACCAACTATGTCTAAGAACCACTGTGATTAAATTATCTTTCGAATAAAAGAAACATTAAACCGAATTTCACTTAGTCTTTATATATATAATACAATATATAAATATTGTATTATATATATTGTAGCCATATAAGGGCACAAGATAAGGCAAACCACCACAGACCCTTCATTACGGATTAAACGCAGTCACCGTAGCCGAAATCGGCATGGCATATATATATTTTATCTTCACATACTCAAACCATCAGGTGAGATTGTGGCCAAATGTCTGTCTAGTTTTTTATTAAAAAAGAAAAAACTGACTTTCCAGTTAAAAAAACCCCGAATAAGTCGAATAACAGCAGGTGAACTGGTAATCTTTCGAACAAACCGCTTTCAAAACGGTCCATCCGTCCGGGACCTACGATGCCACAGCACACACAAAAACACAAACATATATAGAGGTCTAATATTAAAACCCCTTTTTTGTCAGGGGTTAAAATATAACACCCCTAATTTCTTCGGGGGTAAAAAATTACGCAACTCACTTTCCAACAGCCTCAAGCAAGTATTTCACGGGATCGGTGTTTCCTCTTCTAGTTAGAGGAATGTGGGTGCAATCTTTCAAGGATCTTTTCAGGATAGCTTGTAGAAGACCGTGAGGGGCTATTTCCACCACCACAGCGTTCGCTGGTATCAGCTTGGATGTTTCTTCGAATAGAACAGAGTTCTGAAAAACAATTGAGTTGTTTACTTATGTTGGGCAAATTATTGCATCCTCGAACTTCCTGATTGTGAAGGGGTTAGAGTGCTCAATAACAATAAATAAAGAAATATTCAAAGATTGTTTTTCTTCTAAATAATTCATAATATTCATCACCAGCCTATATACGTCCCACTGCTGAGCACAGGCCTCACCTCAACTATGAGGATCATCAACCTCAACAATATCGTTATTAACCGGGACCAACAGCTTAACGTGCCTTTCGAAGCACGGAGATGCTTGTAAATAAACGTCTCTTGTATGGTCAGAATGGTCACCCATCCCAAACATGACCGCGCCGTAGGTTGCTTAACTTTTGGTATCACTACCAAAGCGCTGCAACCACTGCGCCACAAGCATCTCTTCATAATATAAGATGACCTTTATCTGCAGTTCGTAATATTTGATTTTTATTTGATCTCAAATCGATAAAAAGTCACTCTGTCAGCATACCACGTGATGACGTCATAGTTTGTTAATTTTGACAGTTGGTAAAAATTACGTCAACGATTGGTGGTGTCAACTACCTATCACCACAAAAGTAACACATGAGTAACAAACCAATGAGTTATTATAAAGATCAAACTTTAGGTTATGATCATACAGACCGCATTCTCGTATTGTGATTTGCAACTTCCAAAGTAACGTCCCTCTTTTTATTAGCCGTGCCATAGATAAGTGACATGAGTTAAGTACTGCAAATTTTTCATTTTAAGTTAACGTAACACCAATCAAACTTATTAAGAGTGCTTACCAAAAGATTGTTGGTGTGGTATTCAGCTGACGAGAACTTAGCTTTGGGTTCTTCCCATTCTTCCTGGGGGACAGATGTGGACACCCACTTGGCACTGCGCTCCTTAGGATCTTTAATGACCTCGCTCAAATACTGCAGAAGTGCTGGTCCTGTCGAAACATAACGAAAATTATATGTTTTGGTGATTTTAATGATCACTTACTGTCACTCAATATGTCTGTCATAAGTGCAGCCGAAAGTGACGTTTCAGAATTGGAATTATTGTCATATTAAGCGGCATTATGCCTCTTCTTAAATGTTGCTGAGAAATGATGAATCAGGCCTCATGATGATAAATGATAACTTAGAAAACTTGACATAGATCGTCGATAAGATGAAAACATTGAACAAAGCTATAGTAAACATACATCTTCTAGGCGAGCTCGCTCCATCGTGGACTCCGTATTTGCCTCGTTGGGCTTAGTGTTGCGTCCAGAGCAAATTCATCCCAAAAAAAAACTTATCTTAGCAAACCTTTCATAATTGGTTTGGGTAATTGTTTTTTCCGGGAATACGTAACATAAAAAATACATACTAACAAAATGTACGCAGGCAGATAAAAGGTACAATTTATCCAAGCAAATATTTCCAGTGACGTTAAATAAATAAAAACTACAATATAATCATGATCTTTCCATGAATTCTAAAGCAGTATTTTGACTACTCATTGAGCTAAGCAGTCTTTCATGTTCCGAAAATAGATTTGCCTAATTTATACGACCTTTAGACTATAGTCTCAGAAATGAAACAAAATTCAGACATTTAATGGATTATTCGAGGAACTTCTGGGCGGCGGTAACAAATATAAAAATACACAACAAATACTTTTGGCAAATCTAATGATGAAACATTTTTTTAAAACAATACTATGTAAACTTGCGGAACCTGCTGAGACATATACTGTCTTGCTGTTGGTTTTTTTTTTAAATAAGCGAAATCGGTTCAGCTGCTTTCTAGATTTGCGCTTAGCAACACACTCGGCGATTCATGTTTTATAATCAGTACACAGAATTTTATCAAAGTCGTCTGTCCCTATAACATGTGTGTATGTATGTATGCTTAGATCTTTAAAAACACTCAACAGATAGTGATACAGTTTGTAAATAGATTGATAGATTCAAAGAAGAGTTTGTTTCAAGAGGAATGTTTATAACTCGGCGAGCTGGACAATGTCTGCCGGGTTCGATAGTAGAAGAAAAAGAGGTCAAAACTTTTGAACTGCTCTCATTTCCGCGATTTAGATTTTGGAAATAACTGTAGTGACTTATTTCTTTAATCTTCTCTATATATATAAAATTCTTTTTCTTCTCGTTTTTACGTTCGTTCCCGTACTCCTCCGAAACGGCCTGATCGATTCTTATGAACTTTGGTGAACATATTGAGTAGGTCTGAGAATTGGCCAACATCCATTTTTCATACAGCAATAGTTAATAAGGGTTTTCCACCGTCAGCAGAACAACGTCTGCGGAGTCCGCTAGTCTATTTATAACTCGCAAACCTGATTACGAAGTTTAACCGCAGGCATATTTTACAATGCACAAACATAAAGTCCAAATAAACAGAAAATTTAAGAAAGCCTTACAAAGGTTTCATTGTCCATTTCCACACTTACCGGCCCCAGCAATGTATTTGGAATGGTAAGCGATGTTAGAGCAAGGAACCTCTTTGGCAAATATCCCTTTCTTCGTTAGCTCTGCAACGAACTGTTGCATGACGTCGGCTGGACCGGAAATGGTGGAAGAGTCTTCACTGTTGTGGCATGCTACTTCTATTTCAGGCGGGCACATGGGCAAAACCTGAAATATTGAAATATATCCTTAACCCGAGGGTAGTCTGGAAATAATCACTGTTAGTGATAAGACCGCCTTGATTGTATATTATTGTGTTTTTCATTCTCTGTTTTCCAGGTTTTGAAATTTTAAATTCACACATTTTCGAGGCGTTTGGCGTCATTCACACTTACCGCTTTGTATCCAAGACCGACTGCCGCCATTGACCCTTTGATGAATGGAGTTTGAACGGAGACCAGACCACGACTGTAAGCGGAGAGGATCATTTCTTCAGCAGTAAAGCAGCCGTCGGCGTAAGCGCATCCCAGTTCTCCGACACTGTGTCCTAAAATATTAATATACTAGTAGACCCGGCAAACGTTGTTCTGCCCACTTTTTTAAAATAAATTCCCTGATTTTTTCATAGTTTAAACCTTCCCTGGATCTCCACAAATATTTTATAACTTAAATTAGTCAAATCTGTTCAGCCGTTCTCAAGTTTTAGCGAGCCTATTATTTTTATATATATGTAACAGAACAGATGTAAATGAGACTAAGGCGATAATCACACTGCACTGCAATTCGCCACGGATTCTGCTTGAGCAGTGTCAGTGTATTGTGAGGCGCGTGTTTTTTCATACAAACTGAGATACTTGCATACAGATAATAAATTTGACAAGCAGTTCATTTTATTTGCACATACATAAAGTAACTAGGTATGTGATTCTTCGCGTCTAAAGTAGTCAATATATTTTGACAGTCAAACTTTCAAATTTATGTAAGCTAATATATAATATAATAATGTGAGAAAATCTGGTCTGTACTTGACACTGACTGTACTAAACATTTTTTTAAAGATTTTTTTTTCAATTTTTCTTACCAATAATGTTATCAGGAACGATTCCCATCGCCTTTAGAATATCAGTCAACCCGATCTGAACTGCTGCGATACCAATAAACGAATGAAGGATGTTGTCGTAAATAGTCTTGTCTGGATCAGTCAGGATGTGCATGATGTTGATTCCTTTTGGCTCCAAGACTTTATGGCACCTGTAGGAGAGAAAAATAAATGGCTTCAAACTACCTATTCCACAATGTTAGGTCATCATTACATTTAGAATACAGTACAACATTTTTATAAGCTTCTTGGCATCTATAGCTTCATTAAAATAGGATTATACGAGTAGAAAACTACGCGCCCCTTGCCGCTCATGACCTTTTAATATTGTGTGCCTTGGCTCTTTGCGCCAAAGGTTTGAACTCAAAAAACGTGAAAGAAGCACTGATACAGTGAGTTCACAATGCGAACCTAGCGCGGTGGCGACGGCGGGGGCGAAAATATCAAAATATGAACACTGAGATGCGTAGGTCTCACCTTTCAATAGCAGCAGCAAATATGGGCACTCTCATGAGTCCAGCGCCCATGCTGGCCCATTGGGATCCCATGCCACTGTAGACGAACCAAAGAGGTCGGACGCTTCCCGGATAGTGTTCAACTTTTTCCGCCATTACTACGGTTTCTTTGTTTTCATTTGTGTCTGTGGAACGAACAGCTGATTTAAAATCTATCATTCGGACGTAGATCCCTTTAAAATCATATCAAGGTATTAATATTACGGTTTATATATAAAATGTCCTTGACGAAAATCTTTTCAGATAAGTAAGTATTGACATTGTGAAAATGGCTCGATAATAGAAAAATACTTAAGAGTTTTCTCAATTAAAATTTGGTTATAAGCTTAGGATCAGACTCTGATAAGAAATTGATTCTTTTAAAATGATAAAAATACTTTTTATTTTATTTCCGTCTACATTTTTTATCACTGCCTTCCCAAAATGCATTATTGATAGAGTAACATCAGCAGCATCAAGTCCACCTTTTGTTAAGCTTAATTTAGGCTCAGGACACACATGCGGGATACTGTCTCTGCGGCTGGTGCGACTGTCAGCGATTTAGACGCGACAATTGGCAGTCAGAAGCGAGTCACAGCTATAGAAAGTCGCAGGTGTAGCCGGGGCTTTAAAAAGTACTTAAAACAAAACTTACCCAGTAAGATATAACCCCGGCACATGTGTCCAGGGATTTCGTTCTCATGGATGCTGTGTAGAAGACCGATCTGTTCCGGATCTACTGGCTGGTTCTTCAGACTGTCTAAGATCTTCATCACGCACTCCTCTTGCCTTCCCGATGCAAGAACGATGTGTGGGATTGTGGTCTTGTAACGTTCCGGGTCCTGTTAAAAAAGTTAACTTAATAGTATGTTATAACACACCACCTAGTAACTAGTATCCTTCGACAACAGGCAAGACAAATAAATCAACCGACGCGTAGAAAATACCTGGAAGAAATACTGGTCCCTGAAAGCTTATATAAAGGGAGAACTCTCTTTATGCTTAAAACGTAAGCTGCTTAAAATCTGCACTCTAAGTGTCCTAAGCATCGTCACCCACTTGCTAGATAGAAACAGAATTTGTAGGGATGTAAGAGAAATGACCCTCGCAGTACCCACGCGCTATCCCGTAAATTCGGTTCGTATGACGCAAGGCAAGTAGAACCATGAGTTAGTGGAGGGAAATATTTGATCTCAATCTCTACATATTGTGTTAATGTGAACCAATACCCTAGACATTTCACAGATTTCGTATTCTTGCAATAATCTAAACTGATAATCTATCTGTCTGAAGCGTAATAAAACTGTAAGCAAACTGGGCCAGTAAGAAAACGGTTGTAACTAGTAATTTGAAAATACACAGATTCTTACCAAAATCAACCCATCTGTTTTTGCAATATTACACAAAAAGCTTAAATAATATATTTTACGTTTTAAATGTCAACTGCCAATTTAGTGACGATCAAAATAAGTTCAGTGAAATTCTTACCTTCTTCTTGTAATGGCCTTTGAGCAGAACATGTAAGTTGGTTCCCGAGTAGGAGAAGGTGTTCAAAGCGGCAAATCCCCTGTTAAATGGCACATTCTTCTGTACCACCTGAATTTTCCCGTCCTTTATAGCGGGTAAGTCATCATGAGGCTCGTTGTAATGAAGGTTGGCTGGTAACTCGCCTTTATGGTATGCAAGACAGACCTGAAATTATAATGATTTTTACATGGAATGATGTAAATTATTATTTAAAATACTAACATTGTTTTCTTGTTAAATTTTATGTTAAATATTTACCTCCTTTTGGCTTTTAAAAGTTTTCAGTTGATTATGAATATGAATATGGAGATGAATAAGAAGATGTCCAAACGGTAAGCAAGACTAATAAAGTGTTACTAATTGAAAGACGTAAAAAGCGTCACTACTTTTTCTCGATAACAGAACAACTATCATTCACTGTTTCATCTATCGCAACACTATCTCCGACGCCTTTTTTACCTTAGTCAAAGCGCAAGCGCCGGATGCTGGTTCTCCATGTCCCATATTGGAAACAACGCTTCCTACTTTAACAGGCTTTTCCTTAACGAATACTTTCTCAATAGCTTGGAGCTCATTTCGGTCTGCTACCGCATTGGCTGTAAAAAGACATGAGATATTTTCATCATTAAAGGACTGTACCTAGTTTGATCCTGTTGGGCTACTACGAAAAACAGAATCCGCCAAAACGATAATGTGTTTCGTTGTACACATGACAGCACGCGTCAAGTTAAAAACTGTGGCAACTTCAACTTATGCACATGACGTGATAAGGATAAGATAATTTCTTTGTTTTGGTACATAGGTTACATTAGTTGGTACAATTTAGATGATACAGATCTCCTATGTCCTACCTCATAAGGCATACAATAATTTGTCACAAAATTACAATAACTAAAAGTGAAATTTAAAAATAAAGGGGAAAAAATCAGACCTGCTGATGTCTGTACTACAAAAGAACAACTGTAGATTTAACGGATTTCGCTTTACGTAGTAGGCCGTCTGCAACAGATTTGAATGATTTGAGAACTTTGGTGCTTTCTATAACTTCTAATTTCTATTTTTGATCCTAATGACATCAATTTCTCATTATCTCTTATCTATATATGATTTGTGTTAGAGCATTCCTTTCCCACCAGCATGTATCGTGGAGCCAGGGCCTTAAAATATGATTGAGGTACCGTTTTTAAGATCTCGGCGAGTAGACCAAAAGTGGGCCAAAACTGTAATATTTCTTCGTACTTGAACGGGTGAAGTTGCGGGCGGCCACTAGTTGTAAATAATACTGAAATAGTACTTAAATTATTGTTTACGCACCCGAACCATGACCTTCAATATACTCAACATCATGAGGAGACACATCGATTTCATCGTAAAAAGCTTTCAAAAAATCTTCAATGTCCTTAGGGTGGCGAATGGCAAGGAATTGCGAATCTGCCTTGATACCATACATGGCTTTGGCATGGTACACTTCTGAATAGATTCTGGAATTTTCAATATTGTTATTTAAAAGTGAAAAAGTTTGGATTGTAAGGCAATTTTAAGACATTGTACAAACCTCTTGGCGTCCTTTGCCTTTTGCAAGAACAATACGCTGATGGCATCCGACCTCACATAGCCATCGCCATTTTTGTCGAAGCATTTATTTTTACCATCTAGGCATAGAAACCCGGCACTGCAAAAGGACAACTTTTATATTTTCAATAATATTTCAAATTTTTTAAGCATTTACCTACTGGTGGCTGCTAAAATTCAGTCTATGTACAGACTATTATTAAAATCCTCTCGTCTGTTTTAGCAGCCACCAGTACAGCTGCTTAACATAATTATACACGACAAATGACAAACATCTAACGACGACGACGACCACTTTGGTGTAATTGTCAAGAAGTTGACTATTAACCAAGAGGTCGCGGATTCGATTTCCGCACTGTACAAATATTTTTGTGTGCATGAACATGTCTGTTTGTACTGGTCTGGGTGTTATATGTATTTATTTAAGTTTATTTATAATACCACTGTTGATTCTAATATCTGTAACACAAGTGCTTAAGCTACTCATCACGGAGTCAGATCAATGTATGTGATGTTGTTGTTTATTTATTTATCTAAATTATTTTCATTTCAAACCAAATAACCGTCAACATCGTCCATTGCTGGACGTATACTCGTACCTCGCCGAGAGTGCGCCACAACGTTCGGATCTCAGTCTATCGCATCCAGCCCCGACCATTGACCTTTAATAGGTCGTCGGACCATTTGGCCGGGGGTCGCCTTACTCTGTTCTTGCCGTCAAGCGGTCTCCACTCATGAACCCGTCTGCTCTATCACCCGGCGACCAAATATGAAAGAAAATACGTAATTCTAATTCATCGCAAAGCCTCAACCACTTACCGTTTCATGTTCAAAGACACATTAGGGTGCATGCACAAGTTAGACCCGCCAACAATAGCAGCATCGCACTGTCCAGTACTGATGCATCTGTACGCGTGCTCCAAACAGGCCATGGAACTGGCACAGGCCATGTCGAGGGCGTAGGATGGGCCTTTGCCGTCGATCCAGTAGGAGATGCGGTTGGCGTACATGGCCTTGTTGCAGCTGTTGACAAAGATGGAAATATTATTTCAAGTTCATCATCATATCAGCTGATTGACTTCCACTGCTGAGTCATAGGCCTGCCCCACGGAACTCTTCCGTGATCGGTCTTGCACTTCCCGCATCCAGCGATTCCCGCAATCTGATGCTCTTCGTTAAAGTTATCATTCACATATTTAGTACAGACCTTATTATTTCCTTACAAAGCGTCTACTAAAAAATGCAACTTGCAAAATTCGTAGACTAGTTTTCTTAATATTTTCTTTGCAAATAAATAATAATATAATAAATAAATAATAATGTAGTAACTTAAACAACGAAATATAATAATGGGGCTAAAACATTGGATAACTAAATTAAGTTTATGATAAAGTTATTAATATCTAGATTTTATAACAATGATGAAACTAAACAAATGTAGGAGTAAATTAAATTAAACTGCTTTTTTATATTCACACAAATCACAGTCAACTAAAACCCTCATCCATTTGGCTGTTTCAAATTAAAATTCAATAGCAAAGAGCACATTTTAAATAAGCATTCGATACTTTTTAATGGGTCACATAAATTAAGCAAAGATAGAATAATTTAATAACCGCATTCAGAGTACAACTGTGGCAAAATGTTGTGAGTTTAAAACATACCAAAAAAAAAAAAAAAGTGTTGTTTGTCAAATGCCTTAACTGTCTACGTACGATAATTTCAAAAATATGCATTTGAACATTTAAAGAGGCGCTTGTACCGCGGCGCAGTGATTGCAGCGCTTTGGTAGTGATACCGAAAGTTAAGAAACCTATGGCGCATGTCATGTTTGGGATGGGTGATCATTCTGACCATTTAAGTGACGTCTATTTACAAGCATCTCCGTGCTTCGGAAGGCACGTTAAGCTGTTCGTCTGGTTTAATATCAATAGATATTAGTCGTTGAGCCAGGTCAGAGGCCCTTGGGCGGCTTGATAATATCTGACAATAAGGTCGGTCACTTGTCTCACAAAACTCCACCAATCCGCACTGAGCCCGGGTGGTGGAGTACGGCTTGTACCACCTCATATATGAGAGTAAGGCCTCTTCCCAGCATTGGAAACTATAAGTGCTGATGAGAAACCATGACTTTTTAGGGACGACAAATCAAGCCGCAATTATACCATTGAGCCCTTCAACTCCATAGGCTTTAGTTTTATTGTCGACGTAACAATGTGGTATTTAAAAGACGTAAAATGGTTTTCATGAGTATCTTTTGTGGTTCTTTAATTAGACTCGGTAAACCACTTATTAAAACCGGAATTCAGAGAAGGTTTTACTCTCACAATCACTTTTTTTTAAGAACTTCATCACACACATTGTCTGTGACGGATCTGTCTCCGTGGTAAGTAGCTAGTTTATTAAGATAAAAAAAGTTGATCTCTTTCCTGCTGTTTATTTATGTTTGTCTAAACGCGAACATAATTATTTTTTAACATTAGTGTGTCAATATTTCTTAGTGAAGTGCTCATAGTTAAAAAATACTACACATTGAATACAATTTCTGTGATATAAATTTTGTTCTGATTCCTACACGGTTTCAGAATTAGAATTTGGATTTACGCCACCACAAGTAAACCTCGGACAACAGCTGAGTACCCAGATGTTAGGCTTGATGGTCAGGCATTGCAAACAGTGCACGCTTTTAAATACTTGGGAACCATATTGACCTCTACCCTCAGAGATGATGACGACATAGAAAGGGAACGGAGGGCGCTGGCAGTCAGGGCAAATATGATAGCTCGCAGATTCTCACGATGTACAGCACAGGTTAAAATCACTCTGTTTAGAGCTTACTGTACATCCTTTTACATGTGTAGTCTGTGGGCTGAATACAATAAAAAGTCCTACAGTGCCCTCCGTGTCCAGTTCAACAATGCGTTTAGGGTGTTGTTGGGGCTGCCGCGGTACTGTAGTGCCTCAGGGATGTTCGCAGAATACCGTGTGGACTGTTTTTACGCTACAATGCGGAAACGGTGCGCGTCTCTGGTCCACAGAATGCGAGCCAGTACCAACAGCATCCTAAACATGATTTCAAGTAGGCTAGATTGTCTTTATGTCAATCACTGCTGCGCCATCTCAAGTGGGATGGCGCTGCAGTGAATAGCGTTTTTGTTCTTTTGTTTAGATTTAAGATAAATTTTGTGTTACTAATCCTAGGCTAAGAACTTTGTTACTAACTATCTTACATGGGCTGTGTGGCCTGAAATAAATATATATAAAAATAAATAAATATAAAACAGAATTGGCGGCTCAATACTATCGAATGTTCTGAAAACGAAATAACCAGAAATGTTCAATACCGCAGGTATTATAAGCCTAACATTAGGGTCACGTATAAAAGAGGCTGAAATTCTTACACGTACACAATATTTTTAGTGATATAGGTTCTGTCACTAGATATTGCATGCTTCGATGCAATTATCAATGTTGATTTATGCATAATATTATTTCCGTAGTATTGAAAGGCTTACGTTGAAGTTACTGAATGTTTTTTTTTTGGTAACAAAACGGAATATCTTAAGATTGGTATTTCTTGGAAACTAGTTGCCGTAAATGTTTGTAAAAAAAAAACTTACGTTCGCACTAAATGAAACGTCCAAATCCAGAGTGAAAGATTCGCATCAAGTAAATTCGTCTCGAGTCCCTTTCGCCCCAAATCACCGGCCGACAAATAGCACCTAATTCCAACGAAAAGTGTAAGCTGGTCACTTTATCTACCGAATCTGAGGCTGAAGAATCTCACCTACGCAATGCATTGGCTATCTGTGACCCAGTTCGCGGTGACGGATGACGTATCGTTACAGAATCCAGATCCCGTCATTATCTGGTGTCCGGTAGTGATGGGGTATGTGTCGATAGGATTAGACGGTTACCATACCAATATTATAAATGTGAAAGTTTGTTTGTTTCACGCTCAAACTATTGGATTTTTATAAAAGAAACAGACAGGATATGAGTTGACTAGAGTGATGGGATACTACCTTTCCCCGATTAAATGCTCCCTTGGGATAAGACAGAAAATGAGAAGATTAATTGGCACTAAAGTGACAACGTATTTGAGAAAAAATATTTTTAATATCATTTAAGGTATCTTAGCCGTTAAAAGTGGCCATAGGCAGCAAATTAATATAAAAGGAATAACTAAAAGCAGAATTGTTACCTTTGTCTTTTATGTGTAGTTCTTAATCAGCATCATACTCGTAGCACTCGTAATTAAACTAGGTATTCTAATTTCACTAAGTATTACAAGTCAAATTTCAACTAGCTTCAATAGTCTAGCTGTATTTTTGGTAAAGCCAATGCCTAAACAAACAAAATAGGGCTTTCAGTTTACGGTTACTAACGTCTTTAGTTCATTTATTTGAAAGCTAACATGCAAAATAAAAAATATCCCTAAAAAAATAGTTAATCCCTAAAATAGTGACACATCCCTAGTGTGTACTTAAGCAGAGTATCGGCCAGTATCCTTAACCTCCGAGTGGCGTCGTTATATTGATAGATACGGTCATTTGTCCGAAGCACCCCGCCGCGACTTAGCTCCGTTCACATTTTATTTTTGATGCACAACTATAAATCAAAAGATATGAGATACGATTGTACCGAGTTTATAGGTTCCGAGTTTCACGCAGTAAAGTGGAACGATTTGGGCGAGTAAAATTTGGGAAATGGGACAAGTTTATCTGTCAGATTTGGTTAACTGAAACGAAGCGCGGTAGTAGAGAGGAGAAATTGAGATGTTGACCGGTAGCAGTAGAGATTTTTTGCAATTTTATTAGTGAATATTTTTCTATCTCTCCGTTTAGTTGGTCAAGCTACCCTAGGTTGCGAATAACCTCTTTTCAACCGACTTCAATAAAAAGGAGAAAGTTATAATTCATCTGTTTTTACAAGTTTTTTTTAAAGTTTCACTCGTCCCGATGTTTGTTTGTAATCATCTTGCCTGCTAAATTTTAATTACTTCCCAGTGGCTGATTGAGCTGAAGTTTTGAGACAGATATTGCACAGTTTGAGTGTTAAATTAAACTTGTTAATGTTTTTCTTTAGTCTTGTTGGGACTTCGCGCAACATCGTTGGCATCGTCAGGGGCGTCGAAGACCGAGGTCACCCGAGCGAGCCTGCATGATCGCTCCCGGCCAGCTCGCGGCCGAGCCGAACGTTCGCTTCACATTCACCTTCAAGCACTCGGACTATTTACACTATAGTCGCGATTTTGGTCAAAGATTTTATTCAGCACATTTTAATAACAGTCCGCTATTTTAATGACCTTTCTACCTATCTATAGGACAAGTCTGTTTTTCATAAATCGTGACAGAACAAAAGCGTAACAAGTACGGTTATTTAAATGGACGCAAAGCTTAATCAAGCCAATCAATTAAGATGAACATAATAATGACTTAAAAAGTAAGGATTTCTGACAAATTGCTTTTTTTGTGGCTTTCAATTTTTTTCACAACTGTAAAATGTGATTTTAAATCGATTACTTAGCTCCTATTTTCCATCATCACATTATGTCAGCATTTCCACGCTAACTGCGCAGCCTATGCCTCCCCCAAGGATTTCCACCGCGATCGGTCCTGCGCTTTCTGTATCCAGTGGCAACCTGCGACCTTCACCAGATCATCGGTCCACCTTGTAGGGGGCCGCACCACGGAGCGTCGCCTGGCACGCGGTTGCCATTCGAATCAATTGTACCTATATATTTACGTCAAATTGTGACGGATACTAAATTCAACTCTTTGAAACAATAGACACTAGACGGTAGATAGCACGTCATTATTATGTACGATACTCGGAGTTAACTTGAACTTTTATTCAATTTGACCTTGACGACCACTTTGGTGTAATGGTCATGAAGTTGACTATTAACCAATAGGTCGCGGGGTCGATCCCCGCACTGTACAAACATTTGTGCGCATGAACATGTCTGTTTGTACTGGTCTGGGATGTATTTATTTAAGTTTATTTGTAATATCACTGTTGATTCTGATATCTGTAACACAAGTGCTTTAACTACATACCACGGATTCAGATCAATGTATGTGTTGTTTTTGTATATTTATTATTTTTAAAAATAACTTGCTAATGTATGTATAAATAAAGACACCGACGAATACTTATAAACCATTACACGAGATCTCACTTAAATAATAAATCTATGCCTTTCTTTTAAAGTAAGTGTTGCCATCGAAAAAATATATTGTTGATTTATTTATTTACGATGATTGGACTGTCTCAAATTTTCATATTTTTTGTAATGTGTGTGTGTGTTTCGTCCGTAGCTGCGATATTTTATGATAAAAAGCGTTTATTAAACAGTTTTTTTTTACAACTGTAGCGCTGACCTCTCGCTCGCCAGTAGCTAACGAACTGCGAAACAGTAGGCATTTTCTTGTGTTTATATACAAAGCAAACTAAAATCCTTTACGTGCGATGCGTCCGATGCGGGGCTGTGGACGATTACGTTAACAATACACTATTTCTCTGCCTCGTTGGTGTAGTGGCAAAGTTTCTGCCTAAAATCCAAATAGGTCCTGGGTTCGAATCCCAGGTTGAGCCAAAATTGTTTCTGAGATTTTCTGTTATGAATTTCCCAAAAACAGCTCGGAGCCGGGAAGTTGGCGGTGTTACACCCCCGTGCCTCGGAAAGCACGTTAAGCCGTTGGTCCAGCGCCTGATTTCTCTCCGGTCATGTCGGATTGCCGTCTCACCGAACTTTGAGAGTGATGGAACAGTGAGTGCACCTGTGCATTGCGCTCACACTTGTGCACTATAATATCTCCTGCGTAGTTGGCTGATCTCTGTTGAGATTGGCCGCCGTGGTCGAAGTTGGCCAGGAGGACTATTATTACACTATTTCACCGCCAGCGCACATAAGTGAATTTCAACAAATTCCTTATTTTTATCACTTCGGTGAAACTTTTTGTATTCATTTGAACCGAAATGTTAATTTTTAGTATTTATCATTTTAAATATCTGATTAGTAGTAATCGTATTCGTAATATATTTTACTCCATGGTAGATGACAACGCCTTTGATCTTACAAAATATATATAAGGACCTTGAAGTAATATCCCACGCTACAGATCTCACTCGTGCCGCGTAAAATTTACGTTTCGGATAATCACCCATACGACTTACAGTGTGTCTACCGTCCTGTTTTGCCTCTAATTGCAACTAGTTTTCTTGTAACATCTTCGTCATCTTACTTCTAACATTTCTTCATGACAGGCTTGATCTATACCCAACATGTAAATTACACCTCACAATGAGAATATCTAAAAAATATAAAGTTAATAATAATAATAATAAATAACATCACATACATCTGACTCCGTGGTAAGTAGCTCGAGCAATTGTGTTACAGAAATCGGAATCAACACTTTACTCATTCATTAGTCAAAGTACCTAGAAAATATTACGGTTCGTTTACATTACAAAAGGCTAAAACTGTTGAGCGGCCTTTATCACGAGTAGGTAATTATTTAAAATGTATCTCATTTACATATGTAACGAACGCATCACTGTTTAGCTATTAAACTCAAATTATACAAACTTTTGCGATTCGACTCAAACTTTTACGGTCTTACTCGTATTATTTGAATTCAAAATTACTTTCCTTTCGCCGTACAGGGTTTGTGATCCCGCCATCTATGAAGTGAACGTGGAATTAAAATGACGTTGAAGGCTTTTGAGTTTGACGAGATTTCGATAGAGGGCAGCACATGAATGTTTAAAGTTACTTAACTCGCGGTGATGCGGTTTGCGAAAGGATTTGACCGTGAAAAGTAAAATAATGTGTAATGGACAAAATAATAATGAAAAAGTATTTTTGCCTCCATGGTTTCATACACCTATTATTTTATAACAAAGGTTTATTAAAAAAGTAATGTTTTATCGTCAAAACCTTTTCAGAATCAGAATCAGAATCGATTTATTGTCTTAAAACTGTGTACAAAAGTTGTTAAAAATATTACAGTATCAACAGTTTACCCATTTCGGGCATACAATAAACATTTGCATTTATAAAATACGAGTAACATAATAATCAGCCATCAAAATCCATTTATAACATGTCAATAAATCTATCAATAAATTAATGTTTTTTAAAAAATTTCAAATTATTCAAAATATTCGTCCAGAGTATAGAAACATTTAGATAGCAACCAATCTTTGAGTCGCATTTTGAATTGAGGACTTTCCAGGCATTTAATGTCCAATGGTAAATGATTGAATACCTTTATTCCAGTTATCGCAGTGCTCTTTTTGGCAATATAACTTTTGTAATCGACAACACACACATCATGCACATATTGCGAGCGGACATTCTGTCTTGTGCTACGTTTCATACAAAAGTGCCTATTGTTATTTTTTATAAATACACAAATTTCTAATATATAAATTACATGTTAACGTCAAGATTTAAGATTTTTTAAATACATCTCTCAAAGTATCTAGATTATCTAAATTATACACTATTCGAAGGCATTTCTTTTGTAACAAGAATGTACTTTGAACATTAACGGAGTTTCCCCAGAAAATGATGCCATATGTCAGAAGAGGAAATATATAGCCACCTTGCCCAAAATTGATAGAGCGTAACAAAAACTGGAAATCTTCTTATTTATAATATTTATATGTGACTTCCAATTTAAGTTATTATCCATATTCAGGTTTAGGTTTAAAGATATTTATTCTCATAAAAGACATAAATTACAGTCACTTACATGAGAACAGTGCTTACAATGTTCACAATTACATAAATTTCGTCCGAGCAAAACACAATATAATTATACCTACTAATATAACATACTTATGTTAAATAAAAGTATTATAAACATAACAATTATTAGAAAATCAAAAGTATTTAATTACTACGTGTTTAGCCAGTCTTAACTTAAACACTTTAAAAGAAGTATATATATGTATATATAAGTTTATATTCACACCTAAAAACCTTATATCTGAGACAGTTTCAACATGTTTGTCATCAATATTAATATCTAATTGTAATGGACTCTTTTTATAATTCCTAAATTCAATCATTTTTGTCTTCCCTAAATTCACTTTTAAATTAATTAATTTGAGCCAGTTGATTATTCTACTTATCGTTTTATGTATCTCAGCTACAAAATTTGTTTCATTTTCTTTATTTTGGGACATAAATATTGTAGCGTCATCAGCAAACATCACACACAAGTGTTGAGCAACTGACGGTAGCTCATTTATATAAATTAAAAATAAAAGCTTTTGATTATTAATATTTTTCTTTTTTATTTTATTTTTATTTCTACAGGAGTTAATTACATTATTTTACTTAATGCTAAACTGCCAAACTGCTAAGCAGTTTATCGGCAGACATTCTCGTACTCATCATTTTAATTAATTTTTGATTTAATGTAACAGGTAGGTATAACGGAATAAAATTTAACGTATAATGTACAAAAAATCATATTCTAGATGAAAGACATAACCTAGATATTTGAAAAGGAATTATGGTCCCATCAAAAGCAAAAGAAAATATCCTAAAGCATATTTAATACAGCCTACCTCGTTATCATAACAAAAAAGCGAGTGTTGATAAACATTAAAGTTACCCCCAAACTTCTTCATTACTCTGAATAAAAAAACTCCTCGCCTCACCTGTTTTCCGTTTTAATAAACGGGCTGAAATTGCCGAGTGGTGGGCCCTTATTCATAATTATTCCCTTATTAGTTCGCGGTAACCTAGCGCCATCTGGGTATGACGGTCGCTTAGAAATATTTTTAAAACGTTATTTGTTTAGAAAGGAAAATGTGTTGACAGTGTGTAGTAGTAGAGTGTAGTGGTCAATATGGTTTTTCAACGATAGAAAATGTTTGAGTTTTGGAGTGAGACATGTTTTAGATAAACAATTTTTTTTAATAATTATGTTTTTAATTTTATAATTAATATTATATTGTTAATAATTAATTAATAATATATTATTAATTAATTATATAATTAATATTATATTATTAATTAATTTTATAATTTATATAATTGTTCCTTTATTTTATCTTCTATACATAATTTTACATAAACATAAACTGATTTAAACACCTAATACTTAATGCCGGCATAACAACAGTTTTAAATAAACCAATAATTATATTTTTGATTTTCCTAACTACATATAGGCCCAAGTCTTCAAGAATTAACCTTAAGTACTTTTAAATACTTTCGTTAGTTAAAGTTCATAAATTAGAAGTAATTGAATATTTAGCAAGTTTCCCCTCTCTACAACAACTAAATTTATATTCGTAAATTAAGTTAGACCCTCCCTAGGTCACCCTAAAATTTATTTTCTAAACTAAACAATCATGAATATATTCATTTAGGAGGAAATTTTATATAATATGATGCAGTGTAATTAAAATATATACCGAAGGATACTAACCTCTTGAGGACCTAGAGGACGATAATGTGTCTTATCACCGTTGCTAAAGTTTTGATGCGAAAGATTCATTAATATTAATTTGTTGTTACCGGTTGAAAAAAACAAGTTTATAAAAGTTATACCAAGACTAAAGGAGCCAAAATATCCTACAAGCTTTAAAAAAACATTTTCATGTATATATACGCTCTGTAGCATAACTGTCTATAAAATTAATATAAAATAAGCTGGTTATAAAAAAACGGCTCGTTGCTACGATGAGCAGCTAAAATGTTATATATTGGATTCTTTGGTTTACGCGAACAGTAGACATTGAAATGATACACTTTTTACGGATTATTTCGCGATTTATTTACATTTTATTTTAACCTGACGTTTGGGATCCTTTTCAGCATCCGTGGTCAAATAGACTAAGGAGTGTGTTGTCATTACATAGTTTTGAAAAAGTTGTAAACTACCATCACTCAATTCATTAATCATAAATTCAGTTACGTTTCTATCTACACAAGAAGAGCTAACAGTATCTTGAGGTCTTGCAGTGCGAGGTCTAGCTTGAGTCTTGGCTAACACCGGATCCCAAGCTTACGTGTTGGTCAAATTCAGTGAAAAAGGACAATGTTGAATTTATTTACGTATATTTTATCCCAGACAATGTTTTTCCAATAGGAACAAAGGCTAACGCAGGTGAGAATATAAATCAGTAGACAGTGGCACGAGTTGCAACCAGTGTGAACTCCGAATAACAGATTGCAGAAACTATTCTACGTATTTTATTTTTTAAAATATATTCCAGGTTAGTTTGGTCTCGAAAAATACAAAAAATAATATTGGTTTTTTATTGGAAGGGATTACATGTGCATTGTTATGAAATAAATTGTAGTAACGTATTTCAGTTCAAAAATGAAAACGAGGTGGTTCTAAATTTTTGTTTTCCTAACACGTCGAGTAATATTTTCAAATTGCTGTATTTTTGCAAGAGCAATAAGCTAAACATATTACGAGTATGTACTAATCAAAATAAGTGTTAGGTACAATCAAAACTCAAAATCACTAACAGTAGTATTGACCGACTTTCTTAGTCGAATGTGGTTTTAAATGATTTAATGCCATGAACATCACTTAAAACGTATGTTATTTATTATACCACTGAAAATTCACATAAAACCATTACCAACCATAATGAATTTAACATAACTTTGATTCGAACAGATATCTCTTGTGGCTCACCAAAAAAATACAATCAGAGAAGTTAACATATAAAGATATACAATGTAGGCGGTCTTATCGCTATGCGTGATCTCTTCCAGACAACTTTTTTCAAAACCCAGTTAACTAACCCAAAGTGTTAACCAGGATATTCATTAATGTTTGAGCACTAAGATGAGTAGGTAGTCAGTAATTACCTTGAAATGATATACTTCTTACGGATTGTTTCGTATTATTTTTTTAAATACGGGAAAAAGAACTTACCCAGTAATACCGAAGCCATTGCGCTGAATAGTCTCGTAGATCACGATCTTCTCAGACTCCGAAAAGGTTGATCCAATGAAAACTCCCACTTTTTTTCCACGAAGCTGCAGTGGGTTGATTCCTAGGGTTGTTGAAAAAAATAAACTTTTTTATGTTTCTAGCTTCCCGCCAGTGACTTTGCTCGCGTTTATTAGTAATCTTGAAGTGATCAGTAGTTCTCTGGTATATTATGCATCTTATTAAACATATACATAAACCTTTTTCTTTTATCACTGTATCTATTAAAATTGCATCAAAATTCGTTGAGTAGTTTTAATTATCTAAGTATCCATACATACATACAGACTTAGGGCAGACTCAGATAGCGATTTCACTTTAAATCTGGAGGTCGACTCTCTTTTCCCATCTGTGATACTTCTATCACATTTTGATAAAACAAAACCTTAATAACTAATCATCTAAGCATGCTACAGCAGATTTCTAGTCTTGTAAACAATAGTGCCCGCTATTCTGAAGAAATGCGTTCATCCATGGCACTAAAAAAGCTTTTTTGCCTTTGGCACAACAGATTTAGAGTTAGGAAGCTAAAAGGAAGCGCTTCCTACCGACCGGGTACTATCCGAAGGGTAAGGTCCGAAAGACATCATCTTAATTTGGCCTATCTATATTATTCTGGATCTAAATCTTATATGCCGCAGTTCATGTGCTGTACTAGGCTAACAGCGCCATCTAGCCTATGGAGCCGTATCAGCGCTCGGTGTCGTGCTTCCCTCCGTTAGGCATGCGCTTGTTGATGGCGAACGGTAGTGGTCACCACATGCCTAAACAGTCTTCAGCTCTGTGGGGTGAGCACGAACAACTATCTTAACGTATACGTAGCGTTTACCATTCGTTAAATTATGGTTTTTTACTAGAAACTCAGCGGGTCAGTTTCTGACGTGCTCACCCCACTGCTTGCTGTTCAATACTTAAAATACACAAACCTGAATCGAAAATAGCACTGTAAGCGTGTTCCAGCAACTTCCTACTCATGGGCTCCATGGTACATGCTTGCTTGTAATGTACCCTGAAGAACTGCGCGTCGAACTTGCCGAGGCCGTTGACCTTGCCGAGGTGGGTGGGCACTTCGGGGTGGCTGAAGATCCAGCGAGGATCCTCGTTGGTGACCATGTCAACCTGAGGATAGTGATAGGATAGGATTGAGTTTGAACCTTTGAGCTTGTGTTAGGAGGAGGTAGTCATGATGAGCTCAATATCTGTTAGTGATTTTTTACTTGAGCTGAAACACATATTTTTAACCGACTTCAAAAAAAGGAAGAGGTTTCCAATTTGACCGTATTTTGTAATAATCTCTTGAGCTCAGTTAGGTAATGGGACAAAATTGAAATGAGACACAGCATTTTGTTTGTCTCTTAATAAAATATTTGTGTTCCCTTTAGCCTGCGACTCATGTTTGTAACCTAGTTCAGGTAAAGAAAGTCTCATTTTAAGCTAATATAAATTTACTTTTGTCCATTTAAAACGAAACAAATGATTATGATTATGAATAAAATAAAGGCTGGGTTACCACTGAATAGCTACAGATGACAATTCAGAAAAAAATCCGGCCAGGAGAGATTTAAGAAACTTAAAATACTGATATTATACCCTTGCATGATATAGTTGGTTAACATATTCACGGACACTCTGCCAGACACAATAAAAGTTTTAATGTTCTAACGTCTATGGCGTGCAGTGTCCTTAAATCACATCACACTATCACAATAATCGTACTCGTATAAATATATTCATTTCTTTGTTTGAATGTTTGGATATTAAGATATTTGTCCGTCAATCACACTGAAACTGCTGAACGGATTCGGATGAAACTAGGTATACAGACAGGGTATATGCTGACTTAGGTGATATGATACTTTTAATCCCGATAAAATGCTCTCTTGGGATATACACGCTTGCACGGAAAAGTCGCGGGCGGGCCGCTAGTGTGATAATACATTATAATATTCGTAGCAGTATTAATAAAAATTAGCTTACCCCTTTATACAGGTTGTCCGAAAACTCAGCCACGCTGTCCGACTTGGGGAAGATCCCGGACATCCCACTGATGACCACCTCATCTCCGCTCAAAGGTCGTTGAACCGGCTTCTGGGGTTGTTCAACTACCACTTCTTGGGGTGTCGGTGCCATGGTTACGAATGTTCTGTGGTGTTAGAAACCACGTCCGAACAAGTGCAATGGGCGGACAAGAATCGGCACGGAACTAATAGAGCAATGGTATTTAAAGCAAGGTCTTAAGTTAGGGCGAAGGCACACTGAGTGATAAATGATAAATTAATATTCTATATTTTGTTTTCTTGGATTCCAAATATCACTTGTGAACGTCAGTGTTGAGATAATCAGAATATACCTGTATCTATCTATTTATACTGACGTTTCGAGACAAAACGCAGACAATTTGGTAAGTGTAAACGCTAAGGTAAACGCCGATACAAACTGTTGTGTGTTTTCATTGATTTCTTTACTCGATTTATTGGTCAAACATTGTAAAGTTAATTGAATGGTAAAAGTTTTTTTGGATCAAGTTTCAAATTTTTTACCTCTTATATGCAAACATACGTACATATATTATAAAGAAAAGAAAAAAAGTTATCATGGAGTAACTACAATAGTTTAAATGCCGGCAGAAGTGTTTCTGCCCAATTTAAAATTAAAAAGTTTTTTTTAATTTTCAGAATTTTAGTCCAGTTTACTCGCCGAGATCTTTAAAACGGTACCTTAATTATAATTTTAGGCCCTAGCTTCCTTCAAAAATGATAAAAATTAGATTATAAAAATAAATTTATTCTTTTTTTGAAAACAATTTCATTGTCAATTTTCTTATAATATACTCGTTCAGTATGTTTTATGATAACTAAGCATTCAGTGTATCACAAATCTAATTGAACAATATAAAACTATTCGGGACCATTAGTTAATTAACATGAGATGTCAAAGTTCCTGTTTATTCATTCTTTTGAATTTACAAGTTGTTTAGAATAACATTTGGATAGGCCTAGGCATCATGCTTGCTTATGTTGAATGATTGATTGATTAAATTTTATTACTCAGTTATACGAAAATTAACTGTATTCTATTCAAAATATATTACAAATATATTTTTGGAAAGTATCTCGCCGACTTAATAGCTGCATTACTCCTTTGCCTCACTAAAAAAAACTCGAAGTAAAAAGTCAAGTTAGACTATTCTTTTTGGTTGCTTAATTTCTTTTGAATGCAGGTTGCATTATAATATAATATCAGTGAATATTACCTTGATAATTTTATCTCAATTTTAAAAAAAATAACGTAATTTTAACAAGTTTAAACATAACATTATTCACCGTAAAAATTCGTCAGTTACCTTACCGTTAAAAATTACCATCGAAAAGGTCAGGTAATGAACTTTTTTGGTTAACAAATTGAAACCGATTGTGTTGACGGAAAAAATAAGGAAAATAACTGTTTCATTTCCAAGCTTCAACAATTTAAATTTTTACACAGCGTATTGTGAGTTAGCATTGTATTAACTTTGAATTGTAATATACAGGGTGTAAAAAAAACCTTAACGAAGCCGTCAACCACGCGTTCAGTACATCAAATCAAATCGTATAAAAAAGAAATTTTGGCTGGGAAACAAATTTTAATTTTTGACATCAAAAAAAATAATTTAATTCTAACCCGCAATGTACAGCGCGCACGCGGAAAAGTCACCGCGGGGCGTGTTGCTTTACGCCGCCGCGACGCGGTTCGGTTCGAGTGTGCGCTGTTCATTGCGGAGTGTGCCATTTAAAGGCTTTTTATGAAAGAACTAGGGAAAATTTTTATCATGTTTCTTTGGAAAAAAGTTCAGTTATAACGGACAGAAGACGTTTCTATAAAAATCATCAATTTTTTTACAAACTTTAATCATCAATATCTCAGTAACCGTTAACTTCCCAGGTATGGTGTAAAGGAAAAAAATGATCGTAGCAATTGGTAGAATATGTGGTATTCGGCTTCGTTAAGGTTTTTTTTACACCCTGTATATTCTAGTTAGTATTGCATTTGCATTGTTTTTTTTATTAAGATTACCAACAACTGATACATTATATCTTGGATACTAAAGCTAACAATAGTTTATGCTAAATGTACAGTCAATTATAGGTAAAAATAGCTTGCCTAATATAATAGAAAAAAGATCTTAAAAATTAAACTGTATCTGCAGGTGTTTGAAGATATAGTTAGCAAGAACTACAATAAAAAGAACAAGTGTAAATTAATATATGTGACTGTTCTCATTACAATCAAACAAGTACAAACCTTCAACTAGTGAAATTAAGAACGAGTTTTACCTCCTTTCGGAAGGTGGCTAGAGAGCTAGCAATAACAGCTAGCAATGAAATCAGTTGATGAAAATAACTAGCAGTCGCTAATTAACTAACTAATTTAGGCATCAGAATCCCGGATCAAGCGGAATCTTTTTGAAAATATCATACCAGAATCAGCTCGGAGAGAGAATATAGTATTAGAGTTAGATTCTCCGTCAACCAATCTCTCTCCTGTCATGTCAGATCACCGTATAACCGAGATATAAAATCAAAGTAAGTTGCACTTGAACTGTGCTTAGATTATCTTTGATGAAATTCGCCTCACTAGTCAAATCCAGATAGAAGTTCGTAATATGGACGTAAATATTTAGCCGGCACCCATGTCACCTCCTAGACAGGGACCCTTCCCTACCAAAGGAACCTGCGGTATCCCTATACCGCAGGTTTTTGGTGGGTAGTCCCCTCTCCGGTATTTTCCCGGAGCGGAGCCGCGTCCGTCTTAGGATGCTGGGAGTCCCACACACGGCTGAGGCCCCCCGGCCTCAGTTATGGCTATTAAAAGGATTTTCCTGCGATTCAAAAATAAAGATAGAAGTTTTACATTTTTGTTACTTTTTAGCTCGAAGCACTTTGCAAAAAATTGAGTAAAAGACAATCTCCTTATCCCACACCATTTCTAGCTAACTGAAATTTTTACCACGTCCGTAAGTCTATCTTTGTCTAGAATACGAGTCTACAAAGTCGATGCAATAAACCGTTAATGACCATAAAAAGTTAATGTTCATTTTAAACTTTAAAAAGGTGACTGAGTCCATTCGATAGCGCGGAGTCACGTGTGAGGTGGAACGTAAAATTGCAATAAAACCGGATTCCTTTTGATGCGAATGCACTGAATTCGATAGATGTGTGCATTTTTTAAGCTGAACTTTTACTGTTATGCTAATGGTACCTCGTCTCAGGTTAAGAGAGACATTTTCTACTTGACTTTTTTAATGGTGACAATATTGCAAGTCAGTCTAGATCGTTCAACAAAGTGTTTAAATTTGTCTCCACTCCACAAGAACTAACTTTTTCGACACCTCGGAGAACTTTGCTATAAAATGCTTTTGCATTTAATATTTCAATTTTTTTGCAAGATAGTAGTACAAAGAGTCAAAACTACAATATAAAAATTAATTGAAAAAGGGTGTTGGCGCATAACTCAAGAACGCCTGTATCAATTTGTCCAATTCTTTTTTATGATATTACTTAAATTATTGGTTATTACTAGGTAAACGTATAAAAAAACTGTCAGGACAACGGCGCGGGGTTCGCTCGTTTAAAAAAATACAGATCTGGGCAAAGGTATTTAAACGTGGTAATCTGCTATGATCCTGGTCAGTACTTTTGAAGACTTGTAGAACTTCAACAAGAACTTCACTGAGTTATTGTTTGTTTTAATAATGCTTACCACCATTCAACAATGTTACACCAATATCAGAGATCAGAGGGGTCGAGTATTCCTGATTTAAATGAATCGTTATCATCACTATAACAATATGACTAACGTTTAGCAAAATGTAGTTGTAAATGATCCTACCTATGAAGTCATCAAGCAAGCTTCCTCAGCTGATAAGCAAGACGTCCCGGTACAATTGCAGCACATATCATAAATCCAGCGACACTAACTGCAAGCACTTAATTAGGTGGATCCGGACTCAAGCGCATAATTCCACCATAGATAAGAGCTGCAGAGTGGACAGATAAAATATTTGTTTAATGCCTACATGCAGATTAAAGTTGAAATGAAATAAGCTTGCAAGTGAAAGATGACAATATGCGCCCACGTCTTTTGACGTGACTGACACAAGCTGTAGCTTCAGTTCATTTTCAGTTTCATTAGCCATTCGAGATTTTTTTTTTCAATTAATGTAGATAAATACGAGTATGTAGACATCAGGTACCAACCTAAATCAAATATACAAAACAACAAATCCATCATGCATTTTGCTATCTGACTTTGATATGCACACATGACAATAGACCTGAAGCAATTAGTTTTTTTTTTTTTCTACAAAAGTCTGTAGCACCAAGCTCCATCTCAACTGAGGATGTTAAACAATCATAAGATTCAATCATTTGCTTTGAAAATTTTGTAGAACCTTTATTTATTTTTTAGGTAATAAAATGAGTAGGTGATACCTAAGCTTCTTGAAACATGATGCCCCTTTTGCTACTTACATAATCATTGGTCTTTTATGGTCCGTGGGTGCAAGCCGGGGCGTTAATTTGTCGTAAGTAGGTGACAACGGGCGTAGATTAGTTTGATATTGTTATGTTAATTAAGGTAAGCTTTGTTTGACTTTGTACAAGGCATTACAAAAAGAGTTCATAGAAAATAATTTGGTTTCTTGCCTGCTTCTATTCTTGTAAAATATATAAAAAAAACCTAGCCATTACAAATTGTTGTAATCTGATGATTTGTTCATTCAAATCATAATATGTCATATAACATGATCTGGACTCTCTTTGAGAAATTTGAAATAAAAAATAACTAAATACCATCTGACAGTAACGTAAGTAACTTACCTTATAAATACCCATCCACCAATTCCCACTGAGCCCGCGTGGTGGAGCATGGGTCGCACTACGTCATAGTTGAGGTAGGCCTGTGCCCAGCAGTGGGACGCGTGTAAGCTCATGTATTACTCATTTTGTTTATGCCTCATTGTTCAAGGCAACACCATCTATGAGGTCCCGTATCCAATCCCTGGACAGAGACAATGTTGAAAACCAATTTTCAATATTGTTACGGGTCTGAGTGCTTGTAGAAGATGCTGATTGCCATAAAACAAATGCTCAAGCCATTCTGTCATTGATGCATTAAAAGACTGACATTTAGTCTTTACATATCTGAGCATTAATAAAATTAACGCATACGATCACATAGGTAGGGATTCCGATCTCGATGCGATTTTATCGAAGATCGATCTTTATTAACCCGATCTTCGATTTTTTAAATCGATTTTATGCCAGCCAGATCGATCTCATGATCGTCGCAAAACGAACAGATCGAATATCGATCTCTTCTATCTTCAATTAAGAACTCATGTTAATTTCATCATTAATTTAAAAATTAAATAAATAAAAGGTTTTTGTGTTTTTATTAGGAATTATCATAAACAATAATAAGCATATGAACAAATTACAAATCACATAATGACCCTTTACCTTTAGCTACAGCTTTTTTTTTAAAAAAAATACTTATGATTTTTGTCGTTTAATAACTTCCTCAGTGTAATTATTTGTCTCGTACGAGAATCGAGATCGATTTTTGATAGATCGATCTTACGTTATCGATTTTTTCCCTGAATCGATTTCAGAGACTACGAATCGAATCGATTCGTAAGATCGAATTTTTTGCTATAGATCGGAATCCATACACATAGGTTTATTAGCCTTGCTCACTGCAAGGCCTTCAAAAATTATATAGTAAAAGCGCAGATAACATGATCTACTTACAGAAATAAATTGAATTGTCAAATGACTTATGAAATGGAATCTACGTTTCCCGAAAACATCAGGTTTTAGCGTGATTCAAATGCCTGGCAGCGCCATCTATTGACATAACTGCAAGACTGCTCATAGATCTACAATGAGGCTGACTGACGGTACAAACGTAAGTTTGTATAATTTTTTTCAAAAATATGATTTACTTCTGTTTCTGTGTTAATATGCCGCAATGCAGTGTCCCAAAATATTCACAAATAGGTCAAAGGGATCCTAAAGTTCCAAAAATTTGGGTTTTCCAGTGAATACAAGGTAATGCCGAGCACATTTTAAGGAATAATAATAATAATTCATTTATTTCGGAAATTCATTTAATTTAAACTATATTTCCATATCGTTGTTAGTAACAATTAAATAATAAAATAATAATAATAATTCAATAATAATAATTACATATTTCACTAGGAGATGGAGAGACTTCCCATCTTCTTTCTATTTACTTTGCAGCTAGGAAATATGAAATATGAATGCGACTATGAAAATATTATTAAGTAAACAGGTAACAAAACATGTACAGGTAACAAATCTGGTATTTGTTGGTTTAATACTCTTATTTTCATACTCATATTTAAACTGTTAAACATCAGCATTGGATTGCCATTCCATCAGTCCTCACATAAGACCTGTACAAAGGTGTAAAGTTTCCATTAATAGTGTCCAGGAAAGCTGCTAAGCATCATGAGCTATTTGATATTGATTCTCTTCGATTCCTTGACTTTTAACAATCCATTTCGTTCCTATTGCTTTTTTTAAATAAGAAACTTGTGGTCCGCTGATAGCTTCGCTGAAGTAAAATTGGTTTTCAAGCTTATATTTCGTGACACAAATTAAATCTATTAACATACGTGAAGTCAAACGATTTGAAATGTGTACGATTATAATTTGAATTCCAATAAATAAATGAACAATATCACATATATTGCTCTGATACACAAGGTAAACTTTACATGTGTTTATACAGGTATGTCAATGTTAGTTACTTTCACTCAAGTGGATAATAGATATATATTTTTTTTTATCATAAGCGCTGTTGTATGGCCATAAACTTATTATTAAATTTTCTTATTATCTTTATGTTGCAAATTTAATGAAAAATCGTTTTTAAGATTAGTTAATAATAGTCTGTCCAGGATTTTTTTAGCATTGCCATTTTTATTGTATTATCTAATGTGTTTCATTCTATTATCAACTCGGTGAAGTTCGTTTTAATAGTGATAGTGACAAACACCTACGCATACACTTGCTTTGATAATATTATTATTGATATTACACAACCCAAATCAGTGGTCACCTTTTATTTCACACTGAGACCGTTTGTTGAAATTGAAGAAATCTTGAACTCGCCGTTCAATTTCTTATGCACTCACGAGGCATCCTTTGTTATATTCAAACACCATCTGTTATCAGTAACTCTGTCTGTCCACTTGTCTTGCAGTTGCAACGTTTGTCACACGTGATGGATTAGTGGACAAGCACCTTTGTGAAAGATTTCTCTATGTTGGTGGAAGAAAGAAAGCCAGTCGTTTATTGTTTTGGAAGCAATGATTGATACCGTAGAATGATTATTACTTTATTGCCACGGAAGATAGGTTCATACCTTCAAATTTCTTCAAAAAAAAATCGCCAAATTTTTTGAATATTTTCTTTTGCATGTTCTTTAAAGGTGCATATTCTCTGTGTTCAAAACATTGACATAACAAAACAAAGTCTATGTTACTATTATATTATGATATGATAGTCCTCCTGGCCAATTTCGCCTGCAGCGGCCAATCTTAACAGAGATCGGCCAACTACGCAGGAGATATTATAGTTCACAAGTGTGAGCGCAATACACAGGTGCACTCGCTGTTCCATCACTCTCGAAGTTCGGTGAGACGGTGAACCGACAAGACCGGCGAGAGATCAGACGCAGGACCAACGGCTTCCCTCTAACTTCCCAACTCAGAGCTGTTTTTGACAAATTCATGACAGAAAATCACAGAAACAATTCTGGTTCAACCAGGGATTCGAACCCAGGTCCTCTCAGATGTAAAGCAGAAACTTTGCCACTACACCAACGAGGCGGTCATTAAATTATATTTACATAAGCAACACATGCCCCTAACCTTGGATTACGTAATAAAAAGCTCTTTCCAACCAAAAGCTTCCTTCGATTGGAAAGGATGAAAACTTTAATACTCGTACTAAGATGATATTCGACGCGGATCGTCGCAAGAGTTGAAAGTTTCAAATCAAACATCTCGAGTATGTACGCAGAGCTAAAAAGTTTATAGACGAGGTAGACTCCCTATGACGATTTTTCCCCAGATTTAACTGGATATCTGAACAAGTGAAAAATAAAGTTGAAGCTCTGCGCGAAGCGCTAACATCAGAATGGGCTAGATGACACCACCAATCGTTGACATACTTTTTATTATCTGTCAAAACGGTCTGCCTCCATAGATTTTGTATGGGAATACATTAACGTGACGTCATGGTCATGTGTCAGAAATCGGAGTCAATTGACCAAATATTTATTGAGTTTTGTTCGTTTAAAAATTGGTTTAGACAGATTTTTGGAAATACATATATTGGTTGTATTAACTTCATAGGGGCTATGTTTTTTAAACGCCATAGTCTTGAAAATATTTAAGATAGGTGTCATCATGCCAATTAGGATTATCATATTTAAATCAGATATGTTTGGGAACTCTACCTATACAGTTGCGTAGCTTTCAAAATACGGTGAGTAATACAAATTCAAATTCTTTATTTCGGACAAAAAGATCCGTGGGTTAGTAACAAGGGAAGCTTAGAACTAATAATAATACTAATAATAAAATCTTTATTGCTAACAAACCTAACATTCAATGAAACAAACAAACATGACAAAGCAATTGGAGGTGGCTCAGCTTGTGCTAACTTGGGATTTGATCCCAAAAAGCACTGGTTTTCAGCGACACCCATCTCTCCATTGATGTTGGGTGAGAGGTAGGTCTAGAGGGCTTACTTAAAGGATCAGGTTTTCTTTTGACGTGACAACGTCTTATAAATTGGTTTGCCGGGTGACACCTCAAGAAACTGCGTTACGCTGCTCCGCTCACGTTTCGCGCGAGAGAGACAGAGCGAGAGAGAGAGAGAGAGAGAGAGATAGGCATACACACCGGTTCATGTTATACGAATGAATATTCACATTAAAATTATTTTACCACTCAGAGTCGTTGTCACGTAAAACTTTCGCGCGTATACCGACTTTACAGGCAACCAATTTTTTAAACTAAGTCAACTACAAACATTTTATGGTTGACAGCTGGGTATTTTTAATATGTCATGAACCTGGGAGGCACTCGCAGCGAACTAGGTTTGATTTCGTTCATCGTTCGCATGAAGTGCCTCAATATAGGCGCATGCGGATCATCCGCCACCATCCTCAGGATGCTGTTGCCACTCTCCCGCACCCGCCTCACCAGTGACGCCACTTTTTCCTGACAATAGCCTGAAAGCCGTCAGTTTGTCTCTGCGCAAACATTTTGGAAGCACTGCAATATAAATTGACTACGGAACCCTACTTTATGCATGGTTCGACACGCACTTGGCCAGTTTTTATAATATCTTAAAATTTTCTTTCTTAAATCTTAAGTATGCGCGGAAGAATTCGCAGGCGGGCCGCAAGTAAACTTATACAAATATCACATGTTAAGTCCCGCGTATTACTTTACATTGTAATCAGCACTATCGATTTCAAATAGTTTGAATTCACGCATATAATTCTTACGTGTGTCCAAAAAACTCTCAGTCTTCGACGCGATGTCACAAAGAACAACACAAAATACACTTACGGTATTTCACTCGTTTGCAGGTGCAGTCGCGAGCAAAACTCGCACGGCGACTTGTTACAAAGGAGTCGCGGATTAACATGGAAATCGAATCAACTTGCATGGCGGACTTGCCAGCACAAAGCTTTGCCTTCGCCATCGCACTGTGTTTTTCGTATTTTTTTTGCCGTGCGATTTGCCAGCACGTCCTCCAGTGTTGGAATAAAATTAATTGTCAACGCTTGTGCGCTCAAGTGTACGCGAGTTTTTCGGTTATTTTTTTGGTGACTAGTTAATTTGGGGACAAAGGGGAAATATTTACAGGCGTAATTGGGCTGATGTTTGTTGGAAGTCAGTTTTAAAATATTCGTATGCATTTTTGGAATATTCACAACAAATATTGCCATATTTTTTTGTTATTTTAGCTATTCGACCGTGAAAAATGGTTTGAAACCTGTTAGAATGATTTGAATGTAGTTATGTAAAAGATAAATAACACCTTTGCATACTCAATTTACACTCGTAAGTTCGATACTAAATATTTTAGTTGCTTTATAATATTGTATTCTCATAATTTGCATCTAAATGTAACGCGTTAAATCCTGTGTTATAATAAATAATTGATAAAAAATATTCACTTACAATTTATATGAAATCAAGATTTTAATTGTTGGTTTTTGGTGTACGCACAGCCACACGTCAAGCTAATCACTGCGATGTGGAGCCGTGTGTACAATATGATAGCTTAGACAGCTGATTTTTTCTATTGCAATATGCTTTCACTATAGCGACTTGTCATCGATGATATTCTGTACTACTTTTGTTTGAATACATATTATTCAAAATAAAAATTATTTAATAATTAATCTAATAATATTGTACGAGCTGCTTGCTGCACATCTTTAGAAAATGATAGGAAATGATAACTGATTGATAGAATTATTTATTTGATAACGATTTGATACGAGTACACCGTATGGCGGTCTTATTAGTACTAATTGATGAGCGTGAAAAATGATACATCGAAGTAAAATGCTGATGGAACAAAATGTGCGGTCAAGACCGTACATGCTGCGGGGGCGCAGATGATGAGGGTGAATGATAAAACAATAAATGCTTAAATATTTCATGATTAAACTTAAATATTTCATGCTTAGAGTCTCTATGATAGTTAACACTTCTCTACACCATCACTATTCACACTCGGAAAAACGTTTGCAAATAACTGGTGACGTAGACTGATCTCGTACGCGTGCACTTGATGTGTCCGTCGCCGCTGCAGTTGCATTAATTTCGTGATGCCCAGGTTCAACTTTTGATGTGTCTGCACTGGGGCCTGCTCGTGTGAAGTGGACGTGGAAGTCGGCTGATTTGTCGCTCTGCGGAGCTTGTTGTACACGAGCGGAGCATCTTAGCCGCAGGCGCCGCCACGCGTATGTCGCGACAGCAGCAATGATTACCCCCATTAGGATGTACAAAATCACATATTGATGTAGGTCGTGACTTGACATTTGATCTTCTATTAGAGGGTTTGCTTCATTGACCTTCATGTTTTCAATTCGTTGGCCAATGCTTGTTATACGTTTCTGATGTTCCTCATGTTGTGTATCGTTGATAGTCTCAAGTTGTTGGATTGGAATTGATAAATTGATAATTGTGTTGATCGGAGGGATGCCCAGTTCAGCGACGTCTGGCTTGATATTCAGGTTAGTCACTTGAGTTCTGTGCGTAAATATCGTAAAATCTTCGTTTTTCACGATACAGCCCTCTCTGAACGTGATGATACCGGCCTTGCTTAACCGATGTGCTGTGACTTCACGATCACAAATAAGTCTAATCGCACATTGATTACAACAGAAGTACAGGTAAGTGTTTATTTTATTTATTTCTACCCAAGTATCTTTACATGTTGTTGTTGTAACTTCACATTGATTGGTGTCAATGTTTTTCTTGCAGAGGTTGTCATCTGATTTCAAGTGATTTATGGGTTTTTGCAGGGGACAAAGATGGGTCTCGGCGTCGTATTGTATGCATCTGTGGACTTCCTCTTCTGATAGTGGTATGTATGAGTCCTTTTTGATGTTAATTGCTAGGTAATCGGCGACAGGTGTGAGACGGACCATGTCTTTCTGCGTTTGCTGTGGTACGGAAATAAGCCTGTACATGTCGAAGTTGTCTCTGCTTACTAGTGGGACCAATATTTCAAAGATGAAGTATTGATTGGTCATTCTTGCTTTAACTTTTAATAGATGATAGATGATCCGTAAGTTGGCCTGTATGTTATCTATCGGTAGAACCAATTCCTGTGACAGTTGACCAGAGATGATGTTTAACTCCTTACGTAATTGATCAGGTGTAAGTAAGTGCATGTTAAACTTCCCATAATAAATATTCGTGACTGTATCTAACAGTGTCTCTTGAATATTTTTCAGGTTTGCTACGATGCTGTTAGCGATAACGGAGGACATCATAAACTCGTTTGTGTTTTCTACATTCTGTAGTTCCTTTGCTATGGTGCTGCTTGCGTTTTCTAAGGCCATGATGTGCTTGTTTAATATCTTATGCTGCTTATCCATTGATAGTTCAATTCTGCTTAGTAGATTATTTTCGGCCTCTACTATCGAAGTTTGATTCTTCCATAGCTGGGCGAGATGTTGTTCGTTTTTTCTGATTAAATTGATGTCCTTTTCATATTGTTGCGCGAACTCGTCGTCCAATACCCCGAACAGACTGTGTGCGAGATATCCGACACCGTTGATAAGCCCGCGCCGGCGCCGGGAGTGTGTGAGTTTCTGACCAAGCAACACATTGTTGTAGTACTCAAGCTCGGCGGCCTCGTGACGTAACTGTAGTAATACTACGTCGCATTTTGTTTGCTTTGATTGTTTCGAACATATGTTTTCTAGGCCCTTGATATATTTTTCAAACATATGCAGTCCTTGCCAGTACGGGTCCATATCGTAATAAACAAGGAGAGATATCTTTGTGATAGGTCTTTTGATGATGTTGGTTTTTGTTTTGATAGAAACCACGCGCACAAAACTGTTCTTGCCAGGGTGAAGTTCTACAATTCTCCCCAACGCCCACTTGCCAGGTGTTAGGTTAGCATCATGTATAACGACAATGTCACCGGTCTTGAAATTTTCTTGTTTTTGTTGCCACTTGCTTCTGGCAGATAGCTGGCATAAATATTCTGCTTGCCATCTCTTCCATGTGTCGGTGAATATCTTTTGCACAAGTTGCCACCGTGTTCGTCCGTCCTTTTCGGTCTCCATGATGTTTAAGGTGTGACCACTTGATAGAAAATGTGACGGCGTGAGAAAGTTGATGTCATCTGGATCCTCGCTCAGAGCATAAAGGGGCCTTGAGTTGAGGCATGCTTCCAATTGAGACAGGAGCGTTGCTAGTTCTTCGTACGTGAGTTTTTGGGTGCCAAGGACTCTTCGAAGGTGGTACTTCAGGCTTTTAACGCAGCTTTCCCATAGGCCACCCGCGCTGGCCCAGGTCGGTGCATTAAAATGCCATTCTATATCCATGTCCGCGATTGCTGCGAAGAATTCTTCGTCCAAAGTGTCTTGAAGATTGACGAATTCTTCTTTTAAGTGTCTGCTTGCCCCGACAAAGTTCGTCCCATTGTCACTGTACATGTGACGTGGGGCTCCTCTGCGGGCTGCTAGTCGTCGTAGGGCTGCCAGAAATGATGAAGAGCTGAGGTCTGACACCAGCTCCAGGTGTATAGCTTTTGTGGCCATACACACAAAGACGGCAACGTAACCTTTGGTGGTTTTAATGTCACGTCCCTTGTTTGATTTGATTTCGATGTGGCCCGTGTAATCAACACCGGTGTGATAAAATGGTCGGGTTGGGTTACATCGCGCCGCCGGCAGGTCTCCCATGATTTGTGTATGTTTGATTTGCTTTCTGCATACAACACACTCACGAAGGCGTTTTTTGACAGCCCTGTTGCCGCCAATGATCCAATAGTTATGTCTTAGCCGTGCTAAGGTAAGACGGGCACCACCGTGGAATGTTTTCTTATGTGCTTGATCGATTAATAGATTGGTAATATGTCCACGGTGAGGTATGATAAGTGGGTGCTTCATATTTTCATCGATGTTTGCTTGATTGAGTCTGCCACCAACTCTCAAAAGATCTTGCTCATCTAGGAATGGATTGAGTGGCAGTAATTTGCTGTCTCGTTTTACACTACCATGCTGCTTAATGGTAAGTATTTCATCTTCAAAATACGAGTTTTGAACATGCTTTATAATCATATTTCTTGCTTTTCTGATTTCAGGTGCTGTTAAGTGCGGCGTCGACGGTTTGGAACGTGACACCGCGCGCATGACCCAGGTAAGTATGCGCGTCACTCGTGACATACAGCTGTGTCTGTTGATAAGACGCTCGATGATGTCATCGTCGTGACGTAACGTCGTGACGTTAGTCTGACGCGCTTTCTTCACTTCTTGATCGGTTGTGTAGGTTTGATTGATTTCTTTTTCAGGTTGATGATAGGTTCTGAGCCATTCTGGCCCTTGCCACCACAAGGGGTGATCTTTGAGGTTTGATGCGTAGATACCACGGCTCGCACAGTCAGCTGGGTTATCGATTGATTTGACATAACGCCAGCTTTCAGGTGGTATGATTTCTCTGATCTGTTGTACGCGGTTGGCGACAAAAGTTTTCCAGCGGGTGATATCACCTTGTATCCAGCCAAGCACTGCTGTTGAGTCTGACCAGCCGTAGATCGTGAGTTTCATATCTGATAGACTGCATTGAACAATTTGCATGAGTTTTGATAAGAGAAGTGCAGCACATAGTTCCAGTTTCGGCAGAGAGATGCTTTTTGATGTCGGAACTAGTTTTGATTTTGCTGCTACCAAGGTAATTGCTTCAAATTTAATCTTGCTGTAAATTACGCAAGCATAAGCTCGCTCTGACGAGTCACAGAATCCGTGTAATTCGATCTCATCGTTTTCTCGGCTCTGCAACCATCTTTGTAGTTGTATTTGATTGATGTTTTCAAGGTCAAGTTTTGTTTTAGACCATTCATTCCCGATGCTTTCCGGAAGTTGGTCATCCCACAGTAGTTCTTGTTGCCAGACTGATTGAAATAGTAACTTTAATTTCGTAGTTACTGGACACAGCCAACCTGAAGGATAGAAGATTCTCGATATATCTGATAGAAGCGAGCGCTTCGTTGCTGGTTTCGTGGTCGATGTATCGATCTTTAGTTTAAAGTAAAAGGCGTCTTCTTGTGGGCTCCAACTTAACCCCAAGGTCTTGGTTGGCGCTGCTGATTGCTTGAACTCAAATGCTGGTTGCTTTACATCTTTGATTTCTGTTTGTAGTAACTCATCACTGTTTGAGCACCACTTTCGGAGATTAAATCCCCCTAATTTCAGTAAGTTGATAAGATCTGCTTGAATCTTCTTTGCTGAAGGGATGCTGTGATGGCCACTAAGGAGGTCATCCATGTAGAAGTCATGTTCAAGTATTTTTGCTGCTTCCGGAAATTTGTGACCTTCATCGCGTGCCAATTGCTTAAGTGTGTTCATTGCTAAGTAAGGCGCGGCCTTCATTCCATACGTCACTGTTGATAACGCATAGTCTTGGACCGGTTCGTTAGTCGATTCACGCCATACTATTTTTTGATATGCTTTGTCATCATCATGACAACGAATGGCCCGAAACATTTTCTCAATGTCTGCTGAGAAGGCGATTTCATATTGTCTCCATTTGATGATTAAAGATAGTAGATCTGCTTGTAAATTGGGGCCACTGTACATAAGATCGTTTAAACTGTACTCTGATGACGTTTTCGATGACGCGTTGAAGACGACACGTAAAGCGGTAGTTGTTGATTCAGCGCGTTGCACACAATGATGCGGTAGATAGCAACCCGGAGTCGTGATACTTCGGTTGCATTTCTCCATATGATTGAGTTCTATGTACTCGTGCATGAAGCCCTTGTACATTGTTGCTAAATCTTCGTTTTTGGCGAATTTTCTTTCTAGTTGATGTAATTGTGCAACGGCCTTGCGCTTTGAGTCACCCAATTTCTCCTCGCAATCTGGTTTGAGAGGTAGGCGTACAACGTAGCGTCCGTCATCCTGTCGTGTAGTTGTTGCTTGGTAGTAATCGAGGCAATATTGATCTTCTGATGAAATGTTGTTAGAACTGTCTGGTATATCTTCTATTTCCCAGAAGTTTGATATGTCGTTTAGGTTGTGTAAAACGACGTTGCAATGATAGTATGATGTTAGACTGCCACAAATGATCCAACCGAGGCGTGATTGCTGTGCGATCGGTAGATTTTTATTTTCTCTGATGATTCCATTTAGGATGATATTACAGTAGATATCAGCACCAAGAAGTATGTCGATTGGTCGACTGATATTGAAGTCTGGATCCGCAAGCTGTATGCCATCCAGATGCTTCCATGCTGGCTTGTCAAATGATCGGTTTGGCAAGTTACTCACTAGACTTTTCATGATGATAGCATCGGTACTGAAGGTGTAGTCACTGTGCATTGCGATGGCTGTGATGTTAATGACGCCTTTGCAATTGTTACCTTTGGTTCCGATCCCAAAGATCACTCCCTTGCAGTGTTGTCTCGGCAAACCAAGTCTCTGCGCGGCGTTCTCGGTGATCAGAGTTGTTTGAGATCCTTGATCGATCAATGCTCGCATAGTGAGATAACTTCCATCATTTGATCGTACTTTGATTTGTGCCGTTGCTAAGATGATTTCGGCGATACATTCTTGTGACACATGATTCACGTTCTTTGATTGCGCGAACTTGCCGCTGGCGCAGGGCGCATGCTCTTTGTTATTTGATACGTGTGCTTCATGCAATAAAGTGTTGTGTTCACTTTTGCATTGAGTGCATCGTTTGTCAGAAAAACAAACCTTGCCTTTATGATCGAAAAGGCAGTTTTCGCATAACTTCAATTTGGCGACTGTTTTGCGCTTGCTGTCAGGTGCTTGGTTTAGGAACGTTTTGCAATGATAAATTCCATGATTTTCGTTTCACAACGGACACCTGTTTTTTGGTTCCAGAGATTTTGCACTGGTGTGGTTGATGAATGCTTTGTTCGATGTACTTTGGTTTGATTTAAAAATATAACCTTTTTTAGGCTCGTTGGTCATATTTGAGGTTTTAGGTACATCTTGCTTGCGCCGAGACGATTCTAATGCTGTGAATCGCATCTCGATGAATGATAGAAATTCTGATATTGATGGTAGAGCTCTGGGATCTTCAATATACTCGAAGTAGTCATTGTGCGTGTCTGTGTCTAGTTTGTGAAGTAGCAGATGTACAACGAGAGGGTCCCAGTTTGATATATTCACACCCAAGTTTTTGATAGCGTTGAGGCACTCTTTCGTTGTGTCATGAAGTTTTTTCAGAGATGATGATGATTGATTTTGTATTGTAGGTATTCCGAGAAGAGTGTTGAGGTGAGAACTGAAGATTAGGCGTTTGTTTGTAAATCTGTGATTTAGTATATCCCAGCAGGCTTCGTAGTTTTCGGTACTGATGTTGAGGTGTTGAATGAGCTTTTCAGCTTCACCTTTGACCTTGCTTTTCAGATATTGCATTTTCTGTGCAGGCGACATTGATGTATTTTTATGTATTATTTCTGTGAATAAGTCTTTGAACGAAGACCACTGCTGATAACTGCCACTGAATACAGGAATTTCCATTTTAGGTGTTGACTGCTCGCGATGAGACGCAGCCCACATCTTACTATTGATTGCTTTTTTCATCTTGTTGTAGCTCTCTTCATACATAAAATAGGTTTGCTCATATTTTATGTCTTCGGTGATAAGCTCGCTATCGATCTCCCAGTGTAAGGAGTCCACAGCATTCCACCGACCTTGTATGTTGCGAAGAGCGTCCTCGAACTCCCACTTCTCACCAAGCAGCTCGAGGTTGATCGTGTTTATAGCGCGTTCAAATGCTTTGAAGTTGCTTTTTTGCTTTCGATACATTTCACTGAGTTTGCTTGAGTTACCTCTGTCTACCTTGGTAGGCATTGGTTGTTGTACCGAAGGGCTTGGTTGTTGTTCTGGAGTAGATGCTGGAGGTGGCATCCAATCCGAGGATACGCCAGCCATTGGAATAGCGGGCCTTAGGATGGATTTTGCCTCTTGGTCTGCTTGTAAATGTTTTTGAAACACTTGACGACACTCATTATAAAATGACGAGGTTCGGTCATAGTCTTTTTCGGTGAAATATGTAAAGTCACGTCCGTCGTACTCACATATTTTGATATGATTGCTTTGAAACTCACACCAATACTGGTCAAGAGTATCCAAGCGTCGTTTGATGTTCGATGGAGTTTTTCTCTCTGCTCCATCTTTTTTGAAATTTATCATCAACTTATCCATGGCTTCCATGAGCTGATGTTGAGCTGATACTAAGTTTTCCATTTTTGATGGTGGAAAATACGATTGCTAATGATAATAATGCTGCGACTTCGTGCTCAAGTATCCTGAGTGTAATAAACGCGACGTCTCAATATTGTCGGTGAGACCCGCTGGTGGGAGGCCGACTCAACCGATTCGCTACTACACTTTGGACACAAGATTACTTAGTCTTTGCTGTTGATATTGATAGCTGCTGGATAAATCACCATTGCTGATGATGATTATGATATTGCTTGATAGTTGCTCACAAATATTCACTGATGGTCACCTTGATAGTTGCTCACATATGTTCACTGATAGTTACACGTGTAAGAGTTTGATGGGCGGTAATTCACGGAAACACACTCTTGCGAAACGCAGTCACGTTGTCGAACCGTGTGGTCCCGCTTTTTGATCTTACCGCGCGCTAGATCAAAACGCTCGAAGGACCATAAAGATGTACGAGCTGCTTGCTGCACATCTTTAGAAAATGATAGGAAATGATAACTTATTGATAGAATTATTTATTTGATAACGATTTGATACGAGTACACCGTATGGCGGTCTTATTAGTACTAATTGATGAGCGTGAAAAATGATACATCGAAGTAAAATGCTGATGGAACAAAATGTGCGGTCAAGACCGTACAAATATAGTTACCAATACGGTCACTATTTTAACTAAGCGTATCTCAGGTGGGAATTTATCTTTGCACCACATACTAGGCATACCAGTTTTGTTTGTTCGTTGTAAGGATTAAGTAAGTATTTGCTATTTGGTTTTAAAGTATTGTTGATTTAGAAGAAATAACACCTTTGGAAAGTAAAATTGTTGCTTAAACGTTGTTATGTTACAATATATTAAGTTATCACAGTGTTAAAAAAGAGCAGAGGCTCGTAGAACAAGTATTTTTATACTTAAAAGGAGACTCTGGCTTTTAGCTATACTAAAACGACTATAAAAGGTAAATAAATAATTTTGAATTGAAATTTTGAATTTTAAATCTTTTCGGTCACCCAAACAGTACATAATATCAATTACCCTACCAGCTATCCAAAGAAAAAAACGCGAAACTCGCTCGCCCTTTAATTCTTGTTTCATTAATTACACCCTAATATATCAAGCGGGCCGATAAATTCAACTTATCTACCGATAAAAACACATGATCGGACGTATTCGTCGCTATGTGTTACGATGCTGGAGTGTGGCAAGGTCGTAAATCTCAAACCCTTTTCACGGTAGATGGAACCTTTGCGCACGGAGGCACGTGACGTCCGACACATGATGGTATCGATATATTGTGTCAAACGCCATGTTATATTTTATGGGGCATGGTGGCGTTGATTTTTTTGCGCGTAAAAATTTGGCGTTTTTAGCGTTATTAAATTGGCGTTTTTAGAGAGGTAAATAGCTCTTTTTTGTGTGCCGCGGTGCTAGGGCCTAAAAATATGATTGAAGTACCGTTTTAAAGATCGTGGCGAGTAGACTTGTCTGGGGCTGGTATTCGAAACTAGGACCTCTTAGACTGCCTCGTCGGTGTGGTGGCATAAGTACCACCTAACTCATTTAACACCAAAATACCAACCAACCACCAAACTTCACGCATCTTACTTTATATTATCTACTTCTATGTAAAGTGTCGGAGTGAAAAATCAATTAACGGATTATTTGTAAATTATTTTAAACTGATTTTCCATAAATCACAAAGGATTGCTCACAGCCATTTTTTATGAAAACATTTTCATTATTAGTTTTTACCTCATCTTTTAATTTTTTTATGTTAGGTACTTGTTCTGATTTAATACGCCCTATGATTTCAGTCACTTACTTGTTTCAAATATAAGTATTTTTTTCGGTTTAATAATAAGGCACCGACCATTCATTCTATTAACAAAACTATCTTGAAGAAAACTAGCCAATAACTTATTTAAAATAAATGAGCAAAGAATTAAACGAGTGTCTTTTGACGTACTTATGATGACTAAACAAAAGGTTAAGTCCGATAAGAACTTTTTACTTCACTGTAATATATTTTGTCAAAGAGGCTTCGTACGAAAACTAAATCTTATCACTAACAAGTGCTGCCAGTTTACGGAAATACAGAAGACACTGCTGGTATTTGGCAACATGCAACACTTTTAAGATAATAAAACTACAAAGTACCTATACACTGTCTTGTTTTTAAATAGTTTGTAACAATATAAAATCATTTAGCGAATCGTTTTCAGTTTACGTTCCAAGAAACCTGTACAGACAAGAAGAAAAGGCGTTGTCGAGAGATTAGAAAAATTTACGAGATCGCCTCTCAGATAGAAGTATGTCACAGAATAGAAATGAAGCAGTCTCATTTAAAACGTATGGAGCATTGTGTTTCCTCTTTTATTTATTTTGTTTCACCACCCACTTATCATTTCTGCTTAGTCCAAAGCTATAACTGGTAGAGAATGCCATACGGCGTTAAGTCCATCTTTTTACATAGTTTTGTTTTGCAATAAAGGTTAGATAAATTAAAATATAATAATATGAAATTCCTTTTTAGAATAATCTTGAAAGTTTAGTAACTAGCGGAATGTTTGGAGAACTGCCTTTTCTGATGCATTTCATTACCCTGTTTTAAGATATTTTATTTTCCATTAGATATTTTAGTTCCAAGGCAGCGTTCTCATTTCAAAAACTGAATTTTCAAATATTCTGCTTAGCAGCGTTACCTTTAAACGAATAGCAGCATCGCTTAAGTTCTTCTGTTTGCCTAAACTCTCATATACTGTGGCATCCCTTCGAAGAACTTCAGCCACTTATCTGGACGTGACAAGGGTGCAACGGATTTATTCTGTAGTCGGGAGGCGCAATTCAATTTTTGTGAACGACTGTACTTTATTTAATCTAGCAAACTTTTTCGGGGATATTCACAAAGTTACCCTTAGTTTGGTAACTAGTTACCCAGGAAAATAAATTTTCCTAGGGTTTCAATTTTATACAGGTAGGCATTGAACTTTTTAAAGCTGAAAAAGAGAATTATTTGGCTATAAAATTCCACTTAACGACGCCAGCGCAGCAGCTAAATACATCCAACTGTAACCACTTGAAAAAACTGAGCTGGAAGTTCTTTAAAGAGTTTTTTTGAGAAGTTATTTCGGATTCCTGCGCTGGCGTCGTTTAGTGGAAATTTAAAGCGAAATAATTCTCTTATTTAGCTTTAGTCATGAATTCCGAAGTAACGCCTGATTCCATCAATTATATTGAACTTCGTTCAATTTCGATATGCAATTATATTGATTTTTTTTAACATCCAACGAGAATGAGGTGTGCTAAAATATTGACTCCTATGTGTGTTTGTGTATGTTTGTGTTTTGTTGTGTGTCTGCTGTGGCATCGTAGCTCCCGAACGGATGACGAAAGATAATTTAATAATTGTTGTTCTTAGCTACGGTTGGTCATAACCCGTCCATCCGTTTAATCACACCAGCTGTTTAACAGGAAAGTTTTTGACGTGACAACGTCTTATTTTCGATGGAGCCGGCTGCACGCACCAAAAAACATGACGCATGCGGCGTTACCTCGCTCTAAAGCGTTCCATTCAAGGATTGAAGTGCAAGCGAGAGCGCGGAATGAGCGACAAAGAGGCAACGTGACAAAGACGTTGCCACGTTCAACTATCGTCAGTAAACCGACTTCACAGACAGCCGATTTTTTTACTTACATTCCAAAGGCACGATGAAGTCGTACAAATATTTATTGAAAAGCGTTGATATAAAAAATCTTATTCCATCTCCGTCGTTAAATGTTTTTCAGTACACAGGTACTATAAATAAATTACTCTCACTCATCCTGCGGAGCGTTTTATCTGAATCAGCCGTGCATTATTGAGCGTATTGAAGCCTGGAGACTTATTAGCAACTGTGATAGAATCTAGAGACAATATTTTTGCAGTAGAAAAAATCTACTATCTGAGACGGGGATAGAACACGCGTCAATGGGAATCTAGCCGGTGTGTTTATGCCACTCGTGTGCATAAAACTATGAGATAGAATCTGTTGACGTGCTTGTTTCTTACGTAGAAAACCAGGTTTTTCTATTTCTTGATATATATTTTTTATTTTGATCAATTTTATTCATGTTAATTACCTACTTTTATCACTACACCAACATTTCATTTCTGATTAGCCCAAAGGTATGACTGGTAGAGTACGTCTAATGGCGTTTAGTCCACGTTTGGTGCAAATCTTATTGTGCAATAAAGCTTAAATAAATAAACTGGTCAGACACGTCAACATATAGTATTGTTACAATGAGAAAAGTGTGGATTTTGTTAAATAAATAAAATAAAAATATTAGACGACCGTTTAGTGCAGTAGTCCACAGGTCGGACTTCTAAACCAAGGGTCGCGGGTTCGATGCCCGCACAGTACAAGCATAAGTGTGCATGAACATGTGTGTTTGTACTGTTCTGGGTGTTTTCTATGTATAATATGTATTTATTTACAAAAAAAAGTATTTAAGTATGTTTACCCATAGCACAAGCCTCGTAGCTTAATTTGGGACTAGAGAATTGGTGTGATTGTTGTGAAATATTTATTTTTTATTTTTATTATTTAGTTAAATTATAAAACGTCAGTCCCAATTGACGAATAGCCACTAGCATTTTCTGAGCAAAAAGTTACAAACATGTCTTGCTTTGTCCTGTGATGTAACTCGTCTTTACCCAACAACTACAATGGTGCACTATCTATCGTGGTCATAGCTTGACTTTACAGCAATTTTATTTTACCAATAATCTATGATACATCAGAGACGGGCTCAGAATCGCAACCATGGGAGACTGTCTGTAAAATTTATCGTTAGAATGTCATGTCATCAAATGTCAATGAAAATCGTTACATGCAGTATGATATCGTATTCGTGTGAAGAAATCGCGTGTCTGTCTCAGACATTGATCGCCACGTAATGTATCTCGTATGATTACCATTGCACTTTCTCAGCAATGGATTTCATAAGCACTTTAGAGACCGTACATTGTATTTTCGGGTCTATCCAGCGCATTTGCTTATTTGACGGTCAACCTTATAACAGTAACAAACATAGTCCCATCAAGTAACGTACAAGCGCTTACGGATAGTTTTAATATTATATCCACCTTTGATTGAAAATTTAATGACTGTAAGTTTTGTACTAAGGTGTGGCGACCTCTGCCGTCCGCCATCACAAGCGCATGCCGAACCGTGGCAAGCACGATAGCGAGCGCTGATACGGCTCCATAGGCTAGATGGCGCTGTTAGCCTAGTACCGGCCTAGTACCGCACATAAACCGCGGTATATAAGGTTTAAATCCAGAATAATATAGATAGACAAATCAAGATGATGCCTATAGGACCTTGGTCCCTGACCATACCACCCGGTCGGTAGAAAGCGCTTCCCTTTAGCTTCCTAACTCGAAATCTGTTGCGCAAAAGGTCTATCTGATATTACAGCCGTTTGTTTAAAACTATCAGATTTAAACAAACTTTCCGTTAAACGAAGATAGAATATTGGAACCGGCCGAAGCGCAGGGGTGCAGTAACCATCACAATACATAATACCTTCTAGGCTCGAGTGGCCGAATCGGTAATTAAGTGAATTGCTGATATAACCCCAGGCTGCTGTTCATTTAATAAAAGCTCGCCTCGTGAAAAATGTAAGTGTCTTTCGAAAGAGTGTGTTATTTTCGAAAAATCGGTTTTATTTTCGGTAGAAAAAAATCAAATATTTACTACAGGTTGATAGTGGCTTTACTTTGCTGGTATGCCGGTGAATATAAATTGAATGTGTTATCTATCAGCGATATTCACTGATAGCAAGATTTATATTTTTCGCATGTGTGCACTGGGCCATATAGTTTAAAATTTAAACACTAGTGGTAAACAGTCGCAGACACAAGCAAATGTCAGCGATTTGGCTGTGATTGGTTGAGATTCTGTCAGTTGCGAGTCTTAGCGACAGTAGCCACAGTTGTGCGTTGTCGTTTACTGGTTTGATAATTATGATTCGTTTACTATTTGTATGTAGTGCTCATTAAAACCCAAATATTATCGTTATATTACGCATTGCAAGGAAGATGACTGAAGAAGGGCGTCACTGCACTAGTTTACTCATAAGACTGTAACACCTTACAGTAACGTGTGACTTGCAATAAATATTATGATTATGATGGCTCCATAACACGATTAGTCTATAACTAAACCTTTTCGAGTTACTATTAATCGACTGTCGAAGTGTCGACACATCCCCAAACCAAAACGATGTTCTTCCAAACCAAATAATTGGGTTCCAAATATCACATTAACTTACCCTCGGACGTGAGCGAAAAACAATGTTCACTTTAACAAACAGTTTGCTAACTCGCTAATCTAACAAATCAGTAGTGTTGACTTGTAACGAGCTAACAACAATGTTGATTTGTAGTTAACAACGCTTCGGAAGGCTTTGATTAAGATAAAAAAGCAAGGATATGTTACGTCCTTGTAATAAGCATGTCAATAAAGCAATCAAGAGAGATTGATAGAACTTATATTTGCTTGTGGCGATGAGGTAGCAGCGTTTGTTTAACTGATACCAAGGTTTTGGAATGATACACTGTTTTACGAATTATTTCGCGATTTATTTACATTTTATTTTAACCAGCTGTTTCGGACCGTTTTCAGCGTCCGTGGTTACAAGTAGACTAAGGTGTTAGTTGTCGTTACATAGTTTTAAAAAAAATGTAAACTACCATCACTTATATATTAAGTTATGTACGTTATAAATAAAAATACCTATTACGTTATTATCCACACAAATGAGCTAGCAGTATCTTGAAATAATCAGTAAAAAAGTGTATCATTTCAATGTTTACTGTTCGCGTAAACCGAAGAAACAAATAATATGATACCACGGTTAGGCAACCTAAGGCACGGTTATTTTTTAGTTGTGTTAGGTAGGTAAACAGACGTCACTTGTATGTCAGGAATTTATAGTCCTAATATAAATTCCTGACATACAAGTGACGTCTTTTTATTAGCATCTGTGTGCTTTAGAAGGCACGGTAATCTGGTGGTCCCGAATAATATCAATTGTCTCATTAAGCCTGGTTAAATAATAGTAATAATAATTCCTTTATTTCATAAAGTTAAAGGCCATCGCGCAGTTTAATAGCATCTGAGAGTAAGGCCGTGCAATTACCTTACAAACAATCCTTCCTCCACCAATCCGCATTGAGGCCACGTGGTGAAGCATGGATCGTGACACCTCATATTTGAGCAGAAGCCTATGACAAACAATGAGACTTTGAAGGCTAAGATGACAGGTGGTACGACGGTCTATCACTGATCGCCGGTACTTTTACGCACAGTTTTGCCATGTGGCATCTTACTATTTTATTTTAATCAAAGTGAGAAGGTCATAGTTGATCAGGTGTGGGAGAATGTTGCCAGGACAACCGTTTCGAGGTTGAAAAAGTGACCCATTTGCTTACTTTCAGAAAAAAACTGGGTTGGCGTTGATATTATTATTTCCTTTAAACTAGATAGATTACAAATTAGTGCGAATTTTAGGTTGTATTAATTTCCTGTTTAATTTGTTTTTTTTTTATGTTTTCACATTTTGATAGATAATAAAATTAACTTTTTTTAAATTTTTAGAGATTTTTTTTTGTTTGCATTACATAAACAATAAATCCATCTTTTATGCAATGACCTGAAAAGTTTTGTAAATATCCAGTGAACTTCCACTGTCTGGGAAGCAACATTAATAAGTCAGAGTGGAAGTTAAAAACACATTTAAATTGCTGAGTAAACTTTTATTCTCGCCGAAAAAAGTTTTTATTACAAATCATTTGGATACTTTTGATTGACGTCTATTAATTTTCGGGCTCACCTAGCTGTCACAATGTTAAACGACGATACTTTTGCCTTAAGATACTACACAGTCGGCGTTTTTATAAACGCTGTAGCGTTTTGAACGCTTAAACCATGCAATGGTTTCGATGTCGACTTTTATTAGACCAAGACGTCGCAGTTTCGATCAACATTTGTCATTCTGGTTCGCGCACTGTTCAAACATTGTGTACATGAACACGTCTGTTTGTATTGGTCTGGGTGTTATATGTACTTATTTGAGATTATTTGTAATACCATTGTTAATTCTGATATTTGTTAACACACGTGCTTAAGCTACATACCACGGAGTCAGATCAATGGCATTTGTTCTAAAAAAACGGAAAAAACTATCGTGTGCGGTTTAAGGAAAGTCTTTATGCTACAATGGTTGTTTACATTTATGTAACAGTAAATCGTGAAATTGTTATACACAACCGCGTCTCGCAATTCAAGTGAGTATCGCGTCAATTTGGTTGGAGGTTGAAACCAAAATATTTTTGTTTTTCGCTTACAATGGATTTGAATTGATTACGAAAACACATTAATACAATTTGGTTGTTTGAAAGAAATCAAGTTATGTTTATGGGCTAGCTGGAACTTAGTAAAAATTGGCATTCAAAACCGCCCGCCCGACGTTCAAACACCTTTAGTTAGTCAGAGTCTGAAATTCGAGAAAGACATTTTTTACGTCAATCTTTAGTCTGTTTAAAAACTTTGAACATTTTTATAAATACTTAATTTGGCATTTACTGTTTGAAAGAATCCTACTGATTTTTTTTTTCTGAAATTAAATAAATAATGTACCTACCCGTACCTTGGTTAGGTTATCTATAATTATTGTTAAGACAATTGAATTTGTACCTACGTACTTACGTGATGGCTAGAATAATAGGATTTAGGTACTACAGTGGCCAGCACATCAAGCTACCCATTTTTGTTGCAAAATCGCCCGTATTATAAGCGTATTAGAATAATAGGATTAAGGTACAGTGGCCAGCACATCAAGCTACCCATTTTTGTTGCAAAATCGCCTGTATTACAAGCTTATTAGATACCGCAGTGTTTACCTTGACGTGCTCGCCACCGTTCTTTGGTTTTGACTGCTCTCAGAAATATTAGTTATTGAAACTTTACTAACTTTATTTTTATCCTATCATCTACCTAAAGGCCTAAAGGATTTTGTATCAAATAATTAAAGGAACTTTTCGTTAACTAACTGTAATTTTTTACTCGTCAATTAAAGGTTGATGTTTATTTATATAACGCTCTCGACGATATTAATTAAAACTAAAATAGGATAATTAATTCAAGAATTTGACTAACAAAACGTCTGGGCTCTAACGGTAATTTAACTATTCTATGAACAATGGAAACGAAATCAATTTGAATTAACTGTATTTTAATTATGTAACTTTCAAACCATTGATTTCTTTATTGGTACCTTGGAACTAACTATGTAAAAACTAAGCAAATGTACAGACACACACAGGACGTAATTTTATGTCACAGAGCTGACGAGATCTGCGTCTAGCGTGCAAGTGTTTCTGATTTTGGCCGCGGCGGATTAAAAAAAATACAGTGAAAAAATTAAGATATTATAATATGTATCAGCTGTTGGATTAATTTTATGACCAGTTAGCATTTTTCTGGGAAATCATATTAGTTCAGTGACAAGTCAATCTTCTTTTCAAGTCTATGCGTTTAATCTAAAGCTTATATTAATCGCTTCTGTGTCTCTTTGAAACTGAATAAATGAGTTATTTTTATTGAATAATTGGTATAGGAATACCAATCAGTCATGTGAACTACATTTTAACCAATCACAGCATTTCCTGGAATATCTGTTATTTGTACGTTTGAGCTAACGGTTCAGTGCATTGGAGATTTATGTACCTATATGTAATGACGTGCAACCCCATATACAGCGTTGCGAAAGCTCCATGTGTCAATTTTTGTATCAGTTGTGAGATTTTTAATAGCGAACTCAATGGCAATTTTGTTCTCTCTTTTAGCACCACTCTCTTTCTTTCATTCACAACTGTCATGAAACCGACAATAGTTAATTTGAAAATCAGTTAAACAAGTTTTTTTTTAATATTGGGTTTACCTTATATACTTTTAACTTATATTTTTATCCTGGGGCAGCTTTGTATTATTTTATATGGTGTAATGGAGAAAAATCAGTTTCATGAACAACGAAACATGTATAACGTGCAATATTAAATTTGGAATGAAGGTTAGTGTAAATGACAACGTGAGTATTTCCCATTAATAAATTCCTACATTAGAGATCATACAAAAATAAATTCCTACTTTTTGAAATTTTTAATAGTGCTTACGATTTTGCTTAATATATATCGATACCTATCGATGATTGCTCAGAATTATTTAAAGTAATAATAATAATAATCATTTATCCCACACCATATTTGGAATAAAACATAACAATAAAAGTACTTTTAAAGACAAAAGTAGTATTTTTTCCATGAGGTGATTATTTATTAAAAATTACATGGCCAGAACATTGTACATTTCTAACCTCAAACAGCCAAATACCGTTTTATACTGTACTGGTAATACTGAGACTGTTTTTTTTTAACTGTAAGAATGGCACAATAAAACTAAATAAACTTAAGAGGTTTTTTTTTGAAAACTCAACTTTTTGCAATATAGGTATCATTGAAACCATCGACAATTACAAGACTATGTGTTATCCAATACAATAAAATCCAGTAAAATCCATTTATTTCTGTAAGTAGGCTAACAACTAGCACTTTTACACGTCCCAACATATAAATTAACCCTACCACCGCTTCGGGACAATTTGGGCCAGTGCTGAGAAGAAGCGGCGCAAGAAACTCAGTCACTATTGTCATTGCCTCTTTTCAAAATTGATTTACAATAATTGTAATTGTTTGCATTTAAACATTTCCTTATATCTTTGTCATTTATATAATCATCAATTTTATAATATCCTTTCGACATTAATACATCTTTTACAACTGTTTTAAATTTATCTAAAGGCAATGAAATTAAATTTTCAGGTAACACATAGCCCTCTATGGTATTTTTAAGAGCTAAATGCGAGTGGTATTTACATTAGTTATTCTACTCCAACTTGTGCTATCGTGTGGCATCTGTATAGTTACGGGCACTAAATTAATTAATTTGCAAGTACGTTTCGGGTCGTATCTAGAATTATCTCGACTCTGTTTGCTGAACACACACGAATGTCTGATACCGGTAATTGCTTGCGCATTGTGTTTTGAGATGTTAGGCCTTGTGTATACGGGTTGGTTAATTTAAACTATTTTTTTAAATATTTGCGACAACTGTCATTAAGTACAAAAACCGGCCAAGTACGTGTCGGACCACGCATAAAGTGGGGTTCCGTAGTCAATTTAGGCACCGTGCTGTTTTGCATTTCTTGCATCATCATCATCTCCCTAGCCGTCAATGTCATCATTGTAAAGTATATATTTTTACGTTATTTATAATTTCTAAAGTATTCATCACAGGATACCCGAAACAATTTTAAATAAGAGTTTTCGTGCCTGTTTCGTTTTGACGACTTTGGCGGGCTATAACGCGCAAAGGGTAAAGCTGATAAAAAAGTGTTTTATGGAAACCTTATCTTATTTTCATAGTCCTTTTCAACGATACCCAACACAAGGGGGTGCACTTAAAAAAATAATTCACCCCCCTTTACATGTAAAGGGAGGTACCCTTAAAAAGGGGTAATTTTAATTTTTCGTATTTTTAAAAATGAGATCTATATTTGAAGTATCCTCAAACGAAGTTTCATGCAAATTAGTCCATAAACGTAGAAGATATTCTGCTGTGACAGACTAGAACGGACTGAACGATCTTATAAGGCTTCTTTGACGGATAAAAAGGCTCCAATTATGTATTTTTTTTATTTCTCAAAGTCTGAAGAGGCAACCTGTCAAATGTGGTAATCAGGTGTAAACAAAAGATGTCATTTTTGCAGTAGATAAAATCAATTGTCTGGGGCGGGAATCGAAACCGCGTCCATGGGAATCTAGCCCGTGTGCCCATACCACTCGGCCAGCCAGATATTGGCAAAGCCTGTTGAAATTTGCTATTGCTTTCTTAATGCGGAGGCTGCGTTCCTTTTGTCACAGTTTGCAATCACATCCGAAGCCTCTGTGACCACAGACGCTGAAACGGGTCCTACACGTCAGTTTAAAATGAAATGTAAATAAATCGCGAAATAATCCGTTAAAAAGTGTATCATTTCAACATATAAATTTACCCTACCACTGATTCGGGACGATTTGGCTAGTGCTTAAAAGAAACAGTGCATCAAACTCAGTCACTATAATCAATATATATGATATCATATATATGATATGATATATATATATATATATATGATTTTGCAAAAAAAAAATTACAATAATAAGTTTTTTTCGACCACTCAATTTAAAGGAACCTATGTATAAAAATCTTCTAGTCGTGAAGATAAAAAAAATTGAAAGTAAAAAGTAACAGTATAGTTGTGTTCTTAGCTTAATGCAAATTTAAAAACTCATTCGGCACAGTATATTTCGCTATAATGAGTGCCGCAATTATTGCAGTCAAATCGTTAGACTGCACTCAATGGCAGTTGTGTGTTCAAAAAACAATAGGGTGATACTAGCTAGATGCAGCTATCTCAAACCGCAATCGCATCAAAATCGTAATTGAATGGCAAGGTTTTCACAGGAACACGTTTAGTGAATATGGGCTTTATTTCGAAATCATTCATCAAATTACGATATTGTTGTAACGATAGCGGTAAAGGTAGTAGACCCACAGCATTTTTTGTTTTTAACTATATAGAGATCATGAAGAGCATTAAATTTGGTGCATCAATTTATGAATTTTTCGTACGATGACGTAACGATTCTCTAAGTTTGAGAAGTCGGTGGTTTTCAACAAGTTTAGGTTTCCACCACTTACAAAATTCGATAGCTCTTACCAATCATAATATGTTTATTTATTTAAAACGTTATTGCACAAGAAATGTACAAAGGGTGTACCTAACGCTAAAATCATTTTCTACCAGTCAACCTTAAAGACATGCAAAAAGAAGGCAATGGGTGCAGTGAAAATTAAATGAGAAAGGTAAATTGTGGTTAATAACGCAAAAATTAATAAACATAATATTATAATATCAATAAATAAAAGTAAAAGTTATTCATTTAGAAATTAATTTTACTATCCTTAAGATCCATTAAACTTCACATAACGCCTTACGAAAGAAACTAAGAGATAATGAGCATTCCAAAATAAAATTCGGTGCACACAAAGACCTACCGGAACACGCTTTTTGCGCGCTTGGAATTTGCGCAAACCAAGATTAAATATTTGAAACGAAACGGGGCAAGTTTCACAACATATTTTAAACTATATAATGCGAACATTTCACCTTGCTATACGATAAACGCGCATAAAGCACGAAATTTGCACAATGGCACTATAAGTCATGGTATAGTGGTGTGCCTACCATGTGTGAAGGGATAAGTAAACAGCGGTATCTTCAAAACTTAAATTATCATAGGCCTCTTTTGTTAGTTTGCTGTAGGATTTTATGGGACGTGTAAAAGTGACGTCCGTGTACAGAATTGAATGAGTTTTATGAATTTCGATGAGCAATTTTAAAAAAATACAAAAGTCTATCTCATCGGCTAACAAAATCAAACCTTTTTTTTTATTTTATTTTATCTTAGATAGCCTAACTAGTAACGAACTTGACGTCTGAAGGTGCTGCTACGTGCATGATTGTTAGAAGTAGATAATATAAATAATAAATAAATAAATATACAACAACATAACATACATTGCGTAGTAAGTAGCTTAAGCACTTGTGTTACGGATATCAGAATCAACAGCGGTATTACAAATAAATACAAAAAAAAAATGTTTGTACGGTGCGGGGATCGAACCCGCGACCTCTTAATAGTCAATTTCTTGACTAAAATAGGAGCAGTTTATAGCTCTTTTGGTCTGATCAAGGATTACCTGACGTCTGAGAGTAGATTAGGTATTTATAGCCCCATACAGGGGTTACAAAAACCCATGCAAAAAAACCTGTGTCAGGTTTTTGCTAGTTTATTGTACTCCTAAACGTTACTAAAAGTTATGTTTTAATTTCACAGTTATCGTGACTTTAAGCCACTCTACAAAAGGTAAGCAAGAATTGATGTTTAGTTTGTTTGAACAAAAACAACCTACCTACTGAGATGGTAATGGTGCTCATTAAAATGACAGCTACTGATTCTAAAACATGCTTTTGGTCTCTTACTGTAATTTTCCAGATATCTTGAATTGACTAATTTGACGACCGTTTGGTGCAGTGGTCTACATGTCGGACTTCTAAAACCAAGGGTCGTAGGTTCGATCCCCGCACGGTACAAGCATGAACATGTGGGTTTGTACTGGTCTGGGTGTTTTCTATGTATAATATGTATTTATTTACAAAAAAAAGTATTTAAGTATGTTTATCCGTTGTCTAGTACCCATAACACAAGCCTCGTAGCTTAATTTGGGACTAGAGATTTGGTGTGATTGTTGTCAAATATTTATTTATTTATCTTGGCTTATTAACGCCATTTCTTATCACTCCACAATACTATAAAGAATAGCACGAAAGGTTTTAAAGTTTTAAAGTCCACGTTCCGTGTCGCATCCTTACTGATAACGGGTGTCTCTTCATATTTCATACGAACGAGCGATAAGCCCAAAAGTTTACATACTACAGTGTTTGATGCAAATTGGTATGGGGAACGAGCATGCTAACGAAACATATATGCCTAGGCACTGACTTTAGTTTCGAAGGAACTTATATTTTGCGATAGTTGAAATAAGTGCTCAGAAGGAACTTAAAAACCTAGATAGATTTTTATTTATTTTGATAGGTACACAAAACAGAGACACAATCGTAATAATTAACATAAACATAGTTAGACATACAAATTTGATTGCAGCTCCAAAAGCAAGTGAACACAGCATGCAAATCGAGTTAAAATAAAATTAGATTATTACATCATCACAATAGTTACACTGGGAAATTACTATTCAGAATTTCTAGTCAAGTCCTTATTTAACAATGATATTGGTGAAAGATTATTTAAATCTTCATTACGTAACTGGCTTCTTAATAATATTTTTTATAGTGTCAATAAGTTTTTACACCACAATGAGTCCTGAAAGGTTGTTAGCAGGTTGGTTGTTAGGTTCTGAATAAATTGTTTAAAATAAAGTAATAATAGTAATTAATTTTTGTACATATAAATAATAGTGACTGATGTATTAGATAAATAATAATATGTTATGATGTTAGTCCAAATCTTTGTATGCTGTACCATACAGCTAAGTAGGAAGCATCTTTATTTTATCACATTTATATGTATGTTACTATGTATGTTATGTATGTTACTACCCTTTTTTAAAGACAATTGTGGAATTTGAATTTTTAAAAAGATTTAATTTTAGTCCGTTTTGCTAGCACTATCGTCATAAATTACTAAGTAGCCTCAACGACTTTGCAGCATTTTTTCTGCTTCTTAACATACAGAAAACCATACAGAATAACTATATAGAACAGGGTTCTTCAAAGAATATCATTAAGACAGAATTGGTAAATTAGTCCGGGCGTCCTTGAGTTACCTGAAATATTGCGTTTACCAACACATTTTGCGATTCATTTTATATTATATATAGATGCATACGTCTGATCTAACCGATTGAATTCATAATCCAAAACGAATTTTTGGAATTCGATTAATCACTATCAAATCAGTGTACATTCAACAACATACCAAAATAGCAACAGCTCGAAATGCGATTGCGTCCGCGTTTCACGTTCAATACCTGAATACATTTCCATTAAAGTTACCGTTTTGGGCCGAGTCTACACTGTGCTTAGCTAAGTGACCTAGGATAACTGAGAGGATTCCAGCTTACAAGAAAGCATTTTTGAAGTTTACTGAACTAAGCAAACAAAAGATATAAAAATATAGAATTCAAGTGTAAATTTTTCAAAGGATTTGCAACACTAATAAGATAATTAATTGCCTTTTAAACATCAAAAAACATTCATTTGTTGAAACACACATTAATGTGAAAAATTAAGGGCCGTAAAAAATAACGAATATAAACCAAAGTAATCAGAATTGATTATGAGATTTCCGTTAACAAACGTGAAATAGTATGATTATGAAAGCTCTGTGGTTTTTGAGTCGCTATGTTTACAATCATCAAAGATTTGTATCTACGTGCTTTTCAGTAGCCTTAAAAACTATAAGCACTGCAATAATTGATCACGTTAAGTGCCTGAATAGATAGGATGGGATAGGATTAGATAAATCAAAATTTAGACGTTACAACATGCTAATCCTTTTAAATAATTACGAGTTACTTCCAGGACATTTGAACAACTTACCATAAAATGTCTCGATCAGTTCATATACGACAGGTTAGAAAAAAATGTCTTATAATTACCAGGCATTCTCAAAATACAAATATATCACTAATAAATATATATACACACACACTAAATAAATATATTAATTTGCTTAATAAAGCTTTTAAGGAGGAGCCTGTCTCTCGTAGCACATCGAAACCTTATACGAGAGCAGATCAAATATTGTATACATATTGTGTTTTTGAATAAATAACATTTTTATTTTTATTTTCAAACCTTGCAATAAATACAGTAATAATCTGCAAAGTGTGAATGCATTTTAGATATCTCACAGTGTGCACAAAACCTTATTATACGTTTTACTGAATGGGTTTAACGGTATACAGGTATTCCCGGTAAAATTGGAACGTATTGAACTGCGTACCGTACGGGCATAACCAGAACAAAGTGCTGCATCTTAAATGGGTTATTTTATGGGACTAGGATTACAGGCAGTTAACGCTATGTTCTAGTTACGCTAATCTGTAGTTAAGATTTTCATATTTATTCTGCGTAATGAAACTATTGACGGCGCGATAAGCTTAACACTCGTAACTTCAAATGGTAGCTGACTTTCCGGTTTTATATTACGCTGGATTAACTGGATATAGTAAGAAAGAAAGAAAAATATTTTATTTGGTATAAAATTAACATTACACAAATAAGAATGAAAATAAAACATTATTAATAGAACCAAATTGAATCCCACTCAGCTTCGTTGTCATGGTATTCAGTGGGAATCATTGAGATTGAGAGTTTTTACCAAACCTTTAAATTTGCAAATAAAAATTATACACAAAATAATTACAGAATGTTTTATTAAGCAATATAAGATATTTTACTACCTGGACAACGTAAAAGGAGAATAAAGAACAAAATAGTTTAATAAAAGTTTTGTAAAAGTAAGCCTCTTCATACACAAGGCTCCGCAAATCTTTGATGCTCAACGATTTTAGTCTCTAACCGACAAAAGTTATTTAAATTTCGAACGTCGGTGACGCACGATGGGGTGAAAGTAGCAATTGGCATGATGACACCTATCTAAAAAAAATTCAAGACCATGGCGTTTAAAAAACATTACAACCAGTTTATTTCCAAAAAGCTGTAGAAAACAATTTTTAAACACACAAAACTCAATAAATATTCGGTCAATTGACTCCGGTTTCTGAAACATGACCGTGACGGCACGTTCATGTATTCCCATACAAAATCTATGGAGGCAGACCGTTTTGACGGATAAAAAAGTATGTCAACGATTGGTGATGTCATCTAGCCTATTCTACGCGACTAGTGTACGAACCTCATTAAAGTATAGCGGTAGTAGTCGCTTGGAGATTAAAATTGTCTAATATCAAAGATTTTCCTAGCCTTGTGTACGAAGGGGCTCAGAGCAAAAACAAGTTCTGCATACTGTAGCTAAGATTCGCGTTAACTAGCGATATAGCTTCGGTGATTGGATGACATATTGTCAGTCGCCAGTCGTGTATTGCAGCATATGTGTGCTACTAGGTCAATTGATTTTATAAGGTTTCAAATTTTTTGGTTCCTTAAGCTTTTCTTTTACAAAAACATTGTAATCTTTATAGTTAAGTGTTTATTAAGCACTAGCTGACCCGGCGAACTTCGTACCGCCTTAGCGTTGCAATGATTGATGAACAATGTCATCGACTGACATTGACATTAGTTACGCGCGTTTTTTAAAATATGCAAAATTAAATGTATATTTTTCAATATTTCTTAGAGATTTTCTTAATATTTTTTTCCGTAAGAATTCTTCTCCTAGTAATAATAAAATTCTTCTCCTAATAATAACAAATACAACAAAAAAAGAATTAGTGAAATCGGTCCAGCCATTCATGCGTGATGCCGTGACCAAGGAAAACGGGTTTCATTTTTATATAGATTTACAACCCTATCTAATTTTGATATTGATAGTTATAGTCATGCATGGGCGGAATCCCCTGGCACAATCTTTGTATGCTTAAAAAGAGTTTCCAACCCCTATCTTGTTTATGTAAACTTAGTAATGAAATAAACATTTATTTATTATTTATTATTTGAGTATTCTAAAGAGTGCGCCAGCACTAAATTCGGGGTGAAAGTGCAAAATTACATCTTCAACCGCTGTATTTCCCTCACAATTATACCTATAAACTTTAGTAGTAATCTCGACAAAAGAGATTAAGCTTATCGCTGCAGTATTCATTTATGGTCCATGACTCGTACCCGCAATATAATAAATAATAATAATAATGAATATACAACAACATCACATACTTTGATCTGACTCCGTGGTAAGTAACTTAAGCACTTGTGTTACAGATATCAGAATCAACAGTGGTATTACAAATAAACTTAAATAAATACATATAACACCGAGACCAGCACGTATAGATATGTTCATGCACACAAATGTTTGTGAGGTGCGGGGATCGAACCCGCGACCACTTGGTTAATAGTCATCTTCTTGACCTTTATACCAAAGTGGATGTGTATGTATATTAATCTTGCTATTCAACTTTGCTCTATTGTCGAACGAAGTACTTTTAATTTTATTTCGACAAGGTAAGTACTAAAGTACAAGCTGTCAGTACTATTAATCTATCATACATTAAGACGGGAATACCATACGATTGAATATATTTTTTAAAAAGGACAACATTTGTACAAAAAGTGGTCCTCTATTGAAAGCCTTTTGTAACACCGTTGCTGAAAATAAATATGATCTGATTTTGAAATGTGGAACTAGATGGCGCTAGCGGTTTCCAAACAAGTAATAAGCTTCGTAAGCTCCAATCATTTAATAGGTTGGGGGTTCATGAAACACTTTGAATTGGTGTTTAATAAAGTATGAAGGCCTCTTTTGTTATTTGCTTAAGAGAAGCCAAATCCAAATCTCTAAAATTTTGAGCTGACATTGCAATCGACTGAAATTAAGTATGGATTGTTTTTCATTGGGTCCCGAAAAATGCGGTAAGTGAACAACATACATTTTAATTATTTATTAGGACACAGTCATATTTACGTTCTAGTACCATAATATTAAAGTAACATAAGGTGTCATGTACTAGAAAAATGTATTTCTAAAAATTGTAGCCAATAGGTACTAATAAACTAGACAGTTTTTTTTGGTCTAAAATAAATCCTTTTAATTTGAAATGTATAATATCCACTATAGTATTTTCTAATGTTTTTAAACTTCAATTGTTTGTCATTATAAAGGGCTTAAAAACTGTCTTATTTCTTTGTGAAAAGATTGTTGAAGTTTAAACGTAACTTACTCTGAATTTTGGGGCTGGAAATTTATTTAACTTAGTTTTAATTATTTCCTCTCTTTTGTATGTACACAATTTACACATCTGGTAATATTCCACTTAAACTAAATAAGGTGTGCTAACCCGGGGTTAATCTTAGTCATGCGGAATAAACTCGCTACTTTATTCATCAAGGGCCACTTATACTCTACGTGGTTCATTCAATTTCACATCAACCTATACAAATATATGACACCAAGCTAAATGACTTTTAACTCTAGTTAAAAGTATGTTAGGTTGAATTTCAGTTACCCGATTTTAGTAGATTAGTGGAGGTGAATGTGGCGCCCCCTGTACATATAAAATGTAGAGCAAGTCTGAATTTGTTCCTCACAAATTAACTCACTTCATAAACTCGGACCCTCCTAGTTGCAGACAACTTGTTCTGTAGACTCCGCAAGTTTGTAGTACAACTATCGATGCAAGGCAAGGTGCCGAGAATAAATAAATTAACTGATAGAACAACTTGTCCAAACAAAAACTATGCAAGATACATTTACGCTTAGGTTTAACGCTAGAATAGAATAGAAACGGTTAGAATACCTACCGTTCATTCCGAAAGAAATGATAGATGAAAATCACATAATTTTGTTATTAGATAATTTTGATATGATACAATAAGTCGTAAGCTGCAATTTTGAACAAAATAAACTTTTATTTTAAACTACTCAGTTCCGCAGACGTTCTCGTGCCCTTCTTTTTTTATTAATAGGTCTTTCCTATATTATTTCATATGAAAACTTTGTTGTGACAATAAATAACACATAAAAAATAAACAAACGATTTGGTGCAGTCATATATTTCAACGATTTAAAAAATTCAATTATTTGGGTAAATTGGTCATCAGAAAAAAGCGTTCCGAATGAAAATCTTAATTCCTAGTAGGTATTAGCAGTCATGTTTTCTGGGATTCTATTTAATGTATTAATCTGTTGGCCCTCCTTACGGCCTTTGAGGTAATTATGTTTTATAGGGCACCACCACTTGCTGCTTTGGGAGCTCCACTTGACTTAAGTTAGTGGAAAAACTGAGGTTAATGGAAAGAATTAGTTTTGAATATTAGATAGTAGTAGTTAAATAGTAAATATACAACAACATCACAAACATTGGTCAGACTCCGTGGTAAGTAGCTTAAGCACTTCACACAGATATCAATCAACAGTGGTATTACAAATAAACGTAATAAATACATATAACACCCAAACCAGTACAAACAGACATGTTCATGCACACAAATGTTTGTACAGTGCGGGGATCGAACCCGCGACCTGTTGGTTAATAGCTCTTGACCATTACACCAAAGGGGTTCAGTTAGCTTTCAAAACACTCGCTACATCAGCTTTTAATTGAATGTTTTTCAACCTGGAAGTAACTATCTCCTGCATCATACATAATAGCATGTAAAACAAATTCCTATCGAAAAACAAAAGATCGAGGCGCTTTTCCGAACGAAAAATTCTAAAATGCATGTTCCGAAAAGAAAAATACCAGAAAAAAATATTCCACAAACTCCGGTATTATTCCGGCTCACTGCAGATTTCGTTCCCATTGTCCGATTATATACGATCTCACGGCTATTGTTTAGTCTTTATTAATTAATTTACCCGGACTTATTCGTATTTTGTGAAAACAAAAAAACACCGCGAATGGTTAAAAATTATTTCCGTTTGTCTTTGGAATTATTGTGCGGGACCGTCGGACCAGGTAACACGGAGCAGTGGAAGGGTCCGCCGCACCAATGTTGCTGGGATTGCGCCCAGAATTATGCCTTCCGGGTACCGCCGGGTGTGTGCGTTTTGAAGCGGGAAGGTAGCAGCGGGGCGTGCCAAATAAAACGCCAGAATTTCTTTCTTCAAATGCCGCTGGTGTGTGTTCACTGTGTGTTCCTTCCTTTCTGGATCTTGGAGCTTTTTCTTTTTTTAGCTGGAGCTGCTGGCTCGGACTGGACTGAATTCCGACGGCCAAATGCCGTTCTTATGTGCGGATCGAACGCACCCAATTAGTGACTAATGCGGTTTAGTGTTCTAGTTGCGCCAGAAAGGGAGGTTTAGAGCGGGACGGAGATAGAGGCAGGCAAGGGCAACGACAAGGAGGCCGCGCTCTGTCTCCTTCCCTCCTATGTCCCGTGATGGGTTGTGTACCTATCAATAGTTTTTATTTTCCAACAAGAATCTTATAACTAAATACAATTCACTTATTCTATAAGATTACAATATTAGGCAAATAAAACAAATAAGACTATAAAATTAGGCACAATCAAGCAAAACACAAATAAAGGGGAACATAAAACGAGAAAGCAATATACAAATCATAAGTTAGCACTATACATAGATACAATTAACATAACTAACTTATCCTTATGTAAAATAACAAACTAACAAAATAACAAAATACACATTATTCAGCAGCGTCGGTTTCTCGTCCGGAACATTCTCCCGCCGTGCGTCGCGACGTAGCCTCGGAGTCCGACGCATCCAGATGTGCAGGTAGGACGACCGCTGCTGATGGTGCTGGCACAAGGGTCACCAGCTTTTTCGTAGGTCTTCTCAGGATGCCGTTTTTCGTCCGCACGTCCGCCGCTCTCGTCACGCCGTCGGGGCCAGGATAAGTCGCAATAACGCGCCCTAGCGGCCAGGTGTTGCGAGGCAGGGTGTTGTCGGCGATGATGACGATGTCACCCAAGCTGAGCGGCGGGCCTCTTCCGTGTGGCTCCCGCCGGTGATGGAGCTCCGGGAGGTACTCTCTTATCCAGCGCGCCCAGAATAAGTCGGCTAGGCGCTGGGAGGCTCGCCAGGTGTGTCTTCCCTGAAGGTCTTGCGGCGAGGTTTCGCCCATGGGTGGTTCATGAGCTGGCCCCAGCAGGATGAAGTGGTTAGGGGTCAGCGCTTCGGGTTCTTCAGGGTCGAGACTGACGTGAGTGAGGGGACGGCTGTTCACCGTCATCTCTACTTCGGCGAGCAGGGTGGCGAGGACCTCTTCTGATGTCGGCCTGTCCAGGACGGCTGCGAGGGCTGTCTTGACTGTCCTCACGAGGCGTTCCCAGGCCCCGCCCATGAACGGCGCGCCCGGGGGAATGAACCGCCAAGTGATTCTTCTCCTCGCTGCTTCCTCTTCGGTAGCCGCATCAGCCGCTAGGCGGAGTTCTTTCTCTGCACCGTGGAGGTTGGTCCCATTGTCGGACCATATGGTGTGTGGGCATCCGCGTCGGGCGATGAATCGCCTCAACGCCATCACGGCGGAGTCGGTGGTTAGGGTGGCCGCCATCTCAAGGTGTACGGCCCTGGTGGTGAGGCAGGTGAAGAGGGCGACATAAGTCTTCTTGGTGGCCCTTCCCTGCGTGGTGAGCAGTGGACCAAAATAATCGATCCCAGTGTGTGTGAAGGGGCGTTGGTGATGCGCGAGCCGGTCTGGCGGTAGGTCGCCGGTCGGGGGCTCGGGTGGCGCCAGGCGTCTTCTTCGGCACGGGACACAGGCGTGAATGACCCCGCGCGCCGTCGTGCGGAGTCCGAGGATGTGGAACCTCTGGCGACACTGGTTGATAGTCGCTTCCACACCCTGGTGATGTCCGATGCAGTGGACGTGCTCGATGTACAGACGCGTCACATGTTGTTTCCCGTCTAGGATGGGGGGTCGCTTCATCTCCTGGGGGATGTCTCTCGCTGCTCCAATTCTTGTCTTCACCACGACCACTCCTTCTTCAATTTCCGTGGACAGCCGGTACAGTTTGCTGTCAGTCCGAACTCGCAGGCCTTTCATCAAGTTCTGGATGTCTTCTCCGAAACTGTCTTGCTGGCTCGCCTTGATGACCAGTTTCTCGGCTTCCAGGAGAAGTGCCGTCGGTATCTTCCTGAACTTGTCTTGCGTGTCCGTTTTCTTTTTGTTGCTTCCGGGCCTTGGCTTTAGGTTTTCCTTTCTTCGCCAGGTGGGGTCTTCCAATGTTCGGGCCCTTGTCCTCGAGTACATCACTAATGCTGGCTTTCTGCATATCGCCAAAAACTGGAGGACTCTGGCGGTAGCTCTGATGAGCTTCTCCCACCTAGAGAATCTGCAGGGGTCCGGAACTACTTCAAAAGCAGGCGGCTTCTTCTTGCTCATTGTCATCGTTTTCTCTTCCCCGGTGACCGGAGGGGAAGTCGCCGTCTCTGCTGGCCAAGTTGATGGGTCTTCGAGTAGGAAACTCGGGCCGCTGAACCATCTGTGTTGTTCATCAAATCCTTGAGGCACCTCCCGAGTCCCGTCGTCAGCCACATTCATCTTCGTGGGGACCCATCTCCATTCTTCAATCTTCGTATTTTCTTCAATTTCTGCGATTCTATGCGCGACGAACGGTTTGTAGGACCGCGCGCCGGTTCTCAACCAAGTTAGGACGGTCTTGCTGTCCGTCCAGAATGTTCTAGACGCCGGTTTTTCATCATGCTCTTCTGCGACGCTGATGGCGAGCCTTGAACCCAAAAGTGCGGCTTGCAGCTCCAGGCGTGGGATGGAGGTGGTCTTCAAGGGGGCCACCTTGGCTTTGGCGAGCGCTAGGGATGTGTGTGCACGCCCGTCGGTGTCGACCACGCGCCAGTATACTGCCGCTGCGTAGGCTGCCTCACTTGCGTCGACGAATATGTGGAGTTCTCTTCTATGGCCGTTGCTGTAGCCTGGGTAGCACCTTGGTATCTTCACATCCCGCAGAGCTTCGAGATGCTGAGTCCATTTGACCCATTGTTCCGCCAGGTCTTCGTCCAGGGGGTCGTCCCACTTCGTGCTCCGTCTCCAGATCTCCTGCAGTATTTGCTTCGCCTTGATAGTCACCGGAGACACTAGTCCCAAGGGGTCGAAGAGTGACATGACTATCTGAAGGGCCTGTCTCTTGGTTGGTCGTTGGTTCTGCAGGATGCCTTCGGGGAGTCTGGAGAGGTCTAGGTTGTAGCGCAGTGAGTCGCTCGATGTGTCCCAGACCATGCCGAGGATCTTCTCCGTCTTGGGGCCGATGCTAAGTTCTGTGGTTCCCTCTTTCTCTTCTAATGCCTTCAGAACTTGGCCGGAGTTCGATGCCCATTTCCTCAGCTCGAAGTGAGCCCGCCGGTGTATGTCGCGGACTTGACTCGCTATCTTGATGGCGGTTTCTTCGTCTTCGAAACTCTGGATGTAGTCGTCCATGTAGTGGTTCTTGTTGATGGCTGCTACCGCCGCTGGATGTTCTTCCCTGAAGTCTTCAGCGTTCTTGTTCTTCACGTAGATCGCCGTAGCCGGAGACGAAGTCGCACCGAATATAAGCGAGGTCATCCGGAATTCTTTCGGTTCGGTCGATCTGTCGCCACCCCTCCACAGGTAGCGGATGGCGTCTCTGTCTTCAGGTACTATCTTCACTTGCAGGAACATCTCGGCTATGTCGGCTGACACTGCTACTTGGTGTTGGCGCATTCGCATGAGTACGCCTGGCAGGGATTGGAGTAGATCCGGACCGGTGAGCAGAGCGTCATTGAGTGACACGCCCTGAGTTGTTGCTGCCGCGTCGTGTACCATGCGCACCTTGCCGGGCTTCATAGGATTAAGCACGGGAAAGCATGGTAGGTACCAGGTGCGGTGTGGGGTCTTCTCAGCAGGTGCTGGCTCGGCGTACCCTTTCTTCACGAGTTCTTCCATCTGTTCCAGCACCTTGGTCTTGAGCTCTGGGTCTTTCTCGATCTTTCTTTCAGTAGCTTCCAATCTTCTTATCGCATACTGCCGATTATCTGGTAGCTTGGTGTCTTCATTCTTCCACAGTAGGCCGGTTTGGAAACGACCGTCTTCCATTCTTGTAGTTTTCTTTTCCAGAATCTTCATCGCCTTTTCTTCAGGGTCGCTGGCAGGCCGTTTGGGTAACACGGCTAGGGCCTCCAGCGAGAAGAAGTGCTGAAGCTGCTCGTCAATGCGGCTTGCAGAGCCTTCCCCGTCCAAATAGTGTACTCGCTGGCCGAGGGTTCGTGTGCAGGCGCCATGCAACACCCAGCCCAAGGGTGTCTTTGATGCGACCAGTTGGTTCCTGCTGCCAATTCTCTTGTCCTCGGCGAGTAACAAAGGCCAATTGTCTTGACCGATGAGGATCTGGGGGCGCGCTTCCCTGTAGCGCGTGGTTGCTGGTAGATCTTGAAGATGCTTGCATTTCTTCAGGTCTCCAAGTTCGATGCTCTGTGGTGACAGCCTAAGACTCTTCATTGAGCGTGCTTCAATTCGATGTTGTGCGCCAGACCCGCTGATGAGGAGGGAGAGCCGTCGCGAAGCGGAAGTGTCCACTCTCGTCTCTCCAATGGCCTCTATGTGCAGGGGCTCCCTCCTTCCTCGCAGCCCAGCTCGATGTGCCAGATCTTCATCTATTAGGGTCACCGTAGACCCGTCGTCGAGCAGAGCGTATGTGGGTATTGTTCTGCGCGGACCGATGATCTGGACTGGAACAATCTTCAATAGCGCATGCTTGCGCTCGCCAGTCCATGTTGAGCTGACCACTTCACTTTCTTTCTTCTCGGCGGGTTCGTGGTGCAGCATGATGTGGTGCCGATACTTGCACCCTTCCTTAGTGCATGGGCCGCCCCGGCAGTGGTGGTTCTGAGTCCTAAATCTCAGACAGCGGAAACAAAGTCGATTCTTCTTACAAATGTCCCACCTGGTTGGGACGCCAGCTGTCTTGAACTCCGTGCATGAGGTTATGCCATGTCCCTCCTTGCGGCACGCCGGGCAGCGCTGTATGCTTCTTTCTTCTTGCCGCTCGCCTTGACCGGACTCCAAAGTGTAGGTTTTCTGACTTCTTCCTACTCCTTCTGGCTGCGCGTACGGGCCACAAAGTTCCGCTTCCTTGTTTAAAAAGCGCGCCATCTTAACTATGTCCGGTTCCTCTTCCAGTTGCGTAGCGGCGTAGTCGTACCACCGGTACCTGACCGTCGGTGATAACTTCTCTATAGTTGTCTTCGTCAGCTCGGGGTTGCACAAGTATTGCTGTTTCCCGATGGCTCCCAGAGTAGCCACGACGTTGTTTATCTTGCTGGAGAATATACACATATCACGTGGGGCGTCAGTGAGGCGAGGCAGGCTTCGTATCTTCTCTAGTTCTGCCACGGCTATGGCGTCCGTTCTTCCAAAACGGTTCTCCAAGGTCTTCATAATGTCTCTGGGGTTTGAAGCGTAGATCAGCAATGATTCGACGGCTTCCCGGGCTTTTCCACGAAGGCTCTTCCGCAGGCGGGCTAGGTTCTCGAGATCGGTGAACCCGCTCTGCGACTCTTGATACGCGGCTCTGTAGGCCAGCCATTCTTGATGGTTTCCCGTGAAGATCGGCAGCTCATGAAATATCCTCGATGCGCTGTGCTGCCCTGATCTCGCTGCCTGTGTAATAGCGACGGCCAGCTCGCTGATGTCAATCCTTTTGGCCGTTGCTGCTCCTTCAAGCGACTTTTCTCCCGCCGGTGCCGCTGCAGAGTCTCGGGTTGTCGGCGGCGGCGGCGGTGCTGGCTGGTTGTGGGGTTCGTTGGCTATGGCCAACGGTTGCACACTGTTGTTCAGCCATGTGTCGACTCTCTCCTCGGCGTCCTTATCTTCCACGACGGTGTCGATATCGTCCACTTCTGAGTCCGATTCGGCTTCAATGGCCGCGATACGGGCGGCGGCCAGCTCGACTTTGAGGCGTAGTAACTCTTCGCGGGCCTTCATGAGTCGGGCGGCGCGTCGCGATGTCGACGTGGATGCCTTGGATGCGGGGCGCTCCGCAGTCTTCTTCCTTTCGAGCAGCTGTGCGACTACCGGAGGCGGCGCGATGTCAGCGCGCCGCTCGGGCTGCCAGGCGGACGTGGCCGCGGGCTGCGGGGGCTGCGGGGGGCGCTCCGTCCTCGCGGATGGTTCTTCCATCCTTACTGTGGACGCGGTGACGCTTGATCCAGTTGCTTCTTCAGCTGCCGATGATGATTCGGTCTCAGTGCGCGTCTCTTCAGTTGACGCGGTCTGAGCCGACGACGATGCGGCAGGGGTAGATCTTTTCGATTTTCCCGACGTTGACCTTGTGACAGGCATGATGGCTTGAAATCTTCAGATGATTTCGTCTGGACGACAATCCGGCTCGAAGGACCAGAAAATGTGCGGGACCGTCGGACCAGGTAACACGGAGCAGTGGAAGGGTCCGCCGCACCAATGTTGCTGGGATTGCGCCCAGAATTATGCCTTCCGGGTACCGCCGGGTGTGTGCGTTTTGAAGCGGGAAGGTAGCAGCGGGGCGTGCCAAATAAAACGCCAGAATTTCTTTCTTCAAATGCCGCTGGTGTGTGTTCACTGTGTGTTCCTTCCTTTCTGGATCTTGGAGCTTTTTCTTTTTTTAGCTGGAGCTGCTGGCTCGGACTGGACTGAATTCCGACGGCCAAATGCCGTTCTTATGTGCGGATCGAACGCACCCAATTAGTGACTAATGCGGTTTAGTGTTCTAGTTGCGCCAGAAAGGGAGGTTTAGAGCGGGACGGAGATAGAGGCAGGCAAGGGCAACGACAAGGAGGCCGCGCTCTGTCTCCTTCCCTCCTATGTCCCGTGATGGGTTGTGTACCTATCAATAGTTTTTATTTTCCAACAAGAATCTTATAACTAAATACAATTCACTTATTCTATAAGATTACAATATTAGGCAAATAAAACAAATAAGACTATAAAATTAGGCACAATCAAGCAAAACACAAATAAAGGGGAACATAAAACGAGAAAGCAATATACAAATCATAAGTTAGCACTATACATAGATACAAGTAACATAACTAACTTATCCTTATGTAAAATAACAAACTAACAAAATAACAAAATACACATTATTCAGCAGCGTCGGTTTCTCGTCCGGAACAATTATTGTTTGGGTATTAGGAATATATTAGATAAGTTTTTTACGTTATATAAATCAATGTTTAAATTACCGTCCTGTTTGTATGATTATTTGATTTTTTTAATTTTTTACATAAAATACATTCATAGTAGTTACGAGTATTTCTAAACGAACTAAAATGTGTCATATTCCAAACATGACTATTTTTATTGCCGGAATTTTGTGACATACTAAATTGTCGCTATATATAAAATAAAAAGAATATAATTTGGCGTTTATTTATATTGCTTTTGAACATTTCAATGAATTTGTAAAACGAAAACCGATGCGTTTTTGTTCATTTGGCTAGATATAATTTACTATTATATATATATATATATATATATAATTTACTAGAGCTTATCAACGTGCTTATTTAACCAACAATGGTTTTATGAATGTTACGTTCATGTTTTTTTTAATATTGTGTATTTACAGTATTGTAAAATTACAGGCATACAATAGTTTAAACAATGAGAACGTTTGTAAGGTAGCTTTAAAGATACAGTAACTACATATATGTATATACATAATTATATATCATCCACATCTGTCATTTTTCGTGTGTTTTTGAGTGGATTTAAAAAAAAATGGATCCTTATCATAGCTCATCGTGGTGATCACAAAGTTAGTAAAAATTTTCTCTTAAATTAACTCTTAAAAAACTGAATAAAGGAATATTCGCTTAATATGATTTGTACTAAAACAAACTATCTATAGAACAAAGGTTACCCCGTTACTCCCACAAAAGCCATAAATACATTTTCAATAATACTTCTATATTATGACAAACTCGGGTCAGACAAATAGCTAGTTTGCTTGGGAGCCCACTATTACGAGGATCTACTCACATTTACATTTGGTCATTTGCATGTAATTTATAAGACCCGGTTCGAATTTCAACTAGGGTTTACAAAATGCAATTTTTAGATTTTGTGTTTATTTGCTTCTACATATTTAAATTGTTGTTGTGTTTTGTATTAATGAATAAATTGTCACAAAAAGTCGAAAATAATTGTATCAAATTAACTAGAAATAGAGGTAAAGGAAGTGATATGAAGTGACTTACGTGCCTACCTATTTAATAAAACGTTTTTATTGCGGTCTTCCGCATCTATCTATCTATTAGCATCTATGTTAAGCTTAGTCCGAGGCCCTCGGGCGGTTTGATAACATCTGCCAATAAGGTTAGTCACTTACCTACCTTACATACACCCCTCCACCAATCCGCACTGAGCCGCGTGGTGAAGTATGGCTCGGACCACCTAATAGTTGAGGTGGTTTTGGTGATGCCTGTGCCCAGCAGTGGGACGTATATAGGCTGAAGAAATGAGATGTTTCGAAAGTGGGCGTGGATTTTTTTTTGTGTAATTTAATACGCAATTAGTCATTGGTCTTAGCCATGAAGCAAAAACAAAGAGGAGTCGTAGCAGTCAAATTTCTTTATGAAACGACGCGTGATATTTTGCGGGGTGCGGGGGTGTTCAGGTCTGCCCGTGGCTCCGCCCACATCGCAATATTTAACCCTTGGTCTGTTGAAGGAACCGAAATCGGTTCGCGTCATTTCCCGCAATCTGTTAAGCGACCGATATCGGTTCCTACCATATGGGTCCACTTAGAACCTTATCTCTCTGTAATTTATCGTTCTATCGACTTCTTACTTATGGAAAAGTATTCATGTTAGAGTAGGCTAGCTATAACGCCAAAGTTTTGCCCTTCCCTTCATACAAAATTTAACGGTAAAATTCAGTCGAAAATTCGTCTTGACATTTATGCCTACTTTTAAAACAGGTCTGCTGTAAAAAAATTATATGGTGACCAATAGTGAAATCGTTTATTATTATTTAAAATATGTTAAAAAGCAATAAAAAACAAATAAAAAATCCGCTCAAGAGTTATTTATTGTAATAATTTACAAAAAATGATGTTTTTCTTAGTGTCATCATTTTATATGATAGATATAAATAATAAATCAATGTCTAATATGACAAAAACTGAGAGGAATAGGTAAAATAGTTATTTTTTATTTAAACTACATTAAAATATAAGTAAAATCATAGCTAGAAGACAAGATATCCCGATTTTATTAAAAAATATGCTCTAAAAAATGCGGTCTGTTAAGGGAACCGATATCGGTTCCACCTACTGTCAAAAGTGGCATTTCGCCCCGCCACTTATGAGGGGTTAATCTATCGGCTAATAGCAAAACTACTAGTTTAGGTATATGTTGATGTTACTACTAGTTCAGCTATCTCACACTAGATGTCGAAAGTCTTGAATATGATGGGACGTACTCAGAATTTAAGGCTTAAAAAAATGTAATATGTATTTTTTTTTCTCTTTATTATCATGTTAATAACCGTTACATTACAAAACACTTAACTAACATACTTAGTACAAGTGAACCACTTGGGTTTGTAATAATTATACTAAGGGTTACAAATAAAGTTAATAAATACATAAAAACAAGAATTGGACAAATAATACAGGGTGTCCGCCGGCAGATTTTACATTTAGAAAAAAAAATAAAAATTTAAACATTGAAAAAATCAAAGTGTTTTATTTATCATTTTACAGAGCAATAGTGCGGGTTTTATTTTTTAAAAATTACTTCACTCAAATGTCGCCCGTTTTTTTCTACACATTCCTCTAATCTTGACCGCATTTCATTAAAGACTCGCTCACAGAGATCTGGAGTGATGGCACTAATCTCGCGTTGAATATTTTCCTGTAGGGCCCTTATTGTTGATGGCGAATTGCTGTAAACTCTTGACTTGAGGTATCCCCACAGAAAAAAATCACATGGCGTCAGGTCTGGAGACCTGGGGGGCCAGTCGATGTCCCCAAAGCGGCTTATCACTTTTCCGAGAAAAAGTTCTCTCAGTTTGGTCATTGAGATCCTAGCCGTGTGTGCCGTAGCCCCATCCTGCTGGAAGTGCGTCCGATTATTGTAGCCACTAAAATTATTGAGTTCCGGTACGAAAAAGTTATCCAGCATCGCACAATATCGTTCTGCATTAACAGTTTCACCTTCAGCGAAAAAATAAGGGCCAATTATGCCTTTGCCCGAAATGGCGCACCATACAGTGGTTTTCGGGCAATGAAGCGGTTTTTGATGAACTTTTTGCGGATTAGTTTCGCTCCAATAGCGCATATTTTCTTTATTGACGTATCCCCCAATGTGAAAATGTGCCTCATCAGTAAAAAAAATGTTGTTAATGCGAGTAGGCGTCGAAAAACGTTCCAAAATGACTTAAGCATAATTCCGCCTCCGCACGAAGTCATCTTCTTTTAATTGTTGGATGATTTGCAGTTTATACGGATGTAAATTTAATCCTTTTTTTAAAATTTTGTGAACTGACGTTTTTTTAATACCCGTCGATGCTGCAATCTTGCGGATTGATTTGCGCGGATTTTGCAAAATTTCACCTCTCACACGATCTGTGTTTTCCGAAGTCGAAACCGAAGCTGAAGGGCCAGGTCGAGGAAGATTTCCGGTTGATCCTGTTTTCCTAAACTTCTTTACCCACGACCATATTAATTGATTCGACGGGCCATCCTTTATTCTCCGAATATCGAAGTGCGAACAAAAACGACGCCTCGCCACATTAACAGATTTGTTGTTCGCGAAATACGCCTCCACCGCGAAAGAGCGGTGCTCTCTCGTCCACTGACTCATGGCTACTAAATAACCCGCAACACTCGTGCGTCGAATGATACCCCGCTCCCCCCGCCTACCGCTTTCCTATTCATTGTAGGTTGACTTAAAGTGTAAAATCTGCCGGCGGACACCCTGTATATGTAAGCCGTTTGGTTAATAATTTAATAATTGCTAATTGCAGGAAAGAGAACCAAGAAAGTTAAGCTTTAGTTTAATATTTTTAAAAGATAAATTATCTAGTTATTCTCTTGATAGTTTATTTATTAGGCGAGGCACAATAAAATCAGAAGTTCGCTTAACGTAGTCATTATTTACGCGAGTCGAGCTGCACCTCAACTCACGCCAAGCTACTGATCGTGTGTAGGTATACAGGGTTGTTTGTTTGTGGCTGATTTTTACACGTCTTGAAGAACAGTTTTTTTAGCAAAATGAATTTAACTTGGATTTGAACAGGTTGATTACTTTACAATATTCAAAAAGGCCGGAATAGTCATCACTATATTGTTGCCTGATTCCTTTTGGTACTATATTCTTTAGTATTTTTTCTTGAAGATCGTATATTTTATTTAAGTATGTATTATAGGTGCGTCCATAGCTGCATAAACCGTATTGGATGTACGATTCCGCTAGAGAATTATACAGCATCATCCTCCTTGTACGGGATCCGGTTTTTAAGAATAATTATGTTTGCCAAAACCTATCTCAACTTATTACACACATATTCATTATGATTGTACCAGTTAAATTTATTGTCAATCTGTAGACCTAAACATGTTTGGCAATCTACTATTTCTACGGGAGTACACATACAATTAAGCGAAACAGATGAGTGAAAGTATTTATGGTCATGAGCCAGAATGCCCTTTAAGGGAACGCTTTTAATATAAGGTGATTTGATCGGCAGAAGTTTTGTTTTTGAAGCGTTGACAACTAGTCCTACATTGTGACACTACATCAAAAGAGCGTTAAAGTCCGATTGCAGCATAGCCCATGCTTCATTAGGACCACTATGGGCAGCCACTAGGCAGGTGTCATCAGCGAACTGATAGCATTTACTATTTTTAATGTAATTGTTCATGTCGTTGACATATGAGAGAAAGTGTAGGGGCCCTCAGACCGATCATTGGGCCTAAATAAGAGATGGTTTGACATTTTGACCGAGTAAACTTAATTTTAAAATATTTAGAGTAGATTTAAAATATTTTGACAAAATTTTATTCCAAACATAACTTTGTTTAAAAAAATCAATTACCAGTAAAAATAATAGTTTAGGTTAGTTGTTGTCGGTTACTTGCCCGTTCGTTTTGTATTGTTGCAAAGTGCTTAAAACGAATATCAATATATTTTTCTGCAATCGATTTCATCAGAAGTACAATATGATTAGCTGTAGGTGATGGGTCAAACATATGATTGGCCGATTGTTTGAAACAATCTTGTCCAATAAGAGATTGTAATGTATATGTTACAATGGTATATTTACGAAAGTTAGGAGTATTCAAAGATTGCGATTTAACAGAACGAATACTGCATTCGGTCCGAATACATATTTTTATGACATCACCCTTATTTTTTGTATGTATTAAATCCAAGTCACTATCATTATAATTATCAGCATATAACTCTTTGCCTTCATTTACCTCATTTACCTACTTTTTCAAGCGCTTAACTTGCATTTGTAGTCTTCTGATTTTGACGTGACAACGTCCTATAAATTGGTTTGCCGGGTGACACTTCAAGAAACTGCGTTACGCTGCTCCGCTCACGTTCCGCGCTCACAATGAGAGCGAGTGAGAGGCACGCGTCCCTTCGACTCGGGCATGGTTAGCCCGCCTAAGAGCGAGTGAGACAGACATAAAAAGTGAAAGGCACGCGTCCCTTCCACTCGAGCACAGTTAACCCGCCTAAGAGCGAGAGAGACAGAGCGAGAGAGAGAGAGTGAGAGAGATAGGCATACACACCGGTTCATGTTATACGAATGAATATTCACATTAAAATTATTTTACCACTCAAAGTCGTTGTCACGTAAAACTTCGCCCGTATACCGACTTTACAGGCAACCAATTTTTTTAATCCAGCCCTTTTTTCTTTAGATCGAAGTTGTCCTATTTCTTGCTTTAGCTTCTTTTTTCTAGGCGAATCATTTAGTATCAGAAATTCATTTAAATCACTTGTGGTAGGGTGAGACACAGATGATTTCACAGGCTCTGGTAATTTTCTTTGAAGCTGTAATATAAAAAAATAAAATTAACTAGTTATTTTTTCAAAATAAATAAAACTCGGTCAAGCAAATAATATTTAAACAAACCGATAAATCCAGTTTTAAAGTAGGTAAAATGCCCTTTTTCAATTTTTTAAGGCCCCGTTTTGTCACTATGAAGTCCACGTCAATGAAATGGCCAGAACAAATCTTTGTATATTTTGTTGGTGTCCAATCCGGTCTATTAAGTTGGATGCAATAGATTTCAAATCCATTGCTATTTTAAATTTTGGTCAGATGGAAATCTGAAACGAACATATAAAAATAAATATTTTTTTACAGGATCATTTAATTCTTAATACGGCCCTGGATATTTGTTATATTTAAAATAGTTATTCTAGACGACGACAGATAGCGGCCCGTTAGTAATATAATAATAAAAGCTATAAAAGTACTGTTTTAGCTACTAAAAGGTATTTAATACTAAGTTTATAGCAGTTTTCAGTTTAAACGCATGAGTATTACAATATACTACTGCAAAATTATACGTAAACTTATGTTTTTACTTCCCAAAACTGTCGCCATCTAGTGTCAAATAGAATAATTTGAACTGAACTGAAGCTGAAAGCTGAGAATGTTATAGACTTTTTATTTTTAATTTACGATTAAAATTACTTACAAATGAAATATGATGCCATCCATATTATCAGAACGTCTGTCTGAGTAACTTTGACATTGTAAAACACAACAATTCATCCTTTTTTTTGTTAAAACGCAAAAAACACACTTACAATGCGAGTGTCGTTACGTGTGCATCTGACGAACGCTGACAACAAACTAAGCTAGGCCCCGCCCACAATGATGACGTCAGGACCTAGTTGAAAATCACAGTGCACAGTTCTGCCGCCATAAGAAAAAAAGACGTATCTACGTAAACCTCCAAACCGAGAAATAAAATCATTTGTAATTTTTTTCGAAAAAAAAATCGCTGTGCGAAAATAAAGATAAAACATTTAAATTTTTGTATGAAAAATAGTAGATCATACTTTAAACTATTTTATGACATATTGAAATTTGTGTTATATATATTATATATAATATATAAATGTGATTTTCCTTTTCTTCTTAGTAAATTAAATGTCAATAAATTCATTACACTGCGATGAAAAGACGTACCTACGTAGAAGCGTCCTTTATTTCTATGACCAGTATAACCCTTGTGTCGTAACTTCCTTAACCTCTTTAAGTTTTGGCTGAAATTATGTCTTTTACTATAAAATAAAACATAAAATATGGGAATCAGACTTTATTAAAGTATTATAGTATTATTTAAGATTATTTAATGTACGACTTTAATCCCAAAAACCTCTTTGGATACATTAATGTATGTAATTAAATATCACCATAGTAGCCATAGTAATTAAATATCACTTTTTTTTCATTAGACGCTATTATCGCAGTTTTAATCACTAAAAAAGCTGTAACTAAAAAGGCAGTAACACTGGTTTCTTACAATTATTTTGTATCAAACATAAACGTAATGTTGACTGCTAGGGTAAACAAAATAACATTATTACAATTTAATTGTGTAGTATTTATTATTTATCAAAAAATAGCTAGAAAACTCCCTCTCTTCTTTCAAACTCGTTAGTAAATTACTTCAAAAATTAAAGATATCAAAAAAACCCCTAATGTACTATTAAGTTTTAAGCTTAATAATGAATTATTACATCATTACGTCAGTCTTCATAAAATTGAGTGAAATTTATACTGCCATTATTGATAGGTAAATCATACCAAAATGATTTTCAGTTATTGGGCATTAAGGGTGTCAACTTTTGCCGACTTACGCACTTGTGTAATACCCCTACCAAATTTATCATAATTTGGTTTTGGACATGGAATCCCAGATTTAATATTTTTCAATCTCAAGAAGTCAAGTGAGTATTCTTGTTCATCGTTAAATGCAGTCTTATAACGAATGATGTGAGTGCCTTTGCTGAATAAATACGCTCGAGGAGACGAATGTTGCAGTTTGTACGATGAAGAACAATCTTCAAAGTGATAGAAATCTTCCAGATTCATTACTCTCACGATTATATTCTTTTGGTGTCTAACACCACTTGGTGATGAAACTCATCTGCGGCCATATACGTGTGACCAACTTCTAAATATTTTAATGTTATGGTCTGAAAATTAACATCAACCGAATTGGCAACATGAACCAAATAAGAATATAATGTCTAGTTTTTATTTTGAGCGGCACAATTGTCTCACCAGAGAACAATGTTTTCAAAATCTCGATTTTCACTCAAAAAAGCTCTAAAGCAACTGGTTATATCATGCATTTTAGGGCCAGAAATTGCTTCATGCCAAATGGCAGCAAAGGTTTTACAAACTGTGTTACATTTTTGTCACCTATTGGGTCAAAACTTTCGTTAAAAGCGATAATTCAAGGTCAGAACATCACAGCTTTAAATTTTTCTGTGCGTGGAAGCATAATTACTTTCTCTAAATCAAATATAACGTATCAAAATATACGGTATCAGAGTTTATGTCAACATTGTTTTGTTTTTGAACATCAATTTGATATGCTTGTCTAGCTACTAAATATTTCTCCCCGTGACTTGCATATTTTTGGCACTCATTACAATTTCTGTGACTTTTTTTCTTTATACTCCGGATTGTGTATGAAATATATTTCAAGTTTAGTAAAAGATATGACGCTACCACTTGCGTCTGGCTGATTATATAGTTATACTGCGATGAAAAGGCGCATCTACATATTTTTTTTTAGCTAAGTTACCCTAAGACCCCCTCTTTTACCCCGCACAACTAAGAATATGAAGTTGAAAAGACGCAACTGCCACTTGCGCCTGGCATTTTTTTTTGGAATACTATAATAAAAAGACGCAGCTGCGCAGAAGCGTCTTTTCTTCCTATGACCATGTAGACGCGTCTTTTCATTTTATGACGAGACCAATATTTCTCAAAGTAGTAAGACGCATCTACTCAGATACGTTTTTTCTATCAAGCGTGCGTCAGAAGTGACTTTTTTTCTTCCTAAATGTTGTGTTTTAATGCAGATACGTTTTTTCTAACAGTGGGAATTTTAGGGTTACGGCCTCAAATATAGAATTTAAAAAATACTAACAGGTGCGTCTTTTTTTACTGATTTCAAATATGTATATAACCCAATTTTTGAAAAATTGTTAGATACGTCTCTTCTTCTTATGACGGCAGAGTTGCTTAGGCCAGCTCCTCTTTGTTTTTGCTTCATGGTCTTAGCATTATAGCACTCATTGTTAAGTAACGATACAATGTTTGACGTTTGTTCAATTGACTTCTAATGTTCACTTGACATTTTCTCGTTATCCTAGGGGTGCGGCAAACGCGAAAAAGGGATGCGAGGCGACTGGAAAACATCAAACAGCCAATTATTTTAGTATCATGACGAACCGCGACTGACATTGACACAAGTATTGGTCGCATTATGTAGCATGGCGTCGCGTCGCACTGGTTGCTTTACGTCGCGCACCTAGGATAAAGCCTTTCCAACTACAACTTGTAATAAGTATATGCTATTTTATTTTCTTGAAGTTAAAAATAATTGCATTTTGCAATGCACAATTGTACATGGCTGACAGCCCTAACATAAGTACGGTAATATCCACCAAATTCAGTCGACGTTCGACAAAAACTTTATTTGTAATGATGGGATTTTACTTTACAGTGGGAATCTATTACACAAAGACAATGGTGATTAGCAATTTAAATTGGTAACGAGTGAACAAAACCGTTTGGGGTTGTTTACCAATGAACACAGTATTATCGTAGATATTTTTTATTCAATTAAAATATTATAAAGTTTACATTTTATTTATTAAGCATTTTTAAATTCGTAATGACATAACACTTAAAACAATCTTTTTGCCTCCGGTTCCGATCCTCCCTGATAAACGGAGCTGAAAAGAATTTTTTAAGTGTTACTTTCACAGGATCACTTTAAAGACAAAAATCGTTTCTAGTATATCCTGCGTTGGTTTCAAAACACAGATATGGTATTCTACAAAGCCGAGCTCTGTAAGCATTTGTGATGCAGTTAGAACGGCCTCTGTCGAGATCAAGATATTATTTCGCTTCTCTCGGGATGTATACAGCTGAGCCTCGGCCTCGTGGCTTTAGTGTTGGTTATGATTTTGTAGATGTTTTGAAGATTACACGCGGTGGTTTGGTTTGGAAAAAATATTTGTGATTCCGCACGAAATAACCGGAATATAAATTTTCTGAATAAGATGAAAATTTTATTGTACATTTTTTAAATCGTTTTTATTGTACATTTTTTTTTAATTTTTTTTATTTATTTAAGCTTAATTGCACAACAATACTTTGTACAAAAGGTGGACTTAACGCCGTAGGGCATTCTCTACCAGTCATACCTTTGGGCTAAGCAGAAATGATTAGTGGGCGGTGCGACAAAATAAATAAAAGAGAAAACAAAAAAAAATAAGAATAATATGACACATAAGATAAAATATACAATATATACAGGGTGTAAAAAAAACCTTAACGAAGCCGTCAACCACGCGTTCAGTACATCAAACCAAATCGTATGAAAAAGAAATTTTGGCTGGGAAACAACTTTTATTTTTTGACACCAAAAAAAATAATTTAATTCTAACCTGCAATGTACAGCGCGCATGCGGAAAAATCACGGCGGGCCGTGTTGCTTAACGCCGCCATGACGCGGTTCGGTTCGAGTGTGCGCTGTTCATTGCGGAGTGTGCCATTTAGAGGCTTTTTTATGAAAGAACTAGTGAAAATTTGTATCATGTTTCTTTGGAAAAAAGTTTAGTTATAACGGACAGAAGTCATTTCTGTAAAAATCATCAATTTTTTTTTCAAACTTTAACCATAAATATCTCAGTAACCGTTAACTTCCCAGGTATGGTGTATTTAAAATACACATAATAAATACAAATATACACTAAATAAATATATAAATTTGACGAACTGTTAAAGAAAGATCTATAATGACGGTTGCGATAAAGTAAGAAAGTGGGTGCGAATGAGTCTCTTGAATGATAATTTGCTGGGAGCCTGTTTTATATTTTCGGGAAGAGCATTCCAGAGCCTGATGGCCTGAATGTGGAAGGAGTTGGCTTGAAAATTGGTGAGATTGGTGTGATTTTTGTGTGAGGTAAAAATATATCGTAAAAATCGTTTATTATATACTGTAAATTATGTCATCATACTCATCATACTGCTGTATGGACGACAATTCAACACTTCAACAAGCAAAACAAGTATTTTCTTTATTTTTTAGTGATTGACATGCAATTATTATACCAATCTGTTTTTTTATTTATTCAATCACACATCGCATTGTTCCAATCAATTGTAGCATGTGGTAAATTATCACAAAAACTTAATTGAGATTGTTATCTGGGAAATTCCTTTTGGTTCGTGAAACAGAAAAAATTTTTTTTTTTATTTATGCATGCAATTACTATTATACACTTTCCGCTCATAAATGATTTTTTTTTGCGAAGGATCGACGTAGAATTGCACAACACTAGTTACTTAAAACACGGTGATGTAGTTCTGACAAAGAGCTGTTTTGGTAGTGGCTGTCTAAATAATTTAGATTAGGTATTTAGATTTAACTGTACTACCTGAACCACTTAGTCCAAATATTTGGAAGTCCTAATACCATGAATTCAAGATAGCGACGATGAAAAGGAAACACTAAGGTGGCGGGACGATTTTAAGATATATTAAACTTATAAAACTTAAGTAGATACGAGAATCTACTACAGTCCGTATTTTGTATAAATCACTTGTAAATGTTATTTATTGTTTATGGGTAAACAATTGAAAACAGTGAAGTAATGCAATTTGGTTCGGATTGGTCAACTTATAATACATCATAAATGATGAAAAAAAAAATGAAAAAACTGTGTGTGTGCGCGCGTGCCTAGCAATAATATATCTTGTAGACATATTTTTCTCACGAAAAATCCATCCTCCACCAATCAGCACTGAGCCCATTGTGGACTATGGCTCATACCACCTCATAGTGGAAGTGAGGCCTGAGCGCAGCAGTAGGCTGTATAAACGCTGATGTGATGAGGCTTATTAAATAACGATGCTTCTAGAAGAAGACAACATAACAAAAAAGTTGCAAAAAATCACTAAAACATAAGCTCTAACTGCAAAAAAAAATATATATGCAACCCGCGGCACAGTTTAATATTTGTATGACACATTATACAAGTCTTCTTCAATTATAGTTCAAGGCACCGAAATTTTGAAATTTGATCTAAAATCTTCTAAAACTGAAAATCCCACAAATTTTAACTAAGTCCATAGATCTCAGTGCCGTTAGAGACGTGACGGTCCCATTATCATATATCAGGATGTTTGCTTTCAAAACACCTACGAGTAGAACCACTAGCTTTCTGGTTAGATCAAAAGTCACATACGTTACTGTTAAAACGTGGCTGCATTTGGAGATGCGATGTTGGCGTAATTTACAAGTCACGATATTAGCTAATTGGCTGGGAAGTAACCACTATCTTCTTATAATGTTGGTAAGAACTTGAAGACTATGACGTAACAGAGTCGGTGTGACATATCAGGATGTTAAGAAGACACTAGGCTTGGCATGGCATACCGACTTTTAAAATTATTGCGCGTTGCTAAGATGTACACATATGAGCACAATTTAGATTCCTCATCATCATCATATCAGACTTTTGTCTTTCACTGCTGGGCATCAGTCTCCTCCAAGGATTTCTACCGCTAACGGTCCTGCGCTTCATCGGTCCATCTTGTAGGGTGCCTGCTTACGGAGCATCGTCCGACACGTGGTAGCCTTTCGAGAATTTTCTGCCCCAACGGCCATTAGGTATCTTCATCTGAAGTATATTGAATTTGCTTTTAAATCTCTGAAAAGTTCCTTTCAACTGTTGACAGTAAACTTCAGCCGATTTTTCATTAAAAATGCAGAATTAAAAAAGTGACATCTGACCTCTTGATCACTGATAAAGCCAATGTCACAAATTCAAATCGTCTTAATCAAATCGTGCCGTCTAAAAATCACCGAACACTCCAGCCAAAAGTGCGGTAAATAGAAAGAGTGCGACAAATAAAACATTTACCAAAGCTAATTGGAAAGCCGACATATAAATCAAGAGCACTCTACCAGTGATGGTGGAACAAAACAATTCGAACCGTAAATGGGCACGTCGGTTGGCAAGGAAACCGATTTTGAAATACGAACGCGAATTTGGCAAGTTTTGTAAAAGTGAAATGTTACTGCGGAGTCGTTAGTGCGTTGGTGTTTAGTTATTTGCGTCTGTGATACAAAGTGAACGATTTTTTTACGATAAAATTGAGGGAAAAAATAGCAGAGGATGTTTTGATCATAACTCATCAATGACTAGCTAATATCGGATTATTTAATTTTGATGACATAACGATTTTCTAAATGATAATTGTTATCCGCCGATTAGCGATAACATAGCCAGTAACTCTGTAGGCAGGTAAGAATTTTCGGAGTACCTGGTGTGCTTCCACCATCAGCCTCATAATATATTAATAATAATATAATAATATATTACAACATCACATACATTGATCTGACTCTGTGGTAAGTAACTTAAACACTTGTGTTACAGATATCAGAATCATCAGTGGTCTTACAAATAAACTTAAATAAATACATATACTCGTATACACCCAGATCAGTACAAACAGACATTTTTATGCACAGACATTTTAATGTTTATACGGTGCGGGGATCGAACCCGCGACCTTTTGGTGTAATAGTCAACTTCTTAAACATTTACACCAGAGCGGTCGTCATAGGTCGTCGTATGTCGTTTATCATGTTATTTATTAGTTAACATTGACCTACTGATGTTTTTTTCCGGCTATATAAATACTAACTACGGCACGTGGAAATTATTAAAGGAAGGTTTTATTTTAAAATCCCTTTGTTGTCGCAAATCTTCTTAAGAACCACATTAAAATCTCAAGCAACGAGGTAATGCTTTTGACGTTTTCGCGTTGCTACTGAGATATACCTAATTTTATATTAAGGACGTTAAAGGGACAATATAACTTAATGTGTAAAGGGTGTCTTTAGCTAGAAACGTCGAGAAATGTATAAACCTACTGTTTCTTTTTTTATATTTAATAATGTTGAGACAAATGTGCCGCTTTTGAATGTTATGCCTATCTTGATAATAATATTAATCGTCTATAGCAACTGCTTTAATTTAACTACTTTAATTTACCAACGACAAATTTTTACCGACCTCCTTTTACCATCGGACCACCAGACGTACCGCGAGATATCACCTGTTCCACTGATACGAACCAAGCGCCTCTCAACTTTATTCCTGTTGCGCACTGCAAAAGAGTGGAACATACTACCTGCGTCAGTGTTTCCCTGCAATTACTACCTAGAAATTTTCAAAGCTAGAGTGAACAGGCATCTTCTAGGTGAGCTCGCTCCATCGTAGACTCAGTCTTTGCCTCGTCGGGCTTAGTCTTGGGTCATCAGTAAACCTAATATATATAAAAAATGCTTGTGGCTGGCTGGCGGAGTAGTTTACGCAAACAGGCCCTAGTGCCATTTTCACTGCATTCCTATGGACGCAGGTTCGAGACTATTTTTCTGGTGCAATAAAAAACTTACTTTTGCAACGTGAATCATTATAAATCATTATTAAATAATAATGTAACATTCTGTATGATAAAGGTTGATAGGAATCCACCCTTTAAAGGCACAATGTTTGCGCTGTTTGAGGCGTGAGGGATTACGGAAAGAAAATAAATACTTACATGACGGTAGAGCAGCTGCAAACGACAGATTAATTTCTGGTAAAGATGCTGAGGAAAAAGTGAACGTGAAATGTGTCGTTGTACTTGCAAAAGGACAAAATAATGTTTGGTACAATGGCCAGCGCATCAGGCTACCCATTGTTGTTGCAAAATCGCCCATATCACAAGCACATAAGAAACTGCAATGTATACCTTGACGTGCTGGCCACCTTACTATGACAGTCACGTTCCGCAAGGTAATTGTTAAGTGAACAAAGTGACAATCTGATATACTGTATGTTGAATTACCTATTCAAAAGCTAATTTCATTTAGTAATATCTTATTCTGTAATACTGGTATCATTATTAACATTGCAACACAATGGTCAGTTAAATAAAAAAATATTTTATTATTATTATTATTATTCTTACCTCTCAATCAAATCTGTGTTAGAAAGCAGACATTATTCCTTCCAGTCATTATTTCAAATCGTTCAGTTATTTAAACTCAAACCTGGGTTTTTTGATTACCTTATTTTCCATAGGTAGAAAAGTAACTAGGTATTTTGGCTATCAATAAAATTGGCCCACCTAAGTGTTACAAGGAAACTCATATTAAAATGTTTATCTATGTGATCGTTTCTATAAAATCCATTAGGAAATTGAGTCTATTTTTTTACGGCCAGTGTAGAAAGACCACGAAAAAAGAAGCAAATAATAGGCATTTGTTATTTAAAAAAAAGAGTAACATTGACCCGTATCGTTTACGTTCGGCATTTTAAAAATCAATTTTTACGACAAATTTCCCACAGATCAAGAAGGTATTCATTCAAAACTTAAGTTCATTGTTCTCATCGTGTTTTTGTCGACAACTTTTTCCTCTTTCTTTTCACTTTTAATATTCTCCAGCCAGCCTTACCGAGTAGCCAGTAACAAACATCTGAAATTTTAACGTGGGTTGTCTTTTATCTTCCCTTATTATATTCATCCGGTGCAAAATCCCGTCTTTGTTTGCATCAACACCTTTCGGGAGAAATGAATGCGTAATTTATGAATTATGTGTCTTTTCAAAGTCATATTAAGGAGATGCGTGCGTGAGTCGAGCGGGATAAATTTTTTGCGAGCCTTTTTCGCTCATGACCCAGTTGGTGTTTGAGAGATTTATTTTTACATGCTTAACTATTGTCAGCAACGATATTTCAAATCCTTAATTTAGTGATAATTATATTGTTATTTTACCATTTGTATTTAGTATAAGTACCCGACCATAGTAAAACTATATATATTAAAAGTCATAGCATAGACTGGACTGAAGTTGACATTACCTGTGAGTGCAGCTAACTTCAAGACAGATTGACGAGTCGATAACAGGAGGTGACTTTAAAAAATAACGTCAGTCCAGTCTACGCAAAGGAGGAGTTAATTTGTGCACAGATTAAGTTTTGGTGATAAGGTGTGTTGTGAAGGATAATACAAGTGTAAAAGTGAGTATTTCTGATTTTATTTAAAATCCAAGCCTCCTTTACTTTATCAGTTGATATTATTCCAAATGTACCACAAGTTTGCCGGCCAAAGTCCACATTTCAGAAGTGGGATTAGTAACAATCGCTTCGTTAAAGTGTGGAATGTGTATATTTTCTTTAGATTATGTGCCTAAACACAGTAGGAGTTGATGTGAAAGTGTTTTATTCGTATGTTATTTTTCCTTTACCCTCCTGTTTTTTTTTTTAACGAGACAAGTTGAAAATTTCAATGCTAGGCCGTATCTCGTACAAACAAATAACAGCTATTTTCTGCAAAGACTTGGCTACGTAATGTTTTGTTACATCCTAAAATGACTTGATATAGACAACTGTAGTGCAAATTGGAATAACAGTCACTAAAATTAATTGGAATTCTCGTTTGATGTCCTGACTGTATAATTACCGTTAGTACAGCATACATTGCTTATCCCTGAGCGGTTTAAATGGTCAAAATAGCAGTAGACTTTGGAAATTTCCATTGTGTAAGAGAGCAGTTTACCGCGCGAGTCAATTCTGTATGATTTCAGTGGACAATCATGATGGAAAATAAGGCCTATTCTTCAAAGTTCCCAACGAGTGTGAAACGTCGGTCACGTAGTCGAACAAGACAATCGCCAGCACGAAAACGGTCTCATAGTACTGGCAGCCGTTCTCGAAGACGCAGTATGCGGAAAGCTGCTGAAGTAAGGCAGACCCAGGAACAGTGCCGTTCACGAAGCAGGCAGAGGCAGCTGCGCAGCCCCAGGGCGGATAGCCGTTCACGCAGCCGGGCGAGTGGACACGGTTGCAGCCGGGCGAGCGACGAGCCGCGCGCCGGGCCAAGCCGAGAGCGCAGCCGGGCGAGTGGACACGGGTGCAGCCGGGCGAGCGACGAGCCGCGCGCCGGGCCAAGCCGAGAGTGCAGCCGGGCGAGCGACAAGGCACGCGCCGGGCAAAGCCGAGAGCGCAGCCGGGCGAGTGGACACGGGTGCAGCCGGGCGAGCGACGAGCCGCGCGCCGGGCCAAGCCGAGAGTGCAGCCGGGCGAGCGACGAGCCGCGCGCCGGGCAAAGCCGAGAGCGCAGCCGGGCGAGTGGACACGGGTGCAGCCGGGCAAGCGACGAATCGCGCGCCGGGCCAAGCCGAGAGTGCAGCCGGGCGAGCGACGAGCCGCGCGCCGGGCAAAGCCGAGAGTGCAGCCGGGCGAGCGACGAGCCGCGCGCTGGACCAAGCCGAGAGCGCAGCCGGGCGCGCTCGCGTGCGGGCAGTCGGGTGAGTGACCAGCTGTGCTGCCGGGTGATCAACCGGCCGCGCGACAGGGTCCGAAGCCGGTCTCGCAGTCCGGTACACGGATCTTCGCACAACCACGAGACGCGTCAGTGTGGTGAGTCATATAGTTCTAAGGATAGTTTGATGCAATTTTTAAATGCTATAAAATGCATAGGTAGTAATGACACATTAGGAAGATTAGGTAATCTACAGAACACTGTACCCGAGTTCGATCCCGCGAGAAAAGAGCAGACGATGCCTATGTGGCTCCACAAGGTCAACTAATGCGCGTCCATATATGGATGGTCGGAAAAACAGTTGATACATTACGCTTTGCCAAAGTTAAAAGGGGTTGCACGATGGTGGTACGAGGGTTTATCGTCGGTACTTTTCTCGTGGGAGGAATGGCAAAGGAAATTACTTACTGCTTTTCCATCAGAGGAAAACTACGGGCAGATGCTATCTGACATGCTGGCTAAGCGGGCTCGATTTGGGGACTCTCTGGAAACTTAATTTTACTATAAGATTGCGTTGATAAATAGATGTGGCATCACAGGTTGAAGGGCAGTTGAGTGTATTCTACACGGCGTTGATGATCACCCCGTTAGGTTAGGTGCGGAAGCGGTTCAATACGACAACCCTGACAAATTATTGGCATATCTCAGGAATGCTAGAAATAGTAGACCGCAAAGTGATCGTAGGCCTGGTAAGCCCAATCAACCTATTGGAAGTGCTCAAGATAACACTGCAAAGCAGGGCAACAAACCTCGATGTTTTAATTGTAAGCAAGAGGGACATTCGGTATCGCAGTGTACTCTACCTATAAAGAAGTGCGACAAATGTCACAAGTTGGGGCACGTGAAAAAACCCAGGTTTTTCAAAATATATTTCAAAACAGCTTTTGTCAATAATATACCTTTTAACGCTTGATTGATTGATTTCGGAAGCAAGTGTTGCATGTTTAGGCTATCAGAATTTAAAAGTATCTCACAAGATCGTAATGTTGATGAATTACCTACTCTTAAGGGATTTGGCAATTCGGCCGTTAAAGTACTAGGTAGGTGTCGAGTACTCATGTCGATTGACGAAGTTGAAGCTGAGGTATACCTATTCGTCGTGCTTGATAATGCTATGCATATACCGGTCATGGTGGGACAGACATTTACGGAACGATAACATGTGGTTGTGTACAAAATTAGCGAAATATTACAAATGTTACAGACTAGCGATGATTTACCATGTTATTTTCAAAAAAATTAAGCTGATTTGCAGTGGTGATGTAACACTATCCGGTGGTGTACCTATCGATTGTTGAAGTAAATGTCGATCCTACTACGACGGGCGAAGTGTATGTAGAAGGTGGTATTCGTCTCATATCTGATGTTAGATTTTCGGTTCTTTCGGGTTTATTAAGTCAAAAAAAAAAAGATGGATTTGGTAACTTGCTAGTTAATGTACCTAGGGATAGGACAGTCACTCTTAAGAAGGGATATTTATTAGCTCGGGGTCGGGTGGCGACGGAAGATAAATCAAATCAAATCAAACATTTCTTTGCTAGAATACTCAAAAATATGCAAGTTACAAACTGCAGGTCTTAAAAAAAGGGTTGATGCTGTATTCAGCCTGCATGCGTGCAAATAATATTAGTAATTTTAAAAATTCAATAAATAAATAGGTCCGTTCAAATTGAATAATCAAATAATGACAAAATTACAATAATAATGTCATAAAATTAAATGGTCAATGTCATTTTAAAGTCAGGTAAAAGCAATATTGTATAAAAAAATAAAAATAATAATAACAATTCATAACACATTATTTGACAATTTTAAAATAATCTTTAATACTATATTCTTGTAACAACCAGTCAACTAAGTTTTTCTTAAATACATATCCTTCAAGTTTTTTGAGCTCCTCGGGTAAGTTGTTATATACTACAATACACATATTATAAACACTTTCCCTATATATTGCCTTCTTGGATCGGGTTTGATAAAGCAAATTCTTAAACTTTTCCCTCCCTTGGCGGGGTATTACCTCACTGCGTTTTTTGAAGTAAGATGGATGGGCTTTGACAAAAACACAGTCTCTGTGTTTGTCATGTCTCTGATATACATGCAAGGCAGAGGTAGAACTTTACATTTTCTAAATAGTGTCAATGTCAATTCAATGTCATTTTGGTATAAACGGTCACTCAAAGAAGATGTTATAGCGCTCCAATTTGCCTTGGCGTTATTTTTGCTCATTCGAATACGCCTTAAATTGTCAATTTTTTGGGATTTCAGTTTGCACTTTCTTAGAATTGCGTCATATTTTTAAATTTTGATTTATTTATTAGTTTATTATTTCCAGTTTTCCTATACTTAAGATATAAGGAACGTTTCATCTTACAAGATGTTCTGATGCCTTTAGTTATCCAGTTGAGCTTTGCCGGCTTATTAGTAATTTTAACTTTTATAGAGGGAAAACACAGATCATAAAACAGCTTCAACGTGCTATAAAACTTTTCAAAGGATACTTTGAAATGGTTCGAATTGAACACATCCGAAAAAGAAAGACTGCTCATGCATTCACAGAACTTGTCCACATTCTCCAGACTATAATCGCGTCTATATTCAAACCAGGTACAATGAGCTGGTTGCTTTTTAATCGCCAAAGTAATCATTTGAGCAGTTTCATGATCAGACAAGCCAGAATTGAGCACTATGGGTTAACACTCCGATTGCCAAAATTATGCGGTTTTCAGCTTCAGAAAATGAGCCACTTAAACCTATAGCAGACTCAGATATTAAAGTTGGCGACAGTATTATTCCTTCGCAAAAGAAATTGTTAGGGACCCTTTTAAACCACTATATAGAATGTTTTGCCTCTTCTTTGTCCGAACTTGGCAAAACTTCAATAAGGGAGATGTCTATAACCTTAAGTGACGATGAACCCGTTGTGTATAGGCCCTATAGGTTGTCTATCAAAGAAAATCAAATATAATAGTAAGTAGACATGGTTACGGATTTGTTGGAGAACGGGATCATTCAGCCAGCAACCTCGTCATACGCCAGCTCAATTGTTTTGATGCGTAAGAAAACTGGGGCATGAACAATACCTTCAATAAGGGTTCTAATCGAACACCTGCTGAGGCTCTATTCGGGGTGAGACCGGTTGGCACTAATGAGAGTAGGATAGGTACTATCTGACTTGTCTGGTGATACTAACACCAATGTTGAAGGAACATTGGATGCGGACGCAAATAGGAATGCCATCAGGGAGAATATAAATACACACATTAAATCCTGTCAGCAAAAACAAAAGGAAGCTTTTGATAAGCACCGCTGTCAGCCAACGAAACGCCAGGTAACTGCTACGGGCCAGAGCAAAACGCTCATACCAAAACATCAGGGTCCATACAGGATCACAGCCATGTTAGATCACGACCGATACCATGTAGAGGATACTCCCCTCACAAAAAACGAGTGGTAGGCGCTTCTCCATAATAGTAGCGGTAGACAAAATTAGGCCGTGGCTCAATTTTAATAGACCACATGAGCATGATATCGGGGTACCTTCCAGTGAGTCCACTGGCGAGGATTCCCAAGAGTTTTAGCCATTTTCTTAAATGTGTATATTTAAATCAAATTAACAATGTTTCTTTAAATGCACGTTCAATTTACGCACCCAGACGTGTTCGCCCTTTTTTCAGCTTTTTCCTGATAAAATCCTTGGGATTATCTTTCCTGTTTGTTCTTAATGTACCCGTAGTGTGAGTCTTCAGATCTGGCAGTTTTGTGATAGTTGTAGTTCAACAAATACAGTAACGATACTGTAAGAATGTAATTAATAACGTTAATTTACATGTATAGTTTGTGACAAGAATGTTTCCAAGGGTTAAAACACTTTAATAGACAGTAGACTGCTATAGCAGTTATAACAATAAAAACATCTATTGTGTCTGGCTTTCGTCCGTCAAAGTGTTAAGCAGTTTATGGAATAATTTAATTTGTTAAACTTAACAGTAATTATTTTATTATTATTTTGAAATTTTTTATAAGGTTTTATTTATGTTTTGTTGGTTATTATTATGGGAAGATAATGTTATTGTTACTCTGGGACACCCCAGGTCCTGGATATCTTTGATATATTTCAGAAAGTTGATGGGACGATGGATAACCCTGGTCCATTGAGAGACATCCCGGGTCTCATATGTTATATTCGGACATCCCTGGTCCAAATCCTGGACATCCCTGGTCCAAAACATGGACATCCCTGGTCCAAAACATGGACATCCCTGGTCCAAAACATGGACATCCCTGGTCCAAAAGGTGTTACATAAAATATCTCATTTTTCTTAGAAGAACATCCCTGGTTCTTTATTTCTGTAAAGTTTTTTTTTATTTTTTTTTAAATTTGTGAATTAATTCTTAATTTGTGTATTTATGTTATAATTTATGTTTAATCATGATTTAGAAGTAAGTAATGCTAATCTTAACGGAATTGAATACTAATAAACAATTAATTAGCACTTTTTTTGTATGATCATGAGATAAGTTTTCTTTATTCTGTATTTCGAAATTGTTAATTCCAAATGCATACGTACGAGGTCGCCCGTAATTATACGGATGGCCGACTGTCAGCAACGATATTTCAAATCCTTAATTTAGTGATAATTATATTGTTATTTTACCATTTGTATTTAGTATAAGTACCCGACCATAGTAAAACTATATATATTAAAAGTCATAGCATAGACTGGACTGAAGTTGACATTACCTGTGAGTGCAGCTAACTTCAAGACAGATTGACGAGTCGATAACAGGAGGTGACTTTAAAAAATAACGTCAGTCCAGTCTACGCAAAGGAGGAGTTAATTTGTGCACAGATTAAGTTTTGGTGATAAGGTGTGTTGTGAAGGATAATACAAGTGTAAAAGTGAGTATTTCTGATTTTATTTAAAATCCAAGCCTCCTTTACTTTATCAGTTGATATTATTCCAAATGTACCACAAGTTTGCCGGCCAAAGTCCACACTATGGATATAATGTTCTTTGTGAGATGAGATCGTTGTTTCATAATTCTTAATATATTTTAAGTGTAATTTGTTTTTAAGGACAAATCTTAGTTTTATTGTTACTTTCCAGCTATAATTACTTACAATCACATTCCAGTTGAGACCCTTTATATGACAATGACTTACATAGTTTGAACTTCAAAATATTACAGGATTATAAAAGCACGCGTTTTCGATATTCTTAAAAACCATAGTCAATTGAATACTGATGATGATTTGTAGTAAAAATCTTGTTTAACCATAAAATTTTAATGTTGTTGTACCACCTAACTACTAAAGTTTATCTTGTTTTATAACACACACACGCCCGCACGTGTACAGTAGGTATAGGTAGGTATTGGGTAAGATAGTGTGATGGTTATGTATGGACTCAGAATGATTTACGCGTTTCTTTCACCACTTATGCAAAAAGGACCACTTTATATCTTTGTTTATCATCTGATGCAGTTTGGGGAGCAGTTCTTATCTGATTCGTTTTTGCTAACTTGCTATAAGTGCTTACAGTATGATTAAGGAAACCTTATGATTGCCTATAATTATAATTGTTTAAGTATTATGTACAAATCTGTTACGTTGTATGGTTTCTTAATAAATAAAATAAAATAAAAATAAGTTGTTGTATGTTACGCAAGACGTCCTCTGCTCCGCGGAACAAAGAATCCAGCAAAGATGATCAGGTCGATCGCTTGTCATTGTCAAACTTTGTAAGGCCGACAGTCATAGTCATAGTAACATAGACAGTCATAGTCATGGTTCTATATAATTCTAATATAAATAAAAAATATTTCACAACAATCACACCAATTCTCTAGTCCCAAATTAAGCTATGAGGGATGTGTGCTATGAGGCACAACGGATATACATACTTAAATATTTTTTTTTTGTAAATAAATAGACATAGAGGTAGAAAACACCCAAACCATAACATATTGAGGCTATTACAATAAAGCTTTTGTAATCAAATTACGACATACAACAACGTGTTACATACAGGGTGCAATGACTTCATACATTCAGGTTTATTGCCACGACTAACCTTCCCAGGCCATTTGCAGCGATATAAATAAATAAATTATCCGGACCATTTGCGGTCCTTGCTCGGATGACCACAAAGTTACTCGGGGAACACCCGGGGAGAGCAAGTTAGGGGCTAGATAACTTGATAGCTAGACAAGATACGCAAGATCAATACGGCTAATCTAAAATTTGGTTTTTAAAAATCACAAACAATCAAAAACTAACAAAACAATCTAAAACAGCTATCAATTAAAAATATTAGAAAACTTTTTGTATTTTTTTTCCCAAGAATTGTGTCAAAGCGATATGGTGATAAAGATTCGAATTCCCCCAAAACGTTGCACGTTTTTATGTTGGACTTTGCGATTTTGGGTAAACAAGAAAACCTTGTTGTCGTTAACTATTTCTGTCTCTTCTTCTTTTTATAGTTTTAAATGTGCTGGCTGTTCTTTTTGCTTGACCATGATGTGTTTGGACAGTGTCAGGATGCGAGAAGCTATGTCTTTGGATAGTGCATTTGGGAGTACGGGGGAAAGTCCAAGTGAAGCTGTCAAATAATTACTTGGTTCTTATCCTCACTGCGAAGTTAAATTTTTGAAATGCGTAAATAAATGTTTCGTCTCCATTGCAACCTAAGTATTGTTTATGATACAAATTAAACATTAAAATTAATTGAAAGACTGGTTTATTCAAGAACGTTCTTATACGTTGGACGAATATTTTTATTATTCGTATCTAATTTTACTATTGACGCATTTTTGTACCTTTCTCAAATGTTTTAATAATAACAATAAATATAATCATTGTTATTTTATTTTTATTAATAATGACTCTTATTTTATAAACTCAACGTATTTTTGTATTATTATATGCCCGAAATGGGTAAACTGTTGAAACATGTTTTATTCCTACCATTGTACTCAGTTTGACAACAAATGATTATGATTATGATAAAGCGTATATACATCAAATAAGTCAAGATGAAAATTCACATGACGATTTGAAATTTTTTATTAAGTAGATTATCCTTTTCGTTAACGGTAACTCTAACTATCTAAGTTGTTTGAAAACTTTTTCAATATTTACCTACAGACGAAGACTATAGATGGATGGAACTTTGGATGGAATAAAAAGGTCCAGCAAATTTGGCATTTCCATTTTGTTAACCTACAAAGTAACTATTGTCTTCCGACAGATTTTGGGTATGTCGACCATGCACCCCTAAAAATTTTACATATTTATGCTGATGTGCTCGCAGATGACTTACAAAGCCAATCTTGGCTTTAATTTCTCGTGCACAACGTAGACACGTCAATTTGCCATTTACAAATTGGTACGTTGGTACTTTCTTACTTTATCGAAACCTTCATTATAGATCTTTCTTTAACAGTTCGTCATATTTATTTATTTATTTAGTGTACATTAGTATATATTATGTGTGTTTACAAATATGTTTTCTTATAAAAATTTACTGTATATTTTATATACCTCTATGACCTCATGTGTCTTATTATTGGTATTATTATTTTTGTGTTTTCTCATTTATTTATTTTGTCGCACCGCCCACTTATCATTTCTGCTTAGCACAAAGGTATGACTGGTAGAGAATACCCTACGGTGTTAAGTCCACCTTTTGTATATAGTTTTGTAGAAAAATAAAGCATAAATAAACACGGAATGGCTACAAACTTATCCATGCTTTTAGCGGATCTCTGTCACACAATAAGCGGACACTGAACATTATAGTTTAATATTAGGTAAATCATTCTTATCTCTATTACACACGTGTACACTTATCTTAACACCATGTCCTGCACCTTATTACTAGCAGTTAGGGACCATAATTGCTTACTAAATAAAAGTTTAGCAATAAACTGGTTTACGTCAAAAGTTTGTGCACTTCAGTAAGCTATATTCGTAATATCAGGTGAGGTTAGTTAGGGACCGAAGGTACCGTGAGTATCGTATAGTCATAAAATGTGTATGGAATACTGATTAGCTCATAGTAATAGTCTTGAATTAGATACTGCGATTTGTTTAAACGTGCACAGGTGTGCGTGAGCGGTCCATTTTTAAGTTGACGATTCTAAGGACATACTGTTTTTTTCTCATTTTGGTTTGATCTAAGTTACAGTGCTCTCCGACTAAACCTATAGGAAAAGATTTCTTTTTTTTAATATGTTGTGTCCCAGTGTTTTCAGTTCCTTGAATTTGTATTCTCTTGAAAATTAATTAATTAAAATTATATTAGAAGAGCTGACTCTGATGCAAGTAAACATACCCTTTTTTAACAAACACAAACTGACTTCAGACAAAACTTGTGTTTTTTTCTAGTTTTTATTATTATTACCTGTTGTCAGATATCAAATCTTGGAAACTAAAGTTAACCCACTGTCCAGTTTCCGATTGCGCTGAAATGTTGAATACACGATCAAAGATCACTTACAAAGACATTAAATAAATTTATTAATTGCTTCAACGAACACAAAGCGTTAGCTTGTGCTATGGAGTCTAGAATAACGGATAGAAAAGCTTAAATACATTTATAAAGACCTATGACTCATGTACAAATGCTCGTGCTTATCACACAAACATTTGCCCCTAGCATGATGCACAGTTGATGTAAAAGTTTGTTGAAATAGAAAATTGATTTTTTTATCACTTGTTAAATTTTCATGTTACTCAAAAAGAGTAGAAAAAAAAAGAAAAAGACAAACAACATATATCTTTCTCGCCATTTGTGTCTTGTCAGTGTTCCCCCTCTCATAGAATATTGCGTTTGATGCAATTTGTACAAAATCGTTTTCTAGCTGAGAACTGAATAGTGGGGTAGGTTAGAATTCGATCACCAACATCGTGGGGAAAAGCTGTTAAGTCTGATTTACTTTTATTACTTTAGAGGGACCATTTTGGGAGTGCAAATTGAGTAAACTATCGTTTGTGACTTTATTTGTAGTAAATTCATCGATGACGATAAAATTATAGGACTCATAGAAGGGGATAGTATATTCGTAGATAAAAACATTTTACTATTAAATTCTGGTTTACAAAGACTATTACACCAAAAGAAATTAAGAGATACTTAATCAATCTAGAAGGTATTATTTTTCCCCTCTCTCAAAATGGTAGGTTTTAAACAGTTTCAGTAAAACTGATGTTGGATCTACGAATTTCCGTCTGACGTCCCTCCGAGATTTTATCTCGATTCTTTAAGAGTTGAACACAGGCGCACTGAGAATAACAAGCTTTGTTTTATTGTCCGAATTCTATTCCTTGCAAGAGGCTTTTGCCTTATTTTAAGATGCACGGATGGTGGTTAGATGGCTTAAATGGTAGCTAAAGTGAGCATTTTAGATGGTGTGGAGATGCATATATTGTGCAGATATGCTAATAACTGCCCCAAACATACTTTTATATCCAAGTATTCAAAAACGCGTCGACGTAATAATGAATACTCCTTGATTATATGTCTCGGTTTTATTACCACTTGTTATAAGAATGCTTTGAATTTGTATCATGAGTTGGAGAAGGGAGTGAAAAATACAAAAGCTGAAATTCCTCCCATCCAATACAAAACGAAAATAGTTGGAGTTTAATACTTTCTACCTGTAAAATGAAATCAGTATGTTCACCATCCGAAACAGCTGTATGTTCAACATTTCTCACTGTCTGATTGTTTTTCTTCGGCGTTTTTTCTCCGCTAGTTCCGGGTTCACGGCAATATTCATGACCCGGATAAGAATCTTTAAGCCCGGGTGATGCCAACAGATTAAAGAGGAGACCGGTTAAGAGAAAATATTCAGGTTGTGGCCAATTATTTTGAAGTATTTTGGGCATAGTATAAAATCATTTGTGTGTTTGGAAAATTCTACTAATACACTCGCGAGCAACCAAATTGAATCAACGATCACGTGATTTTTGCCTTGAAACGAAAATTATCCCACCTGATTCATACATTTTTTGTAGTGTGACTTTCCATACCATAATTGTCAATATTTATCAAGATATTTTATTCATAATGTCAATCGAACCATAGCAGTGGTATACGGGAATATAGAAAATCGCGATATGTGTTTGTAATTTTACAATAATCTAGAATAAAAAAAAAACATCAAAATGTGGTAGCGTAAGCGTTGAGCCCATTTGGTTGCTCGCGAGTGTAGTTTTTAATTATCAAAAATACTACGCTAACAATTTTGGGACAAAAAAGGATACACAAAATCTACATGTAATTCGTATTTTACCTACGACAACAAACTACTTCGCGGCTTTAAAATTGTACTATAGATGTGTGGTCACAAAATTGTCTCTTAATTAACTAAACAAAAATCATATTATGTGCATATTATTGTAAAAGTAAATTTTGCCACTTGTCAGGTCTTACTTAATCAATAAGGTATCTGGATCTTTTTGACTTACGGGAATTTTAGTTTACCTTAATTTGAGTTTGTAATATTTTTGTGTGAATCCGAATAAAAAACAATATTATTATTTATCTGTATCTCATTATAGTTTGTAGTATTATATTCAGAATATGTATTACATACTAGATTTTTTTATTTATTTATTAAATAGACACAAACAGGTTACAATCAATATGATGAAACAAGAAAACGTATGCCCTAGATTACAAAAATATTTTTAACAGTGAAAGTATTACGAAAAACATTTCTTTAAAGTCCTAAAGTAGAGAGCAGTAGTAAGATCATCGGATTATAATGAATATGAGTACGCTAAAAGTAAAGTATATAATCTATAATTGTATGTTCCATTAGCGTTTGTATGATTAATTTTGTTAAAATTGTATCAACTTATATACGTTTAATCATATGCCATTTTTTCCATATGAAAATAAAATGGAAAACTCAAATCACATAAACTCAACGGCACAATTGCATGCAAAAGTCCCAAGACGAAGGCATTATATTCGTACCGAACTTTTAACAATCTCATACTCATACGGTCGGTAGAGGAACGAGCCTACGAGTTTTGTACTTCAATAACTTATTCCAACTGTTAGTGTATCGAGAAACAAGTATTTTTTTTACCGAGAAGGTAGTTAGTAGCAGTTTAAAATTAGATTATTAGCTGAGTAACCTAGTTTTTGCATATACGAGTACATGTTTACTATCATCATTATTAGCCGGAATACCTTCCTCCAACCCGGTCGGTGCTGGATGTGGAAGGCTCAGAGCCGAACGGTGTGGCGAGGAGAGAGGCCTATGTCCAGCAGTGGACGGACATTGGCTGATACGATGATGATAATGATGGATCCTAATAGGATCATCAGCCCATCTTGCTGATGGACGCAGTATGTTACCATTTTATGAAACGGCTTCAAATCTAGAACTTCTCTTCTGTCTTATATGTCTGATGCCCACTGCCACTGGGATATATCCCATAAATTAGTTCTTAAATCATATATAGCTACACTTTACATCTATCAAATACTTATAAGGAGTTGATGCAGACCTTGGATGTCTCGACATGATTAACGATCGTGGCGTGTTTTAATGACGTAATAACTTTTATGATATTCTAATTATTGTGGAATTTTGTATCTTTATGTTTTTTATTACAAAATAAAAAAGAACTGACATCTAAGATTTTGACATTATACTTTATCTCACAGATACTTACTCCGATTATGCGACCGAGAATTTTCATGTAAGGTATTCGTTTCAATTATGCCTTACCGTAAGCCAACTTAACGAGTGAAAATCCTTTAAAGTCATCGACCAGAGCGGATAAAGGACCTGATTAAAAACTTACACCGATTCTCGTAGCAGGCTAATAGCCGTTTTGAAAAAAGGACGCTACTAGCGCCAACACGGCCGTCTAGGGAAATAAGAAAAAATTCAGCGCTTGCCCATCCCATAACAGAGTTAATGGTTTCCTCACTGACAGGCTTCAGTAGTATGTGCAAGTGATAAGCTTATGAGATGAACTTATTCATTTACCGTATGAAAAAAGGGTTCAAAATATAAAACAGTAAATACGTGCATGTTTTTGGGTAATAGCAAATACAGTTGCGTAAAAGATAATTACAAATTTTTTCATACGTACAAATTGGTGTTAGTCTAATTTGTTGGGATAATTGGCCTCACCAACAAAATACACCACCTAATTCCCCCTGGCCTATATTCATTCAAAATAATTTATTCTTTGACGAAAAATATGCGCATAACTATTGGCATCTTAATAGGCGACTCGGCGCACTTACGTATGATAGATACTATAAAACAACAATTGTTCAAAATTAGCTTACTATGAATACTACGTTGTGAATGATGAATAAACTGAGCATATGTGTAAAAACTGTAAGCTTAGGTTTAAGATATTTTTATTTTCTCACAAAGAATTAATACAAATTCACTTACAGAGAAAACCTTACAAATATAAAACAATGATAAATAAAAAGAATAGCAAGCGCATACAAATATTCAACAAATATAGTGGGTAGGTCGAAGTTACTGACGCGTTCGTAGTGGCAGTTAGCAGTCGTCAATCTTGTTTACCATCACCGAGCAACCATGGATGTATAACTTATTTGAGCGTACTTGGTATCCTAGATGTGGTATCCGAGAAGTTAGTTTTAATGTCATAGAATGATTTTTTTCTTTTAAGATTAAATTATCTATTTAAATTTGTAAAATAAAATTTTAAATATTATTTTAAATAAATAAAAAAAAAATTAATTTAAGTCCAAAAAATACATTTTAAGTTTTTTCTTGAAAATAGGTAAAGATTTGGCATTTTTTATTTCAGTAGGCAGTTTATTATATATTTTCACGCCCTCATATTCTATATTTTTTTTTCCGTAGTTAGTTCTGGGTGGGCTTGCCCCGTGATAACGTTATTTAGAGTACAGACAATCACTACCCGGTGTCCGATTTAGCTAAAATGTATACACGCTTAGTTTTAATGACAATACACATATTGATCCACAAAGTTTGTTGAAAAAAAAAACATTTTTTATATTATTTATTGAGAAATACTTTGTCAAAGTTTTTTACCAAAAATCGCTGTACGCTTTTCCCTTTTACCAAACCCTAAAGAATAACTTTCAGTTAACCTGGCTATACGATTAGTGTAACTGCGTAGCTCGTTACACCATCGCTCGGGTAATCTACTCGGGAAACTCGTGTTCTAAATAATAAATATTACTCGGTTTTATTAATTAAAAGCTAAGGCTATATTTTAGTTTTTACGGTTATGAGAAACCAGGGGGTGGATTGACGGTAAGGGTTACTGCTGGTATTTTTTTTTAAATCTTTGTTGAAGATCACCTTCATGCTTTCATATCCAAGAGCTGGCTAGCTGCAACCGCTATAATAGAATTGTCACGTATATTCAAAATATGATTTTGAACGTAGCTTTGTTTTGCTATGCTGTGTCAATCTGTCTACATAATTCTCCTCGTGTACTTTTCTACTAATATATTTAATGTTACTAATACGCTTTATTGTGTTTACTCTGTAGCATCGTATTACCCAACAATCTTGATAGTTACTATGTGTATTTCTTAAAGGACCTATTTTAAATTAAATTCCTAAAACAATAAGAAAGTCATCAATGGAACGGAATTCTCTCGGAATTTTCTGATACGCTTTTAGCAAAATATGAGTAAAGGTAGAGACGTTTTGAACTTCAATCTAGGACAATAGCATTTCATTTCATACACTCGGATGGTTTAAATGTGTATGTAGTACATAATTAAATTTACGAAAATCATCCATCATACAGCTGTTTCCAGTGTGACTACCAATTTCATCGGCCCATATGTTGTTAGGGGATATTTGCACAAGGAATCACCAAATCACTGAGACTGACTGAGTGAGTTTTGTCATAGAATCCCTAAATTATAATATCGTACATATATTAATTATTCTCTTACAACGGTTGACAAACTGATTACAGATGGCGTTACTTATACGCAAATCCGGTCCAATGTTTAAGAATAATTCTTTAGTATTACAAAATATTAAAAGAAATATGATTAAAATGGGAGGATATCCGGCAAACGGTTGAATTTTACCAAACCAAGCCCTTACCCAATGGATGTACGTCACAATTAAATATTATCTGATGCTTAAAAATTATTAAAGATGGCTCTAGGCGGATATTCATAAGAATTCAATATTTTCTCACGATTTAGCGAAAACATTGTTATAGATGGCACCACTAAGTGAACAGTTTTGATAGTTTCTTAACTTAACTATTGATTACCAGACGTTACCAGACTGTCGGATTATTTTATGAATAGTTCTAAGTATGTATATATATACGCCCCACTGCTGAGCACAGGCCTCACCTCATATATGAGGTGGTACGAACCATACTGCAAAACGCGGGCTGCAAGTGCGGATTGTAAGTAAGTAAATTAGGTATTTATTTGACACAAAAGATAACAACATAGACATACACAAAAAATAAAATTGTACAGAAAGTGTGCCAAAAAAGGCTCAGTATACGCCGTGACAGCAGTTGGCTAGCATGTCACGACACTGATTTTCAGCGAGGTCCAATGGCCACTGAAGGTAGTCAAAAATAAAAAAATCATCAACACAGAAAAAAACATTAAAATACAAAATGAATATAATTACACACACATAATATTTGCAATGTAAAAATAAAATACAAAAATGGGAATATTATCAAAATATTGTAAACAGAAAGTAGAAAAGAGAAAAAAAAAACATTTAAATATTAAATCAAAATTAATTTATTGAAAATGTATCGCAGAATTGATAAAATATTAAAGTACTGCAAACATTATTAAATCCCAAAAAAAAAACATTTAAAAGTATTCGTTAGTCGATTAATCGACTACACGCACATAAACTAGCATCATTCATTCATTTTGCATTATCTATGCTACTGGCAGTCATTCGAACCATAGCCAGGTAGATCCATGGCTAACCTCAAATTTCAAATTCCTCCTACCTCATTTGGACTGGTGAAGGGGTAGTTTGTAAGGTAAGTGAACCCGCTTTCAAATGTTATTAAGCCGCGCAAGGGCCTCTGACTTACTTCGACTTCATGGTGTAACCACGGTACTTGTTATTCCTTGAGCTCATTGCACTGGTTCTATAAATTCAGTTGCGACAATTCTGAGAACATTTCTGATTTTTTAGTATAAGTACTGGTGTACTTATACGGTTTAAGTATACGATGGGTATACATATTCCTTACACCGGATCTAAGACTAGCTCAACAACTGCAATGGGATTCATGCAGTGCGCTTATCCAGCGTTATGTTTCGATAGCGCCATCTACCGGCAGCGTACGCTGTGACCGCAGCTGGGGTTTGTGTTGCCGGTTACATGTTAGAATTCCATCACGACTTAAGACAATGTAACAAAAATATGTAGTATATATAATAATGACAAAAAATTTATTTTCATTTTTTATCACTATTTAATTGTAATTTATTTTCTTTAAATTTATTTTATACTTTATTAATGATTGACATGTATGTAAATTATGGATAGTGTTTATCTGAAATAAATGAATTTTAATATAATTTAATTTTATGTAGTTGAAACAAAAAAAATCAGATTACTTACATTTTTGCACAATCTGTGCCCCCCGATCTTCTTACCTTTATTTGTCCGTCACATGCGTAGCACTGAAGCTAAAGGCATACTACAAGAAATAATATCCGTCAAAACGATAGCGTGTATCAGATATTAACACATCACGCTACGAATTTCATCGCCCTTATTACAGATGTCACAGTTTTTACCTTATGTGCTGTCATATGTAAAATTACATAAATCAATTATCATTTTGACGGGTTTTGTTCTTTTGTAGTTCTCTCTCTCTCTCTCTCTCTCTCGCTGCGGCGCTCTGGGCCTCTGTTGTGTGGCACTGTACCTAATCTGATTTGACTAATTATAAATTGAGTCTTACAGAAAATTGCTGTCAAATGTAGGTACTCTTTTGTACTGTCTATTTACGTACCTACCATTTGACTTTTTTTCAATTTTTTTTTTAACATTGATCTGACTCTGTGGCAAGTAGCTTAAGCACGTGTGTTATAGATATCAGAATCAACAGTGTTATTACAAATAAACTTAAATAAATATATATAACACCCAGACCAGTACAAACAGACATGTTCATGCATAGAAATGTTTGTACAGTGTGTGGATCGAACCCGCGACCTCTTGCTTAATAGTTAACTTCTTGATCACTGCACCAAAGTAGTTTCAAAATTCGTTATCGTACCGTGTAAAAGATATTTTTCTGCACAGACCTGCAACTGTTCAAGTTAAGACCTCAGATAAAAGCGGCACTTGCCAGGAGCAGATTATACGAGTGCCGCACTTTGATAAAAACAAAATACGGAAGATACGTCAAGCCCTTACAGTGGGCATTCAAATAGTGTTCGTAAGCAAGTAATAGAATGATACTAAAAGATGGTGAGCAAGCGAGTCGAAGCATCACTGTATGTAGTGGTTTTGCTTGGGTATGAACAGAATCACACAATTTTTTCAGTTCTTGTTTGACAGTCCGGTCGCAAATGTTCTTATTTTTTTAATCAAAGCTGTCGCATTAAATTGTTTGTATTTGTTAATCGTCTACCTTGAAATGCTTTGCAATTACGAAGTGACTTACGCTTAAAACAAAAGGATGTTGTTTTACAACGCAAATCTTTCGGTGAAAATACTCGTAGTTTTGTCTGTAACAAGTGGATCTCTTGTTCTATAAAATATTGTTTAGTTTGTTACAAATAATGAGATTAATTATAAGAACGAAAAAATTACCAGATATTACTTAAGGTTACAGTCCATTTTTCCTTAAGTGTAATTTATTTTCACAATATAATGAAATTTGCATTGTTAATGCTAAACAATAAAGTTACTTAAGTTTATTATATTGGTGCCTCTGATCATGACTTTTAAGTTAAAAAATATTCAGTTAAATAATGTAGGTAGGTACGAGTAAGCATGAAAATTCTCAAAAATCCTTTGTCATTTCTTCATCTTTTTTTAAAAAAATCCGGGATCGGCATTCAATGTAACTTGTTACTCAAATCTGAGAACATAATTAAAGACTGCTGTAAATAGCTTGTTATTTAAAAAAATACCCTTTTAAATCTTAGTATAACGTTGTCCACTTACCCAAGATTCAAGTTAATAACCTTCACCTTAATCTTACAAACTAATTTATTTCTTAATGAACACAGGGATCAATGTAAGAATTCGTATCGGCGATGCTATAAGTATCCCACATGTGTTAGCTCCAAGTTTGAGGGTAAAGAATGTAGGAAAACCTTATTGGATGTGGCAACACCCGGTCTGTGTTAGTCCAACTTTGATGAGGAGATTACCGCAAGTTTCGTGGTTGTACTGTAGTAAGATTCAAGGCTTACGAGAGGGCTGTGTCAACTCATTAAAGCTGAGACGGCTGGCACGTTTAAAACCTGTTGTTTCTTTTTTTGAACGCATGCACCAATGGAAAGACCAAAGAATGATAATTTAATTATTTCAAACGCAATGACGAATTTTTATAAACTTTTGTTAACTAAATCTTGCAAGCTAAATTTTACCCAATTCTCGGTGTCCGATTAAATTGAAATTCTTTATTGCATTTTATTTAAAAAAACTTCTGCACAAATTTGTGTCAATGGCGGACTTAATGCCAGAAGCAATCTCTACCAGTCTCAGTAATTTATAGAATTTCTTAAAATACGTTTGGTCTCGATTTGATTATAAAAACCCGTAGAAAAAAATCCCTAGTGTTTAGGTTTTGAGATTTTATGGAAAGCAGTATTCATACTGTGCCCACTTAAGATAAACTGGAAAAGAGGCAAGCAAGTGATGGTAGTGACAAATTACATAGGTAAATTCTAAATGATGCCTATCCAATACAACGTACATACTTACTTTTTACTTTACTTTTTTTGACGACCACTTTGGAGTAATGGTCAAGAAGTTGACTATTAACCAAGAGGTCGCCAGTTCGATCCCCGCACTGTTCAAACATTTGTGTGCATGAACATGTCTGTTTGTAATGGTGTTCTACTCGTATGTATTTATTTACGTTTATTTGTAATACCACTGTTGATTCTGATATCTGTAACACAAGTACTTAAGCTACTTACCACTGAGTCAGACCAATGTATGTGAAATAATGTATTTGTTGTATATTTATTTATTTATTTACTTTTGCGTGGAAATATTTTCTTGAAAAGTTTAAAAAAAAAACTGCTCGATTAAAAGACGGGTCTGAGAAATCCACAAGTGTAAGTAATATTTCAACCATGATAGCATTTGTAACAATGTTACAATCAAACTAACATTACCTAGAAAATCTTCTCACATCTCCGACCGTTGTAGATTAGTAGAGATCAGACGTCGGCTTATCGAAACTTATCTCGTTAGCCAGTAATCTATAAACTGGTCAAGTCCTTGCGGGTAGTTTAATAAATACAGATTATTGGACATCTTCTTTATGAGGGTCACGGATAGGGGATAATGTTGTACAAGACTTCGGTACTAATTTTGCCTCGTCTATTTTAGGAGGAACCCTAACTCGATTTCAAGGCTTGACTTGAGTTTGATGTTCTGTGGATCTAATTCTGATGTATTAGTTGATGTTCTATGGATATAATTTTGATAAGTTATTTAAGTATTGACTGCGCTTTATTCATTGCAAACCTCAACATTATGATAATTTTGTTTAAATTCTACTGATGTAATTTAAAGCGAGACGAAAAAATAAATAGAAAGATATAAATGTAATTTATTGGTTGTCAGTTTCTTAGTCTTAAATTAGTATCCGTCGTCAACTACCGCGCGACATGGAAAGTTGTAAGACTGCAGTAGGCAGCTTTGAACTAACGTTACTTACATTTGAATCGCGACAAAACAACCACGAAAGGCCGCAGTTACTCTCCAGAGTCAAATTATCACTTTTTCTTATACAAAGACGAAGAAAGTCCAAAAACGCCACGAAATCTTTTACTACACTAGATAGGAAAGTTTTTTGCTTAGAACCGCGTTAAGGAACAAACTTCTTGATTGTCTTTGTTCGGGCCTAAGGTCTTACTCTCTAAGTTGTTTTCCATAATTTCGAATCCAGCCATTCTTGTCACTCTTGCAAGATTGACCATGCGATTGAACGCACTGGCCAGTACCCAAAAGACGCACGAAACATTGGGGCACATGGTCACTAGATTCAATGATTACTGTGGTTTCTTCGCAAACAGAAGATCGGTATTGGGGGAAAACTCGCTATAGTTCAATGGAAAGAGCTCGGTTATAGATAGTGTGTAGGATTGGTGTTTTTTTAATGTACTGCACAGAAGAAATCTAAAGCCGGGGGGCAAGGCGGGCAATTTTCCACTTATAACGCTAAAGGTCCGATGTAATTCCAAGGTGGCTGATTTAAATATGTCATGACTGCACAGTTCAAAAAGTAATAATAGTCCTCCTGGCCGATTTTGACCATGGCGGCCAACTACGCAGGAGATATTATAGTGCACAAGTGTGAGCAAAAAACACAGGTGCACTCACTGTTCCATCACTCTCAAAGTGCGGTGAGACGGCAATCCGACATGACCGGAGAGAAATCAGGCGCAGGACCAACAGCTTAACGTGCTTTCCGAGGCACGGGGGTGTAACACCGCCAACTTCCCGACTCCGAGCTGTTTTTGAGAAATTCATGACAGAAAATCTCAGAAACAATTTTGCTCGGCCTTGTATTAGAACCCAGGACCTCTCGGATGTAAGGCAGAAACTTTGCCACTACACCAACGAGGCAGTATTCAGAAAGTAAAACCTAACGTTAAGGCTCAGGACACTCCTGCGGCGTAAAGTCGCCACGACTCGCGACTGTATGTGATTCCAACTAGAACGCTGTCAATCGCGCGTCCCGGCGATAGCATGACGCAGGTGTGCGCTGCTAGTTTATAAGACACTAGCTTGCTGCCAGCGGCTTCAGCTGCAACCTAGTTTCATACAAAGTTGCAACCCCTATTTTATCCCCATGTAAGTATTTATCGAAATTCTTTCTTAGTGGATGTCTACGTCATAACATCTACCTGCATGCCAAATTTCGGCCCGATCTGATCAGTTTATCAGTCAGTGTCACCTTTGAGTTTTATTTATTTAGATATAAACCAGTACGAAAGCAATTTAATGTATTACAGAACAGGTTATTTATCATAATAAGACGACCACTTTGGTGTAATGGTCAAGAAGTTGACTATTAACCAAGAGGTCGTGGGTTCGATCCCCGCACTGTACAACACATGAACATGTCTGTTTATGGTCAGGGTGTTATATGTATTTATTTGCAATACAACTGTCGGTTCTGATATTTGGAACCCAAGTGTTTAAGTTAGGTACTTACCACGGAGTCAGATCAATGTATGTGATGTTGTTGTATATTCATTTATTACATATTTATGAGAAAATATCTGCGTCCATGCTTTACAGGCTCCTCTTAAGCACCAACAGTCTTCCGGCTATTTTCAAAGTGGAACCAGTGGAACTCTCCCTCTGCTGAAGGATTGGATTTAAGTCCACACCATAATTTAAGTTTGTTATTTTTTTTCTACTTATCGTACGTAGCACATAAAGATTTGTATACTAACACTAAAGGACCAGTTTTCCGCAATAAATATACATGGCGATGGAGGGTCTTCATCAGAATCCATGTTAAAGTGGGCGTGTGTAGGTAGGGTATTCGAATTCCAGTTACGATAACGTTTTTATCCAAATCAATTGGTCTTCAATCCACAAAATAACAATTGGGATGATGACACCTATCTTAAATATTGTCAAGAACATGGTGTTTAAAAAACATAGCCCCTATGAAGTTAATACAACCAATATATTTCAAAAAAGCTGTAGAAACCAATTTTTAAACACACAAAACGCAATAAATATTCGGTCAATTGACTCCGATTTCTGACACATGACCGTGACGTCACAATCATTTATTATCTATGGAGGCAGACCCAAGGCAGACCGTTTTGACAGATAATAAAAAGTATGTCAACGATTGGTGGTGTCGTCTAGCCAATTAGGCAATAATCACTAAGTATATTAATAACTAATCACAAGACCATATCACGAACAATACACCGGTTTCTAAGAATTTAAGCGATTTGTCGGATCTATATCGGGCAAACGGCAACCATCTTGCAATGTGAAGTTGCCGCCGCACTACCACAGACAATGACGTTCCGTTGGAGCCATTCACGTGACTCTTATTCTAAGACAGCTGTCACTTTTGACTTAAGGAAACAATTCAATCAACGTTAAAATAGCGAAGCGCCGTCAAATAAATAAATAAGCAACAACATCACATACATTGATCTGACTCCGTGGTAAGTAGCTTAAGCACTTGTGTTACAGATATCAGCATCAACAGTGGTATTGCAAATAAACTTATATAAATACATATTACACCCAGACCAGTACAAACAGACATGATCATGCAGACAATTTTTTTTACAGTGCAGGGATCGAACCCGCGACCTCTTGTTAAATAGTCAACTTCTTGACCGTTACACCAAAGTGGTCGTCAAATAAATTGAATTAAATTAACTAACTTTTGTAAAATCAACTCTTGAAAGGTTGTTAACCTTTTAATAATGCATTACGCAGATACACAAATGGCGAGGCATCATCAAATAACTGGCTGAGCCACCCAAATGAGTTCGTCATTTATGGCGAATTCATCGAGCTCAGTCGACGCCGTCAATTCTCATCTGTGGCGTCACAATCGAGTGATAGATGGCAGCAATACGAGGTCGTTGTGACGTGTACGTACACGTGTGAAAAATTACGCACGTAATTTTTCACACGTGTTCATTGTGGGTTAACTGTTTTTGGAACATCAAACGGGTTGATTTGAAAAGCGTGGTGTTCTTGTCCTTTTTCCCGAGAAGGCGAATCTGATAAAATTTCTGTAGCACTTTAAACAGACAATCAAACATTTACATGCAATAACCTAACGACTTTTCCTCTATGTGCATTTAATATTAAATCTTAAGAAACTTAAAGATAAATCTGAAGTAATCTGAATGGTTAGGCTCTAGTAAGAAATTCAAAACAATTTATTGAGTAACTTTACAAGTTATTATGAATTAATATCGTTTGCTTAACATCAACAAATGAACAACACTACTTACTATGAGAACATGCTTATTACTTCATTCAAACTTTAACAGTACCGCTTTCTGCAAACAATCGAATTCAAAAATTACCCCCAACGCTCAAATACTCATAACAGCAGATATCAATGTAAGTGCCACCACAAAATACAAAATATCTATTTTGTTATTCATTTTTATTGTATTGCTGTTCTGAGGTAAATGTCACCATCGTTTGTATGAGTCTTTGTAAGTCAAAATCGTAGATACGATTATAACCAAGCGAGTGAAAAGCTTGAGCTTTTTACAGTCAGGTGCACCATTTCATCAGTAAAATATAGTATAAAGCAAAGTTGTTTCCCGCGTCTGTATGTATGCTAAGATCTTTAGAAATACTTAACGGATGTTAATACCGCTTTTGTAATAGATAGAGTGATTCAACCCGAAGGTTTATACGTGTAACAACTAAATATACGAGAACCGCATTCCACACCGCTGGCGAGAAGCTACTTTTTTTTTCTAAAACTGGCATTCCCTACTTAACTTACTAAAACCCTTATTTATTTTGGAATATTGGCATTTTAGTGTAACGCAGTCTTAAAAAAGTACAGCCGTTTACTAAATAAAAAACTTCCTACACAAGTAAACAACATAAAATAGTGCTTAGGAGTAACAAACAAACAAATAACCACAATCTATTTGGTTAGCAGTGCTTAAGCTTTCCGCAGTTTGATTGTCTCCTTAACACAATGGCAATAGGTGTCAAATTCACTGGCAGAATACTCCGTATGTGTACGTAATCGAAAGTCACCCGAATACTCGCAAACCCAAATCTACATCACTTGTCCCAGCTATCCCACTGATTTTACAAACTTAAACTATCCAAGTCACATTCTAAATTCGTCTTTACACCCTCACAATAAGGTTGATGTTGCACGACAAGTTAATTTTGTAGGTCTTACGAGGCGTTTGCCGTAGCGACACTGATTAGGGACGTCCCAAGTCGATTTATCGATTATTATCGAATCAATGGTAGTACTGATTATTTACGCCGTATGCGCTGAAGCGATGTCGACAGGTACACGTCACATACCAAAGTGCCGTCTTAGATTGTAATCTAAGTACAGGTACATAGACTTGGTCCTGGTAGCTTTTATCGATAGAAATGAAGTGTATTCAATTCAAATCTGATTCAAAAACGACGTTTATAAATTCATTAATATCGTTTACCTCATTAGTCAATTAACTAATGCCTTTCGATGATTGACATGCAATACCCAATTTTCAATTACATTTAACTTTTATGTATTTTTTTACAATCTGGAATAAATTAACACATTATTCAACATATTAAGATGAAACATAAACAAATTATATATTGTATTCTCTTAAGAAGCCTACAATGTCTTCATGTTTTTATATCTCAGTGAGATTTCTCCTATATATTATTTTATATCAATTTAAAACTGCTCTGCTGTATTCTGCAAATAAGAGTTATCTTAACTAATCTACCGAGTTTCGTAGCAGATATTTTATGTAGCGTAAATTATTATTTACACATGAAATTATTATTTGCTTTTCTAGCTCATTTTTCATCAACAAAACATCGATCGCGCTTATCGTTCATGGAGTGAGAATGATTGCTTTACCTAAAACTTAGTTAATATAAAATATCGATATCGGCATTCTTCGCGTATCACGTCTCTAAAACCGAAGCGCTCAACTGTGTTCGCATTCAGTTTCTCGCATATCTTGATTGTGCTCTCAAACTGTACACTATTGCATTTTGTTAATTTAGACCCGATCGGGATTATTTCGGTAACATTGAGCACCTTCGAACGGCTTTCCAGTAATCTTTGACGTACTTTTACATCTCTGGTAGAAAATAGTTCCTGGTTAAACAAAAATATATGTTTCGAATTTTGTGTTGTTGCTGGGAAATCGAGAACGAATTTTATTTACTGCGATTGCTCTTTGTTAAAGATGATAAAATACCGTCAAGATCGTTCAGGGGAATTGCGTATATTCTTAAAATACGAAGAAACGTGGGCCGTTTCAACAAGATGAAACTAGATCCTGGGTGCTTGTATTAGTTAATTGGTACATGTTATACGGGCTAGAACTATGTTCAGCTGTGGATAGATAAAGGATTGTGAAGAGGATTATGAAATATGTTCCTATTGAATTTAGACAACAGTGCTTCACATTTTAAATAGCGTGATATAGGAACGTTTTAAATTAATATTGGTTTTCATCGTGCATATCTCTTGAATATTGTTACGTTCTAGGGGTGTGGGATCTAGATTGAAATGCACTTCTAAACCGATGAAGTAGAGTAGGATTTATTGTACACACTTTACGTTACAACACTTAGTACACAAACACTTATATCGCACTCCAAAATCTTCTTGTCGCAGTTTTCGCTTCGATGTTTACTCGTCGCTTTCCCAAATTAAACTCAAACTCGGTCGCATTCCCGTGCTCCTTATATACCGGCCGTCAAGGACTTCCGAATATTCGGTAGGTACCTACTACCCAGTACGAGACTGTTCGGGATCCTTCCAAATGCCGTCTTGCCTAGCCTAGACCTTTCTCGAATGTTCGGCATCATAGTGCTATCCTTGTCTTGTGCTGTCTCTGTCACACCTTTCTGGAATGTTCTTAGTATAGCTGCCTCTCTCTAATCGTGCTATCTCTTTCACTCCTACTGAAAACTACGTCATATACTGAAGTGGGCTTCAAAGGCCCATAAGGGGTCCTGAAAACGCCTGAAAACGGGTTTTCAGGTTATGGCGTCATCTGATAGAGGGTGGCCTGAAACGGACTGAAAACATGTTTCAGGCGCCTGAAAACAACGGCAACTTGGGTGAAATTTCGATAAACTAGTATGTGTTAGAGCACTCTCTGAAACGGCCTGAAATGGTATTTCAGCCTGCTGAAAACGCCTCCAAGGCACGGAAAAACACGATCAAAGTTTTAGCACTAGCCCACCGGCGTAACACTACCCCCTCCTTAGACATGCTCGTCCCGAGCATCATTCGTTCCATGGTACTTGGCCAACCGATCAACATGAACAATCTTACAGGGGCTACGTGCGTTGCGCTGTATCCAATAAGTGACGTCGTTGATCCTTGTGACTACTTTGTACGGCCCTTCCCAACTCGGCGACAATTTCGGTGACTTTCCTTTTCGACGCATAGGGTTATGTAGCCACACGAATGATCCTTCCTCAAACCTCGTCTGGTTAGACTTCCGGTCGTATCTGGTCTTCACCTTCTCGCTGGCCTGCAATCCATGTTCACGAACACGCCTGTGAACATCATCAAGCCGGTTTCGCAGTTCACTTGCATACTCCGAAACCGTCTTTGGTGCATCTGGAGGACGTCCGGTCAGAAGGTCTGCAGGTAAACGTAGTTCTCTTCCAAAATTAGCACACGCAGGAGTTACGGCCGTGCTTTCATGAACTGCTGTCCGATATGCCATTAAAAAGAGCGGAATATGCCTGTCCCAATCCTTTTGATGGTTGTCAACTACTTTGGCCAAATGTCGTTCCAGAGTCTGATTGAATCTCTCAACCATTCCGTCTGACTGTGGGTGATAGGCCGTAGTCCGAGTTTTATGAATTCCCATGACTCGGCAAGTCTCCTGAAACACCAGAGACTCAAAATTTCTTCCCTGATCACTGTGGATCTCAAGAGGCACACCATACCGACAAAACACTTCAGACACTACAGTTTCCGCTACTGTGACTGCCTCTTGATTCGGAATGGCAAATACCTCAGGCCATTTGGTGAAATAGTCCATGACCACCAGGGTGTACTTGTTTCCACGGTCAGAGGTCGGGAACGGGCCTGCGACGTCTAAAGCAATTCTTTCCCAAGGCGCTCCCACGTTGTAAACTTTAAGCGCACCTCTACTGCGTGTATGTGGTCCCTTAACTGACGAACAGCTAGTACATTTCCTACACCAGTCTTCCACGTCGTCCCGACAGTTTATCCAGTAAAAACGTTGCCGAATCTTCATCAGAGTCCTTTTTACTCCTAGGTGTCCACCGGAAGCGCCGTCGTGAAAGGATCTTAAAACATCGCTAACTCTCTTTCTTGGTACAACCACTTGAAGATGAGCATCCTTTCCGTTTTCTGACTCCCATTTCCTGCACAGTACGCCATTGTGCATAACCAGACTTTCCCATTGCGCCCAGTAGCTCTTTGTCACGGTACTCATCGGAGCTACCTCACACCATCTTGGTTTGGGCGCCCCAGCGTTGATCCAATCGTAAATGGGCTTTACATCGCAATCTTCCTGTTGTGCTTCTTGCATTGCTTCATCACTCCATTCTTCGCTAACAGTGTCTGTCCTCAACATCTTCACGCAGTCCTTACCCTCTTGCCTTAAGCAGTGTTTGCAATCATCAGGACAAGGTCTTCGAGAGAGGGCATCTGCGTTGCCATGTGACTTTCCACTGCGATGTTCGATGACAAAGTCATATTCCTGCAGTTGTTCGATCCAGCGTGCCACCTGACCCTCAGGGTTCTTAAACTCTAACAACCACTTTAGAGCAGCGTGGTCAGTTCTTATCCGGAACTTGCGTCCAAGCAGGTATTTACTAAAATGCTGCAGAGTTTTGACGACTGCCAGCAATTCTCTCCTAGTGACGCAGTAGTTTCTCTCCGGCTTCGATAGCGACTTGCTAAAATAGGCGATCACAACTTCCTGATCACCCTTATTCTGTGACAAGACTCCTCCAATGCCAGTATTGCTTGCACCATTGTCAACAACAAACTCGTTCTCTGGGTCTGGATATCCCAAAATCGGTGTTTCACAAAGTCTCTGTTTGAGGTCTGAGAAAGCTGCTGCACACTGATCATCCCAGTTGAATTGTCTTTTCTCTTCTGTCAGCTGGTGCAAAGGCTTTGCTATATCTGAGAAGTTCTTTACAAATCATCGGTAGTACGAGCAAAGTCCCAAGAAGGCACGTACTGCTGTCTTGTCTTTCGGTGTCGGCCAGTCCTTAACTGCACTTATCTTCTCAGGGTCTGTCTGGATGCCATCTGATGAAATCACATGTCCCAAGTAGTTAACCTTGCGCTTGAAGAACGAGCATTTCTTCGGACTTAGTTTTAAGTTAGCATCGCGCAACTTGGACAAAACTTGTTCCAGCTTCTTGAGGTGGTCATCAAAATCTTTGCCTACAATTATGATGTCATCCAGATACACTAGGCACGTATCGCCCAGGAGACCAGCCAGTATTTGCTCCATCAACCGCTCAAACGTTGCTGGTGCGTTGCACAATCCAAACGGCATTACATTAAACTGCCAAAGTCCTTTACCGGTTGAAAAGGCTGTTTTCTCTTTGTCCTTGTCTTTTATTTCCACTTGCCAATAGCCACTTTTCAAATCCAACGTGGAAAACCATTTCATTCCATGCAGAGTGTCCAAAGTGTCATCTATCCTAGGCAATGGATAACTGTCTTTCTTAGTCACATCGTTGAGTCGACGATAGTCTACGCAAAATCTCATGGTTCCATCCTTCTTTTTCACCAAGACTACTGGAGAACACCAAGGACTTGTCGACGGTTCTATCACTTTATCTCTCCTCATTTCCTTGATCATGTCTTCCACTTCCTTCTCTCGAGCTACTGGAACTCGCCGCGGTCGTTGTCGAATAGGCATGACATCTCCGGTGTCGATCTCGTGCTGCACTACTCCAGTTCTCCCGATATCACTGTCATGTGCAGAGAAGACGCTCCTATAGCGCTTTAGCAAATTACGTGCCTTAAGAAGTTCTTCCTTTGTGAGATCATTTTGGCAGTTTTCCAATAACTTTCCAATTTCCACAACTTCTTCTTGTAACTTGTTCTCTTTAGACCCATGGCAACTCCGTATCCAAGAGATTGCCTCGCATGTTCCCATAAGGGTTCCTTTACTTATGACGTGTTGAGTGTCACTTAGATTTAGCACCCTTATAAATGCTGCAGATGACGTCGTTACCACTGTGCGAGCTGGCATCCATGGTTTACTGCCGTCCATTTTCTCTATTAACACGCAGGAATGAGATCCTTGTCTCGCACCGTGCGGCAATGTCACCGGAACTAGGGCTTGCGATCTCGGTTGAAGTGTAGTCCTTCTAGCGCAGAAGACATGTCCACTCACTCCACCTTCCATAGGAACTTCATAAGCCCCAAATTTCAGCACGCCTCCTTTCATGTCGATCTTACACTCGTACTTCCTCATAAAGTCAAGACCAATAATGCAGTCATCTACGATGTTAGCAATGATGACTTTGTGCCAGTACTTCTTTTCTCCAATCTTCACTGACACTTCCTGCTCCCCCTGGACGGAGATGTACTGGCCGGTAGCCGTTTGCAGCTGAAGATGCATTGGTCGGACTAGATGATCCCTGGACAGGTGTTTCAGCAGTCGAGAACTGATCACGGTCCGAGAAGCTCCGGTGTCAATAGTAAGGTGACATGGTACTCCACCAATTTCTCCTTTGACAGCCAGACTGTTCCCGTCGTTCGCCTGCGAGATCATAACTGGGACATTTTGACCACCAGCCAGTACTCGTCCCTCAGTCCTGGCTTTTACTCGTTTCCCCTGCTGCTGCCGCTCTGAACTATCAGAGCTTGCTGGCCTCTCCGTTCGGTCCGAGTCCCATTGCCTCCAAGATCTTTTTGGGCAGCCTGATTGTATGTGTCCTCTTTCCCCGCAGTTGTAGCATCGAGGCCCAGTTTCTCGAGGTAGAGCAATCGGCTCCCTGGCCGCAACTTCGCGCACCCTAAAGGATTTTGTTGAGTCTTGGCGTACAGCTTCCACCTCCAGGGCATGGGCGAGCGCATCCTTCAAGGTCCCATGGTGTCCCAGCCGTACAGCAGCCCTCACTTCAAAGTCCCGAATCCCATCTATGAATGCCTGTACAAGCGTTCCATCGATGAAAGTCGCTGCGGAACCTTGGTACGCCTTCCGGACGAGCTTCTCTATCTCAAGTGCCCACATTTGTAACGACTCATTATGCCCCTGAGTCCTATTTTCAGCTGAGCTCTGTAAACGTGCTCTAGATGGCTGTCACCGAAGCGTGCCTCTAAAGCTTCAAGAAGACGGTCGTATGTCTTCTCCTTTCCTAACGCTTCCAGAACAGTGAGAGCTTCGTCCCGCAGCGCCAAACTCAGTGCCGTTTTAGCATAGTCCTTGCTCCAGCCATTCGCTTCGGCAACCATCTCGAATTGGAGCTTGTATGCGGCCCACGAAGAGGTTCCATCGAATGGAGGTACCTTTAACTTTTCACCTCCTGTGGCTGGTGCACCTGATACACTGGTGGTGCCGTTGGCCACTTTGATCTCCAACTTCTGGAGGCGATTCTCCTGGCCCTCCACTTTTTCGTTCAGTCCATTGAGGCGCTTCTCGTGGTTTTCAACTTTAATTTCAACGCCCATAATTTTGTCTTGCACCTCAGCCATCTCCTTTTTCCATTCTGCAGCTACTTCGTGTACCTCACGGAGGACTTCTTTCTGGTCCCGTAGCTCTTGCTGCAAAATTTTGGCTTGTTCCTCGTGCCATCTAGCCTGTTCCTCCTGCCTTCTGGTCTGTTCCTCCTGCTGAACCCGTAGCTCTTGTTGCAGGATTTTGGCTTGTTCCTCCTGCCTTCTAGCCTGTTCCTCCTGCCTTCTGGTCTGTTCCTCCTGCCTTCTAGCCTGTTCTTTCAGGAGGATCAGAATGGCGTTGACGTCTATCTCCGGCGTCCTTGAAGCTGGTACCGCTGTGTCTGACGTTCCGGCGGTGCCCGCAGAGTCTCCAGCAGCGGTGCGGCTTCGGGTCTGCATCCCCTCCTTCTCTTCTTCTCGCGGAGTAATCGGCATTTTCAATCCCACTTCTGACACCAAATGTTACGTTCTAGGGGTGTGGGATCTAGATTGAAATGCACTTCTAAACCGATGAAGTAGAGTAGGATTTATTGTACACACTTTACGTTACAACACTTAGTACACAAACACTTATTTCGCACTCCAAAATCTTCTTGTCGCAGTTTTCGCTTCGATGTTTACTCGTCGCTTTCCCAAATTAAACTCAAACTCGGTCGCATTCCCGGGCTCCTTATATACCGGCCGTCAAGGACTCCCGAATATTCGGTAGGTACCTACTACCCAGTACGAGACTGTTCGGGATCCTTCCAAATGCAGTCTTGCCTAGCCTAGACCTTTCTCGAATGTTCGGCATCATAGTGCTATCCTTGTCTTGTGCTGTCTCTGTCACACCTTTCTGGAATGTTCTCAGTATAGCTGTCTCTCTCTAATCGTGCTATCTCTTTCACTCCTACTGAAAATTACGTCATATACTGAAGTGGGCTTCAAAGGCCCATAAGGGGTCCTGAAAACGCCTGAACACGGGTTTTCAGGCTATGGCGTCATCTGATAGAGGGTGGCCTGAAACGGACTGAAAACATGTTTCAGGCGCCTGAAAACAACGGCAACTTGGGTGAAATTACGATAAACTAGTATGTGTTAGAGCACTCTCTGAAACGGCCTGAAATGGTATTTCAGCCTGCTGAAAACGCCTCCAAGGCACGGAAAAACACGATCAAAGTTTTAGCACTAGCCCACCGGCGTAACAATATCTTCGTACTATGTTTTGATTAATTTTAAGATAAATATAAACATTTTATTCACGCTCGTCCTTATATGGCAATAAAATAAGTTCCAAAACTAAAACCCGACTATTCAAAATTTTTGAAGAATCTTGTTTCAAAATTTTGAGTAGTATGATTCTGTGTATGTTTGTTAGATGTTTTGGTGATTACCGTGGTCGAATGCCACTTTCCCTTTTGACATTAGTGCTAAAGCTTTTGACATTAGTGTTTTAACAGAAGTTGCATACAACCTGATCTATCTGATCATCAATGATATGAATCATGTTTCATTGTTAATAGTAGTCGGGTTTTAGTTTCAAAACTTATTTTTTATTTAAATGATTTTGAGAATGTTCATATTTTTGAATACCCAACACGACCTTATATTTTACAAAAATATGTTTTCATGCATGATGCAAAATGACCTAGCCTTTAACCAGCAGGCAGCTTAGGCGCATATAATGACACCTCATTTCTCCAAATATGATAAAGGTTTTAAAAGTTATGAGGGTACAGATGAACATACAAACACACATACATATCATAACCCTCCTTTTTGCTTCGCCGTAGTCGGTTAATCAGGTCATAAGCTTGACATAAATTATATTATATACCCCAGTGTGCAGGTGCTGAAATAAACAAACCTGATTCGATCCTAAACACAATAATACGTTTATCCTAAACCAAATATCTAATGACCAAATAGTGCTGTTTTATAATAATCAGGATAATCTAATCAAAACCGCGAACGACAATGAAATTTTCACAAATTAGTGACACTGTTATCATTGCGGTAGATGCAATTAATCTGTCACAACATTATTGACAGGCCACTAATTGAATTACTAATTCATTAATGCAAACTAATACTACAAATGCATAAGTCTGTTTGTTTATATCAGCTCAATGGACTTGGTTATTGTCTCAGTAATGTTACTGATTGATGATAGTGCGACTTTTTGGTTGGTCAGACCCGGCGTTCTGTTTCGTGCTAATCACAACTAATAAAATTAAGCAGCACTAGGACAATATTCAAAAATGTAGCAAACTAAAGTGGCAGTGGGCTGGCCATGTCTGTCGCAGAACCGACGAGAGGTGGAGCAGAAAGGTCAAGAAGGCAGCTGGTAGTGGCTGGATGCAAAGGGCGGGAGATCGGCGGTGTGGCGCTCCTTGGGGGAGGCCTATGTCCAGCTGTGGACTGCAACAGGCTGATATGATGAGTACAGTATCGGATGTTTGTGTACCATCCTTATTATGTAAGTATACGTAATAATGTATGTCTATGATTTTTTATGTATTTTATTTCATTTTATGTTAGTAATGAGTTTGTATGTTTATAAATTTATTGTGTACTTAAATAACTTCAATTAAATTGTTTGTTTCTACATTTTACTTTATTATTTTTTCTTTTTTCTCTGCTTGGCCCTATGGTTGACTGGTAGAGAATGCCTTCGGCATTAAGTCCTTTTAAGTGAGGTGCTTGTGGCGCAGTGGTTGCAGCGCTTTGGTAGTGATACCTAAAGTTAAGCAACCTACGGCGCGGTCATGTTCGGGATGGGTGACCATTCTGACCATTTAAGTGATATCTATTTACAAGCATCTCCGTGCTTCGGAAGGCACGTTAAGCTGGTGGTCCCGGTTAATATCGATAGATATTAGTCGTTAAGCCTGGTCAGAGGCCCTCGGGCGGCTTCATAACATCTGACAGTAAGGTTGGTCACTTACCTTACAAACACCCCTCCACCAATCCGCACGGAGCCCGCGTGATGGAGTATGGTTCGGACCACCTCATTGTCGAGGTGAGGCCTGTGCCCAGCAGTGGGACGTATATAGGCTGATGAGAGATTAAGTCCACCATTGTACACATGTTTGTGCAGATCTTAAATAAAATGAAAAATGAATGTTTTATCAATAAGACCGTTTAAGTAGGACATGACACATAAGCTGGTAACAGTTCTTGACAAGACTGGTTGTTTTCTTTGAGAAATATCATTCCGCTATCTGCTTTAGGCGTGTTATTTGAAGAACCTGTATAACTCGAGCAGCCTAATAGAGCTTTATATGACAATGTGTAAATGATTATAAAGATTGTTTTTAAGACAGTGAGTTTTCCTTGCTCATATTTTATAGTAAAGCGGCAAATCGTAGAAGTATTTCGACAATACTGACCTTACATACATCTTGAACTTACGAATCGAACTTCCTCCTATGTTCGTACTATAGTAACCTCAAAATTGTCTAAAAGGTGCAATAAAAATAGATTTTATCTCGTAATTAAAATTCCTCAACTAGCTAACATTTTAGACGTACAAAATTCTTGCCTAAATGGGACGTATGTGGTGAATGGAACAGTCACAGAAGAGTACAATTAAGCCGCAGTTATTGGAATACTTACATACCTATTATTTATTTAAAGTTTTGATTACCTATTTATTTATTTTAAACCTAAGAGTATCTTACATAGTTTTAGGACTACGTTGACCCGCAACCGTACGGTGTGGTGCAAAAATACTAAGCGGGCTGACCCCACGTAAATTGGGCCAGGAGAAAGATTAAGAAGTTGTCCATTTGTCGGACTTCTAAACCAAGGGTCGCGGGTTCGATTCCCGCACAGTACAAGCATAAGTGTGCATGAACATGTGTGTTTGTACTGGTCTGGGTGTTTTCTATTTATAATATGTATTTATTTACAAAAAAAAAGTATTTAAGTATGTATATCCGTTATCTAGTACCCATAACACAAGCCTCGTAGCTTACTTTGGGACTAGAGAATTGGTGTGATTGTTGAGAAATATTTATTATATTTATTACTAGCTGTGCCCGCGACTTCGTCCGCGTGGAGTTGTAATTTTGGGCATAGACATGTACTGTCGCAGACAGTTTTTTAGATCATTTCAAGAGGAATAATTCTTTCATATTTATATTTTTGGTATCTTGAACCGTTTTCGCAGCGTACGCAACTCAAGGATGGTTTAGTAGATTCTGAGATTCAATTTCCTGCCTGCCCCCTAAGTTCATCGGCGTGATTATTTATATCCCAGTTTACTCTCCAGGTGATACTGAGTCAAATAAAAAAAGTCCCGTCAAAATCGGTCCAGTAGATTCTGAGATTAGCCCGGACAAACAGACAGACAGACAGACAAATTTTTTAAAAATTGTTGTTTTGGCTTCTATTACGGTAATTAAGACCCCCTGTAACAATTTTTCATAAAAATCTTCAATGTACAGAAATCGATCTTTCACAGTCTTATTATATGTATAGATAGATTATTTAGTTAAAAAAAATATTAGAGTGGCTGCACAAAAATTTGCGTGAAAAATCCGTTGTAACTTTTATAAATAACAAAAGCATAACAATTATTTTGTATTTTACGGTAAGGGTACCTAATTAGAACCCACTAGAGACACATTTTGCACCGTACTTTTAGTACAGTTTTAGAAAACGCTACCTAGTTGAGTACTTAAATAAAACGTGCTATTAAAATTTGAACTCAAGGTAATATTCGATTGAATTCAAAACTACCTTCGTGTTTTTTTTAATGTAGGTATTATAATTTATTTTAAAGTCATTACTATCCGTTCCTTGTCTTCTAACCCTTATTCGTTCACTCCTTAAAACTCGTAAAGTTTAAACCCCTAGCAGGACTGGCAGCGCCCCTACACCTAAATCTCATTAAGCCGATCACATAAATTTTATTTGGACCCAAGTGGATTACGGGTAGACTCATTAAGTTGTTTAGATAATTCTGATAGTGTTCTACTCTATGGCTTTTACTCTTCTTAGATATCTTGGTGACTCTTTGAGTTTTGGGGTTGAAAATTTATTTTAACGGATAAGGTCTTATTGTTTCAAAGAGATAGCGTTCTGGTTTGATTCTATTTAGATTGTTTTATTTATTAAGTTTTACTCAGATTAGGAATTGTGTAATTAAATTAATTACAGATTACGACCAATGGTTATTAATATACTGACTGTATTCATATGGAGTTATATTCTTTTTCCTGTTATGAATTATAGTTATAAGCTTTTACCCGCGACTTTGTTCGCATAAGGTATTTTTTTTGGAATCCATTGTTTGCCCCTAATACCAATTTTATCCAAATATTATTCAAATCTTAGGTAATTAAGGAGTGAAATCGATCAGATTCCCCGGAAAGTAATTTTTCCCATGAGAATGCGTTGTTTTCTCACGGACAAAATTAACTCAAGTCCTTTCTTAAGTCTTAAACTATAATTTTTAGTTTAGGCGTAAAAGCGACCTCTTGAATTTTCCAATGGAAAAGCGTCATTTTCCCGTGGTAAAAAGTATATCTCGGGTATCAAAATATCTCCATAACAAATTTCATGCAAATTAGTTCAGTAGTTTAAACGTGATTGAGTAACAGACAGACAGAGTTACTATCGCATCTATGATATAAGTATGGATAATACTAAGTAGAACATTCGTTTACCTGTTAATTTGGTAAAAGCATATCACGGGTATCAAATTATGTAGAAAACAGCGAACTTATATTCAAATTTTTAATCCAAACCTACATGGATAAGAAGATAGATAGATATATATATATAACTCTTCATTTAATACCACAGAAAACATAATCAACTGCGTGGAGGTTAAATTACATCTAGTCTTTCCTTCATATCTTTCAATAACTTTGACCTACATTGACACAAAAAAAACTAGTGACATAAATGAACTATTCATAATACTTACTTTACGAAACATATTTAAAATTCAAACTAAACCAGCTGACGGCGACTGTGGCGTAGTTCCGTGCTGCGGTCGAGTGCGAAGTTGCGAGAGGCAGGCCCCGCCAAATGTCAAGGAGTCGACGCCACGTTCCCGGGAGTTTAGTTTGCTTGTATTATTATGTGTTTTATTAAAGAACCATTACCGTTTTCGTCTCCACCCACCATCGGAAATGAAATGGTATTTAAATGGTAGATCTCAGCGTATATGTATGGCAACATCGGCATCGACATCGACAGGCGTCTGTACTAGAACGAATTTCGTATTAAAAAAACTATTCTATTTTTCTGAATTACCCCATCGAATAAATATATATAAATATATATATTTTAGTCAAGTAATGGGATACTACCGATCACATCGATATCAGTTTGATATCAGTCGGTGGGTGGGGACGGTGGTCATATTTTTTAGTCAAATCAGACACATAATTATTTTCAGGCTCTAAACTTATGTTCAAATTTCCTTTAAAATAGTTCACATATAAATAGTTCATTTGTTACTGCTGCGTTGTTTCAGTAGCCCTCAAAGTTACAATAGAAGCCTTAATAGAACTAACGTAAAACTGCAACGGCCTTGTTACAAATAAAAAGTGCTAGGTTCATGACACTAATTTTGTCACTACCTTCAAGTTACAATATTTCATTAAGACAAGCTTTTATTCCTATTTAGTGTGATAAGGCTGCCCATGCCGGAACACTAGCGATTTTTTACGTGATTTTAATTATCTATAGTGACCTCCAGCTCTATTTGACTAAACACTCTTCACGGAACATCTTACCATAGTTTCCATCACACGACATCTTACCATAGTGTCCGGAAGATAACTTATAGCCAAGTTGCAAACTGACCAACAGCTGTCATCTGAACGTGACCACTAAACCTTAGTTTAACTGACGGCGTGTTGCGCTGTTATTCCGATTTTAGGAGGCGAGAGGTTGAAATACTTACTTACAGTTTTCAAAGTCGATCTGGAATGTTTACTGATGGTGAGAAACCCAAATTGTGAATATCTAACGCTTATGTTGGGGCTAGGTAATTAGTGTGTTCGTTAAAATAAAATCGCGGACAATATTACAGGTCACAGTACGTGCATATTCAAGTTCTAGGATTTTTAGAAATAGCAATCAACACGTCAAAATAATGTGAAATTAAAAACACTTAATAAATCGGACTGCGGCGGGATTTTTTCTTTGTTTTAATTTCACATTGTAAAGAATTTTGCATTGCTAATGTTAAAAATATATTAACTAAACGTCATATAACTTATTTTGAGTTTCTTTGTCATCTGTGAATATGTGATTATTGGATCGTGCTATTTACTTTTTAGTAGAGGTATATTGTTATACCACGTCACCTGCCTCCTGACTTTTATATCATTTGCAAAAAAATACCATACTCATACAAAGTCACCCGATTTGGTATGGCTCCGCTGTAGCAACTACTAAAACAGGATACATAAAGAAACCATCTAGATTGTTTGTGGTTTTCGTGGGTGTATTATTAGAATTTAGACCAGGACTAACCTTCTAAATCTATTTCCTTATTTGAGCTTTTAAGGATCTTTTTTTTTCAACTTCTGTGGCACTTATATTAAAAAGTTTAAGCGTATGCACAATGTGTAGAATAGAACCAAGGCTTTTTATTTCACATATAGGTACCAAAAAGGCAAAGGCAGCATTCGCCACTGAGCACAAAGTTGCAAACTAGCGGTCTACCCAGATGTCAGCCAAAGGTTACGTGACCACGTATATAGCTTTGATAGCTGAGCTGAGCTTACGTAAAAACTGAAATGGCAACTCGGAATTAGGTTAGTTAGAATTAACCGACTTGGCACCTAAAGTAGTGCCATTTTTGTAACTACATTGCAAGGTTTAGTTTGGTGGACACAGTTTTTATAGGTGTTAGTTAATGGGTTTGGCTCTTCGACATTATGTGCTGTAGTAAACGCGTACTAATTTCAGTCTTCTTTAGATAGATGGATACTCAATAATTTGTGCAATTGACAATCAGTTAACATTAAACCTAGTATATAAACAGCGGTACCTACTCCTGGATATTTGAAATCTACGTCTGCGAAACAACTTTTAGATGTAGTATTAACTTTATTTACAATCAATTTGAAGTAGTTCGTAGTCGCATGGCCTTCTGGAAAGTATATTTGAGTCTAGTTCATGAAGTCTCGCAGTCAAGCATAGTCCACTAACATCGACTTTGAATGCCATAAATCTATGTACGACACGTCTTAGGGTGCCAAAATTTAGTTTATTTTTTCATCTTTTTACTAGATGCACGATAGATATTTAAGCAACCTAGATTACAATTTAGCACATTTTAATATTTCCAGTCTTTTAAAAGCACAAAATCTAATAACCTGATTGTAATAAAATATTTTAGCCATTTCATCTCAGACACCCATCAAAAGCGGCGATCACTGAGCGATCCTAACATTTTCACTTCATTTATTCGGTATAATTTCACTATCGCGAACCGTTCCGTCTACTGAAGTTAATTCAGAAATCCCTTCAAATCTTCAGGGGCCCGAATAAAATTTATTGCAAACGTTTAATTTGCAAGCGAATTAGAATCAGACGAATTTGCTTCTGACAAGGGTGTATGGGACTGGGATTTGGAACGCGGTTTTAGTTATATAGGAACCTGTTTACATGAGGCTAAGGCTATTGTTAAACTATACAGTACTGCATTTTTTTCTATACCTATCGCACATCTAGCAAATATAATACACGCAGACACTAAAATAAAACAAAATTTTGATACCCTAAGACGTGTCGCACATAGATTTATAGCATTCGGAATCGATATTAGAGGCCTTCGCATTACATAAATATATTTGTTTTAGAGTATAAGCATAGTGCAAACACTTATGTACCTATGGCTTATTTCAAGATCTGTATTGACACGCCTTTATTTATTTGTAAGATGAAAAGGAAAATCTAAATATTGATTAATACGGGCTGACTAGTGATATATCAACGCACAGCCCAAACCACTGGATGGAACGGGCTGAAATTTGGCATGCAAGTAGATGTTATGACATAAGCATCTGATAAGAAAGCATTTGATTAATTTTTCCCCCTAGGGGATAAAATATGGGTTGCAAATTTGTATGAAACTTGACACTAGAGGCCTCTAGTGTCAAAATAAACGCTTAAAACACCTTTAATTGAGTTCATAAATATCTTTGGTTGCCATTTTTAACTACAATCTTAATTTTGAAGGATTACTGTAGTACAGGAGATAAAATGAAACACGGATCATACAAAAATTTACAGCGTATTTTCATTATCCATACAAAATCACCTTGTCAAAATACTTTATACAACGTTATACACAATCATAACCATAGATGGCGTTAAGATACGAAAGATGCGGCATGGGCATGTTCATTACGTTAATAGCAAAATGGCGGTATTATGAAGAGTAATTTTCCTTATCTTTGTCATTGTAATTGAGAAAACGGGTGGTGTTATTATGATCTACATTCGAGTGCTGTGAATTTTGTAATACGCCCCTTTGATTCCTCGGTGTCCACGTGAGCGACAAGTTAGAAGCGACGCGATGCGACAATATTAAATGTATGTACGTTAAGATCGTGTCCTACGTGACGAACCGCAAATGACATTTACAAAAGTAGGTATTGGTCGCATCACATCGCGACGCACTTGTCGCGTTTTGTCACTCACGTAGGACAATGCCTTAGTGCTTGTTCACATAGGAACGTGCGGGCGCGGGCACGAGCAAGCTACTGAAGACCGCACGTGCGTTTCGTGTGTGAACACTGGAATATCATTTCATATGTTTAATATATTGCGACCGTGCTTTCTACCGCGCACGTGCGTTTTTGTAAACAAGCACTTAGACACTTGCGGGTAGCAGTTCCGTATGAATTAAACATCTTCATCTTATACCTAACTAAGACTGTTGTGCCATCTTATTTTAACCAAATATCAACAATACTACATCAAGTTCTTCAACTCTACGACGCTTAAGGTTACTTGGAGCAATATAAACTTAAATGCTAATTTGAGATCCTTGGTGTAAGTGTGTCGGCTCCGAGGAAAAATATTGAAGACCTGACGATTTTTGGGAGGCATGACACGATCGCTTAACGATCGAGGTCGGATTTGAAAGGTGAGTTGAATAAATGTTTGTTACTTATTTATGTATTTATTTAAGCTTCTTATTTCTATTTGAGTTTATTCTATTTAATTTATTTTTGTGTTTTTTTTTCTTTTATGGGTACGCCATAATATTATTAAGACTATGCCAGATACAATTGTAACAAGTAATAATACTTATTTTGTGTACCTTATGCTACCCAGTACCTTTCCGTCAAATTGGTAAGAATATTCTACTTGGTATATCTGATCTCACGTCTGATCATTTCTATTTTCAGGCAGTGAATCTACATGATCCATAATTAATAAGTAGTTTATTTTGAACTATTTAAATAGTGTCATTTTTTTCAAAGCTGTAAACATATCTAACTCTCCTTTACTTTATGCGTCAGTCTTCGAATTGGTTTATTAATGAAAAAATTGGTTGCCTGTAAAGTCGGTATACGGGCGAAAGTTTTACGTGACAACGACTTTGAGTGGTAAAATAATTTTAATGTGAATATTCATTCGTATAACATGAACCGGTGTGTATGCCTATCTCTCTCACTCTCTCTCTCTCGCTCTGTCTCTCTCGCTCTGTCTCTCTCGCTCTTAGGCGGGTTAACTGTGCTCGAGTGGAAGGGACGCGTGCCTTTCACTTTTTATGTCTGTCTCACTCGCTCTTAGGCGGGCTAACCATGCCCGAGTCGAAGGGACGCGTGCCTCTCACTCGCTCTCATTGTGAGCGCGGAACGTGAGCGGAGCGTAACACAGTTTCTTGAAGTGTCACCCGGCAAACCAATTTATAAGACGTTGTCACGTCAAAAAAGACAAAACTATCAAATGAAAATTAAGCTAATGAATGCATTACATTTCGTATATACGAGTATAATTGTCAGTAAATAAAGAATTTTAAAACTCAAATCAGCTTTACAATACAACATTTACAAGTGATTTCCGAAAATAAACTTAACAACAGTGACTGTAGCCAGAAAATACTTAAAATATAATTACTTTCGCGTTCATCCAATACCCATGCCGCTGTCAAATAAACAAAATGGACTTAATGCTACGATCCGAAATCGAATGAAACGAATCCAATTTACATTTACAAATCTACTTAACATTAAATCCGGTAATGTACAACATTCATATCGGTGAATACAATCACTTTACTGTTTGAATAAATGTTTTAGTGCTCATAGAAATAATTCCGTACAATAAATTGTGACTTAGTCTGTATCTCACTTAAACTATACGCCAACGCACACCTGTGGCATGCTGTCGCTGCGGCATTACGCCGCAGGTGTGCCCTGGGCCTAATGACTAGAGCTTAATTGACTTACATTATCTAAGTAAAGAAAAAGGCAAAACAAGCACTCCATAACACAATAGTGGATTTGAATGTCAGTCTGTACGCTGTGTTGGGTTCTAGAAAACGGAATATTTTCATTTCGTTTTGTATTGGTATTACCGGATCTACAATATAAGCTGGCGCTTCGGTAGTAGCTTTAGTTTCCCTTGGACAGGGCAAGTTGTCTGGTGGTATTTTTAACACAACCCTTTTGACAGGTTTTTTCGGTGAGTTCGGATCTTTGTTCAGTTCTTCGGGTATCGTTTTCTTCTCTGTCACGTTCATTCTCTCGTTGATTGTCTCTATAGTTATACCCGCGTGTAGTATGTCCTGATTGTAATCTATTTTGTTCTCTGTCACGTCGGGCATCTTGTTGTATGCTGAGCTCACTATGGGTGGGTCCATTTTGCAGGTTACGCCATCTAGCGACGTCTTTGTGTTTGGACTTTTCGTCTCGTTTCGGAGTGAGTGCATCCATTTCAGCCGACAGTCGCAGACGAAGTTGTTTTCTGTGGAAATTAAAAAAAAATGGTTAGAAATTGCAATAGGCAAAAAAAGTATTAGCGCAAGTACGAGTAGTCAGCTAGACAGAGTCAGCCAAAGACTCAGAAGTCCAAATCAAAAATAATTGGACTAGAATCTTGTTTTGTGGTAGACTATTTCTGAGACGCTCATCAATGTTATGCTTAATAGAGTATAAGGGGGGAATCGAACCCATTCACTTTGTGCATAACTTATCCTCTGCACCACTCAGACATTTTAATATAACCTATATTTCTCATAATAATAAAATATTTAAAACAACGACATTTTATAAGTACCTCTATATCAACTAAAACTCTTTTCTAAAGACCTTTTGTCATTATAAGTGAACTCATTCAGTTACTTGAAATTTAAACAGGTAAGTTACATTAGCAATAATACTTGAATTTAATCTAGATCCAAAGGAAACTGAGAATTACTAAGTAATTAAATTAGAACGACGCTCGTATTATTTCAATGGGCATTCATCTGGTAATGCTTGTTGGATTTTCTTAGGCGAAATATATTTTGCCAAAATCTTTAACTGGATTTCAAAACATATTCTAGAATAAGTGGATAAGACATCACTTTGCACTTCCAATCCCCCTTCCATATCTTAAAACCCCGAAGGAATCATAAAAGAACAAACTTCCCCAAGTGTATTAAAGTTAATAATAATTCTCTCTCTGTTTCCACTCATTTAATATTCAACGCACAAGTTTATGAAACTCCACGTGATATGGTATTAAATATTCATTATTACCTTCGAGTAGCAAATTGCTGTTTTGTGGCTTCAAGTTGTCCAATATGGGTTTGATATTGTCGAAAGTTAGCGCGTGTAGTTCGTTAGAACGGAGGTCGAGGGAGCTCAGTCCTCTCACTCCTTCGAAGAGGCTTGCGGGTAATGCACTCAGTTTATTATCGTCCAGGGACAACTTTCTAAGCTGTGACAGCCCATCGAAGGCTCTCTCAGAGATGTACTTCAAATCGTTCTTTCCGAGCAACAGTTCTTGCAAATTCCACAACTCAGCGAACGTATACTCAGTAAGATTGTTAATGCGGTTCCTCCGTAGATCCAATTTCCGTAAGTTGGCCAATCCATCAAACGTGCGACGTCTCAAATGGATTATGTTGTTTTTATTCAAGTCCAATTCCAATAGATTGAACGTGTGCAAGAACGCGCCGTCTCGTATGGACGATATGTTATTCTTGGTGAACACAAGTTTGTGCAGCTTCGGCAAATCGTAAAACGCTTCTGGTCCGATCTCGAGAATCATGTTGTCCTCGAGATTTATTAATGTTATATTCGGAAGATGAGCGAACGCGTACTGGTGTAAGTTTTCTATTTGATTTTGTGACAGTGTGACGTCTGTTAGGTTTGTTAGATTTGCGAATGCGTATGGTGTGACGTCTATGATGTTACCGTAACGTATGTTAATGGATTTTAGATTTTTCAGAAAGTTCAACGCTTTCGTCGGGACGTAGCCCAGTGCGCCGTCGACGCGAACGTTAAAAGACAAAGTTTGCAAAGTTGATTGTGACTCAAAACTTTGCCAGATGAGATCATCCCGAGGTATTCCGCCATTGAATACCCAACATTCCGCTTTGGTTGCATTCCTCGGCTCCCTAGTGTTCTCGCAATAGCAGTGAACTTTTGATTCTCTGTCGCTGACGTCACAAATATTCTTTTGGAACCCCCCACTCTTCTCTTTCGGCTTCCGCTTGCTGTTGTCTTTTGCTTGGACGTTGATTGACATTTCGTTAACAAGAGCGAAAGTTATCAGGATGTAGATTACCCCAGCGATCCGCCTCTCCATTTTCGCGTAATCTGAAACAACGAAATTCATTACGTTAAAACGACGAATTAGATTATGTTTTGTTACTTCGTTGGTGGATGATCGAAAATGTTGGAAAATTGACGATGTTGCGAATGAAAATTATTTGTAAGTATTCGTATTTTACGTGCATTAAAAGCTTTTCGGTCTAATACTGATTACGCTGCGCGAGTTTGCTTAATACTCTACCAGTGGTTGGAAATTAAGCTCACGTGCTAAATTATTTAAGGCACAATAATGACGGTCTAAATAATGCTTTACATAAACCGCAGGTAAATAATATTTGTATACCAACGCACACATAGGTTTTTGGCGATATGAAATGTCAATGACATCTTTTTGTTATTTGTAATACAGTTTTGCGAACAATGAGAGTGATGTGATATTTCAAATGTGAAATAATTTTGGATCAATGTGAGCAGTTATTTTGGTAGATTTCGTTTAGCGAAACCTCATACGTACCAGTGTAGGATCCTTCAAAAGGATTCCAGTCTTGTTTTGCTGCTACGTTTTTAAGCTAAGATTACCTCTATATATTATTTTTTTACCTCTTTCACATTTTTACAGGCTTGTTTTTATTGACAAGCTCTAGTAGACTATACAGAAAGAAGATAAAAGACAAGATAGAAGACTAAAGAAGACTAGTATTTTCTAACAGAACCCTAAAATTTTAAGAATAAACAACAAAGCGATTCTTTCAAGATATTGTGATTGCCTCCAAAACGCTGTTGTCACGTCAAGTATATGATAAAACCTTTAATGCTGGCACATAATCGTGTAAGCACCTTCCTAGACAAGGCTACTGCCTCGTTGGTGTAGTGGCAAAGTTTCTGCCTTACTTCCGAGAGGTCCTGGATTCGAATCCCAGGTCGAGCCAAAATTGGTTTTTGAGATGATGAATTTCTCAAAAACAGCTCGGAGTCGGGAAGTGGGCGTTGTTACACACCCGTGGCCTCGTAAAGCACGTTAAGCCGTTGATTCTGCGCCTGATCTCTCTCCGGTCACGTCGGATTGCCGTCTCACCGAACTTTGAGAGTGATGGAACAGTGAGTGCACCTGTGTATTGCGCTCACACTTGTGCACTATACCTCTTATATCTCCCGCGTAGTTAGCTAACCTCTGTTGAGATTGGCCGATGTGGTCGAAATCAGCCAGGAGGACTACCTATTATTACTAGTTACGTCGCCAAAATTCAAAATTTGTATTACGGTAGTCGCTTGGAGACTAAAATCGTCGAGTATCAAAGATTCGGGCTTACTCTACTGAGTGTAACATCCGAACCCGAATCCACATGTTTATGCCTTTAATTATTCCAGTCTCATTTGGATTATTCGGCCACAGTCGGCACATCAAAGGTATAGACCGTATCTACCTCGATCTCGCTCGTTACTTATTTACAATGTAATCAAATTGTGTATTTACTAACAACTTGACGCGCAACGAAATTGAACTAAGAGAATTGGGTAAGGAGAACATGATACAAATAAGGGACTAAGCATATGTGCTTTTGTCTTAGTGCACTAAGGTTTATCTTTATTATATCTTGGGAAATGAGCGTATGATTTTAGTCTTCGATGAAAGACCACTATTGGCACACTCAAGTACGAGTTTGATTAAAAATAATTCTCAGTTTTAAAAAGATTTTAAAAGCGTTTTAATTTCAATCCAATGCGTTACTTTGACGTGATACTTTCAGATATTCAGAGCGGGTAGACATCAGGCATTCGGCCTTGTGTCAAACGCGCGTTTTCAGAACAACGATTGACCAGAAGCGCGCGCTTGCATGTGTACACTTCAATAGGACTCCTGGTTCTCGAAACGTGCGTTAACAAAGCGCGCGTTGGAAAGCGACCAATGTGTACCCGCTCTTGACTGTGCAATCAGCAATCAAGGGTTACAGTTAGTGATTTTGAGTTTCTACATGTGTAATATCTCTCTCTCTCTGAAATCCTTAAAGAGCCTTTAAAATGTTAACATTTAAAATCTTCAAAATCAAATAATCAAAAGTCTGTAATATTGAGTTTTTTATGGGGTTACAGTGTTTTTTAGGATTTGACTAACGAAAACAACCAATTTTCTATGTAAATAATCTTAAACATAAAATTCTTGTGTCACAATGTTCGTACCCGTACTCCTCAGAAACGGCTTGACCGATTCTCATGAAATTTTGTGAGCATATTAAGTAGGTTTAAGAATCGGCCAACATCTATTTTTCATACCCCTTAGTGATAAGGGTTGTCCACAATAATTTATATGGCAAAACAATGTTTGCCGGGTCAGCTAGTAAATCTTATAAAAATAACAAAAGCTTCCAAAGTCATCGAAAAGTGAAACGAAACACGCCTCATTTCACAATTCGCCGTAATTCGATCGCCCGCCCCTATCAACCCGTCACTGAACAAATAGGTCTGCTCGACCCGATCGGATTTAATCCTACAAGTGGACGATCAATTCGCGTAACTCAACGAAAATAATATCTGGTAGCCTTCCTATAAACAGTCTCGGGAGGCGACAACTTGAGACAAATACAGGCGGGAAGAAAAAAATGAGGCTTAGGGTTCCGAGTCTAATAAGGTAAATTAAAATATACATATATATAATTATATATATATATATATAATTATGTACTTGCAGCAGAATGTTTTTCTTATTTTTGTGCTAAATTTTTCTCATTAATTCACTAAGAATTTGGATGAATATTATATTTTTATTAAAGTACGGCTTCATTATTTGGCGACCTCACTAGTAAACCATACCCTGCGAATTGAGAGAATACAGAAAAGGTTTCTGTGGCATGTAGCTTTTGCAGCAGGTGAAGCCAAAAAAATCGGTTATGTGACGAGTGGCTGGAAAGGTTTAAGATGGTCAATCTGGACAAAAGAAGAGAGGCTTCTTGACTTGGTCTTTTGGTTCAAGACTAAAAAATAATAATGATGTGTCATAAATTTGGGCTATACGACAATTTTTATTGAACGAATACTAACGTATTCAAAATTTCCATTCGAGATTTTTTTAAATGTTTTACCTACATACAGGCCAGCAAGCAGCTGATTTTATTAAACTTGATGACGGTCGAAACAAAAAAGTGAGTCGCGCTCTTCCTGAAGATTCGTTAATTTAAAATAATTTTTTTTTTGTCTACGCCTTTTATAAAAATTTTAATATATTTTCATTTCAAAAGTAAACAAAAATCAAGATAAACGTCCCCCTAAAACAAGAAGATCGTATCATTTTATACACGGAACCAAAATCCAGTTCAAACACAGTGTTTCAGATGCCAGCCGAGATCTTGATAAAAAGCTAACGCGAATGTCTCAGTGATACAAGAGAGATTTATTACTGAAAATCTCTTGAGAGCGGAAGATATATTCTTTTGAGCATAGAGTTAAAAGGTCGCCGTCTGTCACACCGAAGCGAGTGAGCGAAGTTAAGTCGGTTAACTATTTTGTTCTTGGCGAGATAATACAATGTGGCCGTTAATTGTTTGATGCTTTATGTGGAATGGTGCAAAAGATTCTCTCTCTTCTATATAATTAAATATACAAATATGGCATATCAAATGAATCAAATTAAAATATCAAGAAGGTGGGGGCAGTAGTATCACGAACCATGATATGTATGTACTCCTTTTTTTACGGATGTATTAGTAACATCAGTAGAAACACAAATATATTTCCCATTATAATAATAATAATATATTTATTTGTGTCCTCATCGCAATAGGTGCATAGTATAAATATTCTAAATTTATAGCAATAGAGAGAGAGATTAAACATGGCACAACTAGTAGTTGTATAAATGAGGTCACTTAATATAAAAAAAAAACATATTTGCTACAGTTCGGTGTTACATTTGGAGATTAAAAGATTAAAATATTAACGAAATTCAACATTATCGCAGTTTCTACTTTGAGCGAAGCGTTATTACGGCTTTTGTTTCAACCTTCGTTTTAATGAAGTACTTGCACAAGTGTTTAATAATTATTAAAAATTAATTTTTTTATCCAAATTTAATTTATATTATACTTTTGATAGTGACTGTACCTAAACAGTAGAATGTGTGTTGCAAAACACTATTTTCGCTAAAAGCTGCCTTCAAAATTGGATAATACGGGTACATTCAAAAAAAGTTTGGTAGCTACTAGGGCGGTTTGATAAGTCCATGACTTTGAAAAGAAAAACATATATTTTGTGTACAAAAACATTTTATTTTTCTACATACTCTCCTTTCAACTCTACACTCTTTTTCCAGCGATGCTCCAATCTCTTCAACCCATCCAAAAAATACTTTTTGTCAAAGCCTGCAAAATAGGCCTCGGTTGCAGCTATCACCTCTTCATTGGATGAAAATCTTTGCCCAGCAAGCCATTTCTTCATGTTTGGGAAGAGAAAGAAGTCACAGGGGGCTAAATCTGGTGAATATGGAGGGTGCGGCAATAATTCGTATCCTAATTCGACAAGTTTTGAAGTCGCGACTGCAGACGAGTGGGCCGGAGCATTATCCTGATGAAATAGAACTTTTTTCTTTGCTAGATGCGGTCGTTTCTTCATCAACTCTTCATTAAATCTTTCCAGCAATGCAGCATAGTAAGCACCGGTTATTGTCTTGCCTTTCTCCAAGAAATCGATGAAAATAACCCCTTGACTGTCCCAAAATACTGTTGCCATCACTTTACCAGCCGAACATACCGTTTTTGCCTTCTTTGGTGCACGTTCGCCGGTAGAAGTCCACTGCTTTGACTGTTGTTTAGTCTCTGGCGTATAATGGTGGACCCACGTTTCATCCACGGTTACGTACCGACGCAAAAATTCACTTGGATTGCGATTATACATAGCCAGACATGCCTCAGAAGTAGTCACGCGTTTTCGCTTTTGGTCGACTGTCAGTAAGCGCGGCACCCATCTTGCAGAAAGTTTTTTCATTCCCAAAATATCGTGCAAAATATGAAAAACTCGTTCAGTTGAGATGTGCACAGCCTCAGCTAACTCGCGTATCTTTACTCGACGGTCAGCCAAAACAATATCGTGGATTTTGTTAACAATGTCCTCAGTTACCTCAATCGGCCTTCCTGGGCGCTCGGCATCATTGGTTGTAATACGTCCACAACGAAACTCAGTAAACCATTTATGTACCATTCCATGAGACGGCGCTGAATCCCCGTAATATTTTTTCAACTTGTCTTCGGTCTGCTTAATGGTTTTCCCGCGTAAAAAATAGTGTTTAATCAAGACTCGAAACTCGGATTTCTCCATTTTCGAAGAACACCTTCACAGCCGCCAAACTTCTGTTGTTATTAAATATTGTTTTCGCGCCATATTTGAAAATAGAATTATTTTAGGTTCGCAAAAATATTACTTTTAAGAAAATATCATTAAAAATAAAAAAAGTTTCTATTCAGCCTGAAAGTCATGGAGTTATCAAAACGCCCTCGTAAATGAAAGTCACTGGTACGAGATAATAATTTTCATTTTGTTTTATTCTGGTAAACTACTACGCTAATATGGTAAATGTGGTATAAAATATATATGAGCACGCGCGAAAGGTTTGTTGTGGTAGTTCGATGAGTGCTGGTGAAATATTGAAACTAAATATTAGTGGAAAATTTTATAAATGACCTGTAAAATGCTGATGGCGCGCTGATGCACCTCGGTCATATACATATATGAAATAATTTAAGTGCCTCGTACATGCATAAACAATCTAAACAACGGTGTGACATACCTAAAACAGTGTAAAGAAAGAGTTGAGTTCCGTCCGTGAGAACTTCAGTAAGGCTTTGAAATTCAAATTCTCAAACGCATGTTTCATAATGTTTTGCTTATCTGGATTCTCTTTGCATAACACGAAGTCATGAAATCCGTTTTGCAGGAGTAAATTTTAGCGTGCACGGCGATAATTTGCAAAGAGCATATTTCGGACTCGCTCTGGAAATGTCAAAAATGGCGACTGATTTATTTAAATGTTTTTTAAATAGCAGGTCTCTATGTTAAACAGGTTTTGATCATGTTTATTATCACAGTATGTTTTCAATTCCGCAGCGGAATGATAAAGCGAAAAAGTAAGTTTTTTTGGTGATGCATGCAGATCAAGGCTTATTCGATCTTTTTTTAATGTAGATGAAAAATAATAAGGTAACGTTTTTGTACTGCTTAACGTAGAATGTAGAATTATATTAAAACCTACTAAAACGATTAATTTACTTTGTTTCAGTGTGCCTGCTTAGTGGTTCGTAAAAGCCTTAATTCCTAGCACATCATTAAAAATAGGTTGGGTTGGCCGATACGATTACCGATTAACCGATTTAGAGCTAGAAAGGTAAAGGGAAGCACTTCCTACCAACCGGTGTAAACCCCAGTTTCTAAAAAGCAGAGAAAAGAGGAGACGAGAGAAGATGTGTTTTTTGCTTGAAACCGCGCCTCATGGTCGGGGACCAAAGTCCGATAGACATTGTATAGATTTATCCATGTTTATTATTTCAAATACCGCGGTTCATGTGTAGTACGCTAACAGCGCCGTCTAGCCTACGGAGCCGTGTCAGCGCTCGCTGGCATGCTTTCCACTTGCTTGCTTGTGATGGCGAACGTTAGAAGTCGCCACACAGGTGTTACAACAACGTGTCACGAAATAAAAACTAATTAATCTGTTCATGCAAGGTGCATGAACAGATTACTTACTTTTTTTCGTCTAGAATAACACATTTACGGTTTTTGTCTCAGCGTACTGAGGCCTTGTGAGCAGT